>JAWLRI010000833.1:1127414-1206599 GCA_034781795.1 Crypturellus tataupa
AGTGCTTTGAACAGTTAGTGTGGACTGAAACCACAGCCGTCGCCACGTGAACTTGGTAAAACTCTCTGTGCTAGTGAGTTGATCATACTCCTTTTAATTTAGAGACTCTTTGGGAGAATTCATGTGAGCCTGTCTGTCTTCATGAGTAGTTTTGTAAGGAACTGCTGCCGTAATGCGCTGTGTACTGGCTCTTGCACAGACATGTCCACCCAGTGCCAGGTTTTCTCTCCCTGCTCCCCTAAGCGCATCCCCATCCTTCAGAGCTCACTGCCCCAAGGCAAAGGCAGCTAAGGGAGGAGGAGGAGGGCAGGCTGACAAATGCCTGAATGTCCCCCTAAATTTACTCCTGTCTTGTGCTCTCACTTGCTCTCTCTTTATCACTTGCTGTTTGGTTCTAGATGTCCATAAATTGGCCAAGGACTTTAACCCTAGTAACTCTGTGCTCTCTGCTTTGCTGTCCTGAAGGCCGCCCCATCCCTCTGCCCCATCACTGCAGTGAGCTAACTCCTCCTCTTTTCATGCCGTTTTCTGCAACTCCAGAAGGCAGGCTTGGCATGGGTGGGGGTTTTTTCCTGCTCCAGTTAAGTGAAAAATGTGAGTTCCAGACGAATTCGACAAGTAGTTTCAGATTACAAGTAAATTATGGAAGAGTTAAAAAAAAAAATCAAAACTAACCAGTTCTGAAATAAAGCAGTATTTCTTTCAGACTATATTCACAGGGAGTTAAGGCACTTATTTCCCTCCACTCCCCAACTTCATGGTGAATTGTGCCAAAGCCTCCTCTGAAACCAGCCTTTGACTTGCCAGTTTCCCTTGATTTAACAGCAGTGCTTGCCTAAGAAAACTAAAGCATTATTTGACTCTCAAAGTGTTGCAATATGTTATCCTTGGGGGTCAACCCAAAAAAAGAGACTTGAAAAATGTAATTCAGTTTGGCAAATATAATGTTTTCAATAATCAAGTGTTCGCCCTGAGTGACAGGGTGAAAGGCTGAGCTGTGAGGTTCCCGTTCCTCCCACCCTGCCTCAACTCCAGCTCTTCAGCTGGACCAGTAACTTACCTGCACTCTTTAAGGAGCTGTTTCAGGAACTCTGTGGCTTGGGATCTCTTGACCCATGCCCACCCTTCTGCTCACTGTTGGCTCCTGGCACTTTTCCTAGGGATGATCAGTGGGGAAGGTGCTGGGTCCTTTCTCCTTCTCCTCTACCTCGTCCGCTCCCTGTGTTGTCTGGTAGCGGTGGCCAGGACAGACACATCCTGCACTGCCCATCTTTTCTGGTTCAGTATGTTCCTGCTTTTGCTGGTCGACTGCTGCTGCATTTGCTGGTTGACTGCCACCTGTGTGATCCTGCATTTTTGTCCGTGGGGAGTTATTAGACTGCCAAAGTCTGTTAATGCCCTTTATTTTTTTGTTTTTCTTATTTTTTCCCTTCTTTACTTTTTTTTTTTTTTTTTTTTTTTTTGTGCATGTGTGACTCAATTTGCATCCTGGACAGTTCACTAATGTCAGAAATGCTCTCTCTGATTTCCTGCTTTGAGATGTGTGTCTGTGTAGTGAGGCGGCTCTCTACAAAGGGATTGCAGATCTCACAGCCCTTGGTTTATGCACTCTTGCTCTGACACCCTTTACTGGTGAAGGGGATTTCTTCTTCTTCTTCTATTCTTTTGAAAACTTCTGACATTTCTCTCTCTTTATTTATCTATCCTTGTTTTGAGTTTACTGATTGGCTTCCCAGGACAGGAAAGACAGCAGCAAAAAGCCCTATTCCCTAATTCCATGTACAAAGTTTGAAGTCAGCGCAGTTCATTTCTGTCATTCCTGGTCCGAGCTGAATACTTGGACCAAGGTTTGTACTTACTGACATGATGCACTTTATGGAGAGCATCAAAGTAATGCAGCCAGCAGCCCTCCACATCTTTTTTTTTTTTCCTAGTAAATTTATTCCTGTGCCACTTGCTTCACAGGGACACCTGAGTTATTTCCATTAAGAAAAATGGAGCCTTGTGCATCATTGGAGGGTAAAATCCTCCCCCATTTACCTGAAAGCTAGTGAGTAACCTAGTTGTTTGCCACGAGAGAGAGAGCAGAGAGCCGGGCCTGGGCACTGCACAGGCCGCCAGGTCCCCGCTGGGGCACAGAGTGGCTCTGCAAGCTCCTGGGGAATCCTCGCTAGCTCTTACACCAAGAGCCCGGCTCTTGCCTGGCCGGGGGCACAGCCCTGCCTTTTGGGGAAGGCCGGACTTGAGGACTCCTTTCTCTCCACCCAGACTCCGAGGCAGCTGGTCCATAGGAATCCCGGATCTCTGCCATGATTACGGGTCCCTCCACTCGTGCCGGAGCGGGGAGGCGGCAGCGCAGCAGCTTTCCCAAGCTCAGATGCTGTGGGGAGGGCGGGCTGTGTTCTGCCACCGGCGCCGCCGCTCCGGGCTGCTCCCTGGGCGCGCGGCCAGCCAAGCTCTGGCGGCAGCGCATTTCTGGGTTACTGCTGCTGCGTCTTCGGCAGCAGCAGATGTCTGAGTACCTGCCTGTATCTCCATCTTTCTCTTCCTTTTCTCTAGTCCTGCCTTCTCTTTGCCCCTATCCTCATTTTCGTAGTGCCTGCCATCCCTTCCTTTCTTGTTCACTTGTTCTTTCAAGTGTTCAGCCCTCTGCAGTCTGAACCAAGGATTTCCTCCAGACTGGATACCAGCGCTGTGAGTGAGAAAGTCTCCCATGTCCGTTGCTTTGCCAGGGGCAATCGCAAGGAGAGTGGGATGCTGTTCCTGCAGACTCCTGCTAGACCATGCTAGAGATCTCGGGGAAGCGACACAAGCCCTTAGCGAGCTGCGCAGATGGACTTTCCCTGGTGCCTCGTGCTGTGCCCGCACGTGGAGCTGTCACTGCAGGGAGCACCAGCGGGTCCTTGCGGGCCCCCTGCAGCATTTCAGATCCCTGTGCCTTGGTCTGGAACTACTCAAGTATTCTCTTGGTTGCAAGACAATGTTAGTACGGGCAAAACAGTCATTTTCTCTCTGCTTTCTCAGAAATAGCCCAATTGTTTCAGCTAAAACAGATTTGGCTTGACACAGGCTCTGAGCAGGGAAAACTTTCAGCCCAAATGCGAATTGTCAAAATGAGCAGGCTTCTTGTCACAAGAAGAAGTATCTGGAAGCAGGGGCCTGTAACAGGGCACGTGGAGCCGCCAAAACCTGGGCCTTGCTATCACTGCTGCCTCTAACAGCCCTGTTTGAAATAGCTCTGTGCAAGCCCTTAATTGCCACAGGAAAGGGAATCACCAGCCGCATGGGGGTTTCGGTGCCTCAGGTGCGTGTGACGCAGAGGAAATAAAATGGCTAAAATCAATGCAAGTTTTAAACTGCAAGCACTGTGCTTCGGTTTCCTGCGATCTGGCGGAAGGTGGCTGTGCTTTGATGAGGTCGTATTTTTCCTGCTAGCCCTGCTCCACCTTGGCTGCCTGTCGCGGCAGAGGAATGTCTGGTATGAAGGGAAGCCCTTTTTCATCTTCTTGGTCGCATCTTTGATCTGTTAAGGGTATTCTGCTGTTCCTTTTTTCTCCCTACCTTCCCCTCTTTCTCTCTCTCCCCTCCTATTCCCTGACTGTGCCTCTTGCTTTTCCTATTTCCTGGAGTTGTTCTCCCCTCTGCTTGCACCCTGCGCAGGAGAAGGTACGTGTTGCCTGCAGGAACATAAAATGGCCATAAGTGGGATCTTCTCTAGTGTATGTGCTGATGCAGTTATGCTCTGCGTGCTACCCATGAGAATCCTGTAGAAGGAAAGAATGCAAAACTTGGGCTCACACTTGAAAATGGGTATGAAAAATGTGTGCCATTAGCAGTGCAAAGCATTTAAGGCCCTTGTGACTGTCATAAAACCTTTCCCTGGCTCTTCAAAGCATCAGTACTGCAGCTTTCTGTTTGCATGTTCATGCACGTGGGTCTGCGTGGGTAGCGCTAGCTGCATTTGAGACTCTCTGGGGAGATCAGGGGCAAGAATACCACAGTTATCCTGCAGGGAATGTCAAGACTACTCACAAAGAGGAAGCAGGAGGGCTTTTCTTCCTTCTCACTTGCAGAGCTATGACTGGTATTCTATTTCCCTGCATTGACAGATACTTTTAAGCACGTTAAAAATCCAGACATGTCTGGAATGCATTATTATTCTTCCTTTTTTTATATATGCTCCATGATGGATTTCAGCTCTTGTTTTCTACCTGGCACGTTATGTGGCACAATCCTTGATAGGTGTCCTCAAGAAGGAACAAGATGAAAATATACGGAAATCATCTGCAAGTAGGAAAATTAAGGATGTTCTCCACAGACAAAGTATAGCTCCTGGAAAAATTTTGCATTCACCAAAGGGGAGTGTGTTTAATTGCTTTGGATTTAGATTTGTATCTAACCATGATCTAACATTTTGAAATTCACCTGGAATAGCCCATTTCAGGTTTAAATATGTGTTGATTAGAGGTTCTTTTACTGTTATTGATCATTAGGAGTAAATTAACAGCTTTGAACTCATTCTTTTAATGTTTTCCCATAATATTAAGGTTTTGGAAGTGTTATTTCCAACACTTCCATTTGCTTGGATCTACTTCTACCAGCAGGATAGAAGTGGGAGCAATGATCTTGGTGTGGGGAGCAACCCAGGCAAAACAAGTTCTTGAAGCACCTGAGTTCCTTCTGCTGTCATGGGGGTCTTTGAGATGTCATTGAGGGGAGTTATCCATCATGGGTGTTACCTTACTTTTCCTGAGAAAGCTTTTGAAGAGAAGAGGAAAGTGCATTCAAGTTTTATAGCAAAACCGAGACTGCTACAGCATGGAATAAGTAAATGTGCTGCTGATACGGGTTCGGGAGAGCCAAAATCATGGCAATTAACTGCAGCTGAGGAGCTGTCCTGCCCTTGACTGGAAACCCGAGATGCTGTCAGCATTGAAGGCAAATTAAAAAAGCTGTCTGCTCTTGGTGGAGTTTGTTATGATTAACACGGAGTCCATCTGGTCCCAGCAAAGTTTACGTTCCTGTAAACGGCACGGCCGTGAGTTTTACTAGGCCACCTACCCTGCTGCCTTCCACCGCGACCTCTGCGTGTGCTGCGGTGGTGTGGTGGGCTTCAGGATGAGCTCTGCGCTGCAGGAAGCCAGAGCTGCTGAGCATCTGCCTGGGCCTCCGCTCGAGCCGCGTGAGAGAAATCCCGCTGTTACGAAGCCTTCCTTGGATGTATTGCTTGCTGTGACTCGGGCTGCTTTAGGGGGGATTCCTGCAAGGCTGTTCCAAGGGAGCGGGTAGCCAGCGACGCGCCGCCCCGCTCCGGGGAATCTGGCCCCGCTCTGCACTCACTCACGTTGAGCTTCCCATTGCGAAAATCCCGGGGACCCCCCACTCGCAGCTGCGCAGAAGCAGACCTGCAAGGGGCTTCGCAAAGGCAAACAGATGGATTACAAGCAATGAGCAATGCTATCTTTCCTGGTTTCCAGATAAACTTCAAAATAGCAGCTTCCTTGAGATGCAAAACATGTGCTTCTTGATTGAATGGCCATGGAAAGGAACGTTTCTCGACTGAAGCTGCCAACTGGTAAAAGCACTGGCAGGACATATCAGAAAGCTCAGGGCACTACGAATTTCCTTGGCCCGTTCCCAGTTATCTTTCTCCTCCATTCTGGTGCTCTTGTGCTTGCTGCTGGTCATTCTTCAGTGCAGCGCAGTGATTTGCAATTAGCATCAAGGTAGAGTTTTGGGTTTTTTTTTTCTTCCTTCCCCTCTTCTGTCTTAATTATGCTACCTCTACACAACTTAAAACTGTGAGGAATGAGTTACGATTTTGAAATTAACTTCAGCTCGCAGCTTCAAGCTGATGCCTTGAACTGTGTTTGGTAACATACACAGCACGGTCCTTTATTGAGGAAGGTGTGAAAACGCTGCCAGCAATTTAGCTATTCCTAGACAGACCAAAAAAAAAGGAAAATCAGAATGTGTAAAGAGGATGCTTTCCTGCACTCTGCTACCAAGGATGAAAGAGCTTTTGCCTTCCATTTACATTTATTTTCTGTCTTTAATTTTCTCCTCAGGAGAACAAAGATTGATGGAGAACAAAGAGCTGGCAGTGGCAAGGGTGCCCGGTCTGCACTCTGCACCCCTAGATCAGGGTCCCTTTTTTTACAAGCCGTGAAGCTCAGAAGCAGTTTCCTGAGCATCAGCAGCATGAAATGAAGCTTAGCCTTCCTCACTGAATTGCATCCTCTTCAAATAGTGTATTGCCTCCAGCAGTTGTTGCCACTGGAAAGTCTTTGACGCAAACTGTGAAACTGTCTGCCTGTCCCCCCTGACCCCTGCAGTCCCTTCTTGGGGACTTCAAATTTCTGTGAATGTGGGTGGCTCTTCTGGAGGGTGCCAAAAGACATGGCCCTGAGATGATGGCAGCTTTACAAGTCTCTCACTGGACCAAGGCATGGAGCTGGTATATGCAGTTTCTCAAGGACAAGGTTGCCAGACTCGGCCAGGTTGCAAGACTCTTTTTCTAAATAAAGTCTTGGAAAAATCTGAGCTGTTCTGGCTCCCCCTACTCCTTTGCTCTCCCTCATCCTCCCCAGCAACTATTTGCAATGGAAAATTTCTGCCCAAAGTGTTGCAGTTTGTCAAAACTACAAGCAAGTGGAAAGAGGTTCCTTGTAACAGAAGGAGCTGGGCAATAGGAATAACAGTGGGCAGTCCCCCTCCTCCACCCATAGAAATACAAACAAAATGCAACGTAACACTCCTGTTCTTACCAAAATTCGCAAGGGGGTTGGGTTTCATAAAACGTTCCAATAGGGAACAAAAGACCAGGCAGGGTTTCATCCAAATGCTATTAAAGTCGCTGAGAGTCTTTCCCTTTGGCTCGGTGGGTTTTGGAGCAGGGCCATGGCGAGCACTTGAAGGCCAACCTGACCTTTCATGGAGACTGAAAACCGAACGCTTAGGTTCATCTTGCTTGTACTTGCTGGAGCCTGATTAAAATCAGTGGGAGCTCAAAAACTTTGCACTTTGCAGAGTTCACCCCTTAAAGACTAGTCTGACATTTAAGTTAGATTCTGTGCTTAAATGTCAACATTTGTAAATAAGTAGACACCAAAAACCTAAGGTCATTTGGCTTTCCTTACAATATGTGGTTTGGTTACTGAGTTTTAGGTGCGACACGTAGAGAAGTTTTTCTGAAAAGCAGTTATTTTCTAGAGGGCACCCCCAGATGTGCTCCTTGTTAAATTCTACCTCTTTTTTTTTGCTGGCTTTGCTGCTAATTCTTCTGTTTGTAGCATAGTCTTTGCTGTCTTTCCATGGTGACCAGAATTGCCAACTTCCTACTATAGAAGTTTTGAACAGAGCACCAGATTTTGGCAACCTTAGGAAGTGCTAGAATCTTGTTTTTTCCCTAAGGACTTCAGGGTTAGAATTGGTCAGAAGACAGACTGGTTTGAGGATTGTGGGGAGAAAGAAAGATGTATTTTATGTGTTAGATGTTCAGGAAAAAAATGCATGGTGCTTTCATGCTTGCAGAGCTAACTTGTGTGTAAGGTGTTGTGATTTGTGTCCATATAAATGGACTATGCCAGGATAGATGACTTTTACTGTCTGTATGTTACACAGAAGAGCCTACAAATACTTCAGTTTTATATTTATTTTGTTTGCTTGTTACTTATAACTTCTTAAAATTACTAGTCAGTTTTTCAACAGTTGTCCCATTTCTCTCGGCTTAAAATATTTTTTCTCTGCTTTATGTCATCTTACCTTATTTTTCTGTATTTACTTCTTTATTTTTGTTTCTTATCACTTGCTTTACAATGACAAAAACTGTCACGTTCTCTAGAAGTGCAATTACAGTGGAATTAATCTCAGAGGAATGGTGCCATTTGTTATATTTGAGAAGTGCTTTTACCCTATATTAAACTACACCTAGAGCCAAACCTACATATTTCAAAAATATTTTAATTGTAGTCCTTAAGAAACAGGATGGTTTTCACAAACGCTTTTAGAACAATAAACTACGAGTGTCTGACTTACTGCTATTAATTATTGTCGCACTCTGCCAGACTTTTACTGCAATTTAGGTGTGTAGAATATACTTTGGGGGAAAAATGCTTAAAGTAAGTTCAGTTCTAATAGACAATTCTCCCCGTCTCTAGAGACTGAGTAGAGAGCTGGGAACAAGGAATTTTTGTGCTTTAATCAAGAATTGAAATGGAATTGCTCTGTTTGGGTGACCTTTTAAAAACGTGTCTCAGTATATTTTTCTGGGAGATCAGAGCCAGCAATCTTAAGATACATATGCTTGAGTTTTTTAAGGATTACCAAGTTAAATGATGCTAAAAATGGAGAGAGTATGATATGTATTATTTGAAATATTTTCAGTATTTTACAGGTATAATTAAGTCACATGAAAAGGGATTTAAAGAATAAAAGTGTTAACAATTTATTACTATAGCAAGTTAGTTTAGGGTGGTTAAAACAATGCACAGGCAATTTCTTTCCAATTTGAGAAATCAGTTATTTGTTCAAAGCATTTCAATAAATACTTGTTTTCTTATATTTCAGCTACCTGACTGCAAATAACAACCAGAATTTCTTGTATACTGCAAGGCCATTTTTAAAGAGAGCTTCTTTGGTGATAAGCTACGTAAGTATGAAAGGAGTTGGCCTTGTATTTGTGCACATGTGACTAGAATGAGTGTCGTCTCACATGAGTCAGAGAGCTGCGATGTTAAGTCTTAACTCACAGGTCAGTCTTGGGAAGTAGTCTAGAAAATTACAGCTGGACAGACACAAGAATATTGAGATATTGGGTTTTCAGTCCAAATTTTCTTAAAATTCATTAGGGATTATAACTTCCTTATAATTTATTAGGGGTTATAGTTTTTTAACCATCTGCAAGTATTTTGGGCGATAAATTTGGGGGGAGTCTCAGCACTGAGCTGACTGGCAAATACTGACTTTTCGGTGGCATGCCACTACTTTCAAAGCAGGATCACTGAGAGCCACCAGAAAAGCTCTGCATTCAAATACCTGGTGCTTGGGGCACTCCGAGCAGGGCTTCACAAGCTCCAGGAGGAAAATACGGACACCGGCAGGATCTCACTGGGTGTGCATCTCCCTGTGCTCCTCCATAGGCCAGATCCTGTTGCTCATCTTGCAGTGACCAGTGGTTCCCAGGAAGGTGGGGAAGTGCCAGCCAGCAGAAGTCCTTCCACTGTCTAGGGTTACACTGTGTGGGAAAGATCAGTGGAGCCTGCCCTTAGAGCTATGGTGGTTTTTAAGATGCCGGTCCAGTTTTCCCCTCTTTAGTTCAGTAGAGGGTGATTACCAAGCTCTGTAGTCAGAACCACAACAGGATGACAGATTTGTCCTTCAAAATCCCTGTGCTGTGGGTGGCCTTGATGTGCCAGTTCCTGTCCGTAAAGTGCACATGAATGGGGTGGGGACAAGCATAGCGTGCTGTCTGTGTTGAGAACTGGGAGGTTCATCACTTGAATACTCAGAATTTCTATATGATGTTGAGAAGCCGCCTGCTAGGGAGAATTCTGTTCCAAAGCTCTCCTGGACTCTGCACTATAGTGAAGTGCGTATGTGGTGGAAATGGGGCAGCACTGCCAGAGACTGCACAGGCCTGGGAACTGAGAGGTAGGCTCTCTTCCCTGGATAGTCCGCTCAGCCTCCTGGCTGGATGAGCCCTGGGCGCTGCCATGTCCCCTTCTGAACAGGTTCGGGAGTCAAGAAAGATGAGCAAGGATCCCAGGGTTGAATTTTGACTTTGGAATTTGGGTTGCAAAATTGAAGTTTTACTTTTACTTACTTATGCTCGGATGCAAGTCAGCTAGCGGTTGTTAAGTCATAATGAGAGAGCTATAAAAAAAATGCTGGAGGCCTTAATTCTTCTGTAGCGTATTACTAACCTAGATATTCTTCTTTGAAGGTGATTCTCGTTTTATATTTCCGCCTCTGGATAATGGGAGGATCGATGCCAATGTTTTCAGAGCAGGACAATCCAGCTTCATTCTCGCCATATTTACTGACAAGGTACAGTACCACTAATCAAAACATCTTTTCCAAAGTATAGTCTCAACATTACTTTTTTCCTAAACTAAAATGCTTTACAGACGGCGAATGAGAACTTGTTTTGTTCTATTAACTTAATTGCATTTTACTGCATTGTCTAAAATAGTGATCCACATTATTTGAACCGTAAAGCATGCTCCAGTTCTTCTAGAATTATTTTACATATTCTTGCTTACTGAAAACTGTGGTTTTATTTTTAGGCAAAGCCCAAAGCATGTAATTTAATTTTTTGAGCACAGGACTAGGCAGCCCAGTAACAAAGGCCTAATCTCAAACCTTAAAACTAATTTCTTTTGAGATATGAGACACAACTGTTCAGTCTTTGAACTGGTTCAGGTGACACTTGTACAAGAAGAGGGTGACCATGTCTCTTAGCAGAATATTGGTGGCTAATTAGTACTCTGAAGGTGGAAGGCAGGATGCAAGGAGGGCCTATTACTGATGTTGTCCAGTGCAGTTCAAGCTGAGAATACAATGGGTTGCCAGGGAATAATTAAAAATAACAAATTTGAAATTTGTATTAGCAATATTTTCAGTTTGTTACCTTATAAGGATTTTTTAAACAGAGAACGAGATGATTAAGTCCTGCAAAATGATTTTTTCCTTCCCTGGTACCCAGCATATGGCCAGGTTAGTGCCGTATTCCTCTGGCTCTGCTGGGCCAGACCAGCAAGGCAATAGTAGTAGTAGTTTACCAAGTCCCTTGCCTCCAGGTCTAACCGGGAGAGTGCTCCCAGAGTCTGGTAAGAAGCTGACTTGCTTTTAAGACAAGGCAGGTGAATAAATGATTGCTTTGGTTTGTTACTAGACTGGGGAAAGACATTTCAGAGGTTTCTGGAGGTGTTTTCTGATGTCTCAGTGAACAGAAGAGCAGTCCTCCTCTGTGCTGCTTCTGGCCTTGCTGGCTCCTAATTGCAGCAGTGCAGTTGCAGCTGAGCCACAATTTTAGAGCATGAAATTCTTATTCAGCATCTGCTGCAAAGCCAGACTGGGTCTCTTTTGGGAGATCCTTACGATAATGTGGCAGCAGCTCCTATTACCATGAAGGCTCCAACTGCTTTCGGGAAACATGATGTCTGATTTGGAAAGCTCTGTTCTGTGCACAGCATTTCTGTGGAGAAATTAATACTGGGCTCGTTGTGGCACAGTGTGAAGGATTTACTGTTGTCTGGTTTTGACATATTTATGCTAAGATGGGGGTCATCAAGTTATAAGTTGTCCTAGGCTGATTCTTCTTTCTCTGCAGATGCCTGTGCGTGTTTGACTTGTTACATTTCATAACGATAGGAGAAGATCTGTGAATGCAAAAGCTGAGCCACTCTTGGGGCGTTGAGCAGTGACTGTTTTTACCAGGAGCACTGAGGATTTTATGAGCCTTACGCAGGCGGGTGGGAGCTTTATGCCAGCCGAGTTGCTCCCAGTGCCATTAGTAACGCGGGCATCGCCGGCAGCCCGGCAGCACCTCCCTGCTCCGAACAGCCATTTCCCCTTGCCAGCAATAACCACTATTACAGCTCTTACGGCGTCCTCAAATCCCACACTGAGCCCAGCTCTTCGCTCCTGCTGAGCGTGATCCTAACCCTCACTTTAGTCAATTGATCCAGAAGCCTCTATCTTCCCTCCTCCCCCGACAAAACACTTTCAGAAAGTTGGCTGATCCCAGCCATTTTATGGCTTTCTCATCTCGACACTTCCGTTTAGCTCCTATTCTTGTAAACTAGCGCGAACCCATCATGGCTAATGCTGGAGTATGAGTCCTGACAGCAGGAGCTGAAGATCAGTTTTGTGTCCGAATCCTGCGAAGCCTCCTGCTTGCTGCATGCACAAACCATAGGTGAGCTCTGCTGCCAGGAGCAGGAGCGGCGTCACTTGGCTCAGCAGCTCGCAGAAGAGGTAGGGGTAGAGCTGGCTCTGAGCGAGGGGAAAAGGGACTGAGACTCACAGAGCGGCAAGGGCGGGCGAGCCGGAGCCTAAGGGTGATCCCAGTGCAGGCCAAGCTCTCATGAAGGGGCTTAGCGCCATGGGGCTGGACACAGGGGCAGGGCAGGATGTAGTGGTGGGGTCTGTTGACTGTCCCTGTCACAGCAAGGGGATGAACCTGGCCCAGGATGATCCAGAGCATCGTGTGAAGAGATGGCGCCGAAGGCAGGGCTGGTGGCAAGGCTGCAGCGTGGGTGCAGAGCCCAGCCGACACCAGGGCTGAACTTACATAGGACTGCTGGAGCAACGGGCGTGGGTGGGATCCCAAGTCCTCCTGGCTGGTCGGGGCCATTCAGACCTATTAGTGTATTCAAGGGCTGAACAACCGCTGCGTCCGTTCAGTTCTGGCTGTGGGTCTGAGCCCTGACCTGCAGGAGGCCCCTCAGTAGGTCCTTGTTGTCTGGAACTTCAGACTCTAGAGAGAAGCTGGGCCTTCAGCTCCTGCTGTCCACAGCTGTAGTCTGCTGGTCTGTAGGACCTGCAGAATCTGTTCCAATTCTTGTTTTCCTGAACATAAACCTTAACCCAACTATTATCCTGAGCTGCAGCTAAAAAAAGCCTGCATGTTATGTGAAGCCTGTAGTATCCATGTGCTGGAAAGCTAAGCTTGCTAAGCAGTTCCTTCTTTCCTGAACCCGAGCAATAATCTTTGGCTTCCAAATAGTCAGTGACCCACCGACTGCCTCAGAGCAGGTGCATCCACATTGGCAGCATCAGTCTTCATGCTGGGCCTGCAGGATCCATCTGCAAATATGGAAACAGGGATCAGAGGGCTGTTCTCTATTGCTGTCTCACCAGTCTCACAGAGCTAGGGGAGGGCACATTCCTCTATATAGATGACACCTCAGTGTAAGATTCCGGACAGCTCTGGGTGGCAAATTTTGCAAAATGTGTGGGGAGTTGAGGCAACAGCAGGGTTAGAGCAGCCACAGGGTTAGAGCAGCCCAGGTGAGTGCTGATTCCTGTGGGGTGAACAGTGCTGTAGTGACTGTCTCTGTGCTAACAGCCCATGATCCATCCTCTGGCCATAGCCCATTAGCAGCATGGCTTTTTCCTCTTCACCTTCTTGCTCAAACTATAACTCTTACTTGAGAGGTCTTGGAAGAATTGGGGATAGAGCCGGCCATTAGTTAGGGGAGTAGAGGCTACATCTTCCCATGGTCAGAGACAAAATGTTTGCTGCAGAACAAACGTTAAGTCAGTGTGACCGCACCAGATGTCAGCTGGAGCCAGCAAGGTTGAATGACATTGGCCTAGTTTTCAGGAAAGTCTGTGTGTCTGGCCAGATGGAAAGGCAGGCTGAGGTTCAGGTCTGGCATTCACATCAGGCATAAAGAAGAGAGAGGCTGACGAAAGATTCGTTTTCAAACCTGTTATTTCCATGGGCTGAAAATAAGACGTGCCTGCTGAGGGTGGATTTGTATCTGATACTATGTACTGGCTTCCAGGTTGGTGGTGGCACTAGGTGAGGTTCTAGGACATCAAGGCTTGAGGAGACTGTGGGTATCCAGGCTTGTGGTAATATGTGTAGTCATTTACCCAGGTTTTCCGGCAAATCAGGGGAGTTTTTGGTTATGTTCCAGCCTAGGAGAAACTGCTAAGCAGCACATGTTCTTCAGTGACGGGTGCGTGAAGCAGTAGGATGTGAAAAGTTGGTGTGAGAGGCTCTTAGTGAGTTTGGAGGCAGCAATTAGGACTCAGCACTGAATGTAAAGCTAGGGTGTTAACCGCAGTTTGTTTTAGGATTTAGAAGGATGGGGTGTGGAGGAGATAAGTTTAATGCCAAGTCCTGCACTTCCTTCAATTCTGGATACAGTCTAGGGTTAGTGAGGACAAATGGCTTCAAATCTACCTCTGCTTGGAGACTGAAAATACCATTTCATTGCCAGAAGGGAGAAACCCCATGAAACCAAAAGAAAGGTCGGAATTGACTAGGGGCTCCTGGGGTGGTTACCAGTTCCTGAACTATCTCTAATACCAGGGTTAGTGCGTAGGCAGCAAGGAAGTTGTTTTTTTAACTCTGTGTAGATTACACAGGGCACAAATGGGAGTTGCTGTTTGCAAGTAAAAGTCTTTTTATTTGCATTGATCAGGAAATGTGGTTGTTGTGCATATCTTGGTTTTCAACGGGCTTGAGAAGATATTACAAGACTTTGCCAAGTCTGTGGGACTAGGAGGAATGTTGGTAACAGCAAATGGGATTAAAAGCAAAACAAAACAAGCAAACAAGAATAGCTTAGAAATCTGGAATTGTTGCTGTGAAATGCGTAAAGTTTGGACTGGCCGTTAGGGTTTTGGCTAACATGGGATGAAAACAAAGTACTGGTAACTCCTGCCAGGTTTCTATGTGAACTGATAAAGGACACAGGTGTGGTTTGTTTTGAGGCTGGCAGGTTAAGTTTAGGGATAGATCCAAGATATGGTTGGGTTTGAAAAATATGTTTGCTAAAGAGGTCAGATTTTGTCAGCATGTATGATGCCTGCAGTGAAAATTAGATGATTGAGGGTGTAAGGAAGAGGTCTACATATCCATGACTGCATGGTGGAGGGCAATATTGATTTACTTGGATATTTTTTTTCTCCAAGTGGAAATTAAGATGAATCAAATGAATCTAAGAGGAGACAAGTTCAAAACAAGCCAAAGGAGGTGGGTTCTGTATGCCACAGGTGATTGAGCTCTGGACTCCTTCCTGCAGGATGCTGTAGATGTGCTGGAAGCACATCAGGCTTAATATAGCAATATAGGCTCAAGGAGAGATTGACCAAGTCTAGGACAGAAATCCAGGCTACTGCAGAGGCAGAAACCACATCCAACTGAGGGATATCCTGCAAGCTAGAAACTGCCAAAAAGTTTTGTGTTCTTACCCTGTTCTTACATGCCTTGCGTCACGCTCATTTTTGCTCACTGCCAGAGGGAGGAACCTGTTCTAGGCAGTCCTTAGGTATGGCCCAGTTTGGCCTTGAAAATGAACATGTGTTCCGTGTGATATGAATCCAATCCTCTCTAGTTTTGGAAAGCACAAATTTCCACTGTAGCATGGGCGGAAAATTTATTTATTTAATCATTACAAGTAGGTATGTTTTCAAATCTCACATTTTTTCAGTCTTTAAAGGAATTCCTAATCTGTTCAAAATCTTCATTAGATTGCTGTAATTGCATTAAAAATAAACAGGGATGCAAATAAGTACATTAGCAGGCAGAATATGAATGCAGCAGTCCCTGTGAGGTACTGAATTCTCTAATTTTGACAAATACCTTAAAACTTGTAGTAAGATAAATGAAAGCCACGTTCTGTGTGTCTTGAGTATGTTGCCTGCCAAGAGGAAGCTGGGGAGAAGAAATCTGTCCATCACTCCGCTTCACAGCTGAGGCAGCAGTGGAAGTGTTGGGAATCCTGCTATTCTTAAACACTGCCAGTAGAGCCTGTCCACACAATCTGTTGTACGCTACAGAAGGGAAGTATTTTTTTTTCCTTTCCCATGACCTACCTTAAAGAAGGCAGATCTGCCAACCCCAAATGTGCTCTGGCTAAGCTACTGCAATATAGGAAGCAATACCTAATCTCTGCTGTAACAATGCTGCTTGAATTAGATGAAAATTGAAGAAGAAAGTAATTAGGAAGGTTTTGAGAGCTACCCGGCTCTATGTAAACAGTATACTGAAGTGCAGCTAGAGTGTTGTAAGAGTGTTGAGCAGCGGGCTGTCATGTCTCAGACGTTTCGCACAGCTTTTCTTTATTCTGCCATTCTTGAGTTGGGGGCAGGCAGGAGGCCTCTGAATAAACAGATTATATTACTAACACCATGGTAAGACATTAAAAAAAAAAAAAAAAGCCTGGCGTGTAACATGTCTCAAAGTGTGTGAAAAAGAGATTAAATCCTGTCAATTTCCAACTAAGAAAATATATATTTTTAATGTATTTCTTGGGGAATCAAATTGCAGTAATCCCTTCTGGTATTTGCCTTGTGACACATCCTTAGGCCCATTTTTCTGGGCATGAGGCAGTCTTATTTGTGTTGTCACTACTTAAATAATTAATATATTTCCAGTAAGACTGCCTTGAGATTGCACTCTCTTGTGGTCGAAATGTTCATTCTGTAAAACTGTCTTTCTGTATACCTTTGGTGTTGTCATCAGGTAAATGAGAATTCAGCCCATCAGAAAGATGAAGAAATGCTCCTACATAAAAAATGGTGTATATTCCTTTTCACAGAGATGGGTAACTGTTTTCTAAGCAATATGCTTAATCATCCTAGTTGTAACTTCAAGGGGAATGATCTACCAAGAGGCAGCTCACCACCAGCCACTTTGAAAGATGATATTACAAAGCAAAGGCTACCCTACAGTAGCTTTCTGTTCCTAGAGGACCCTGCTTTTCCCAGGACCATGTGAAAAAATTGAGCATCTCCCATAGTTGGAGTTTCCTGGCTTCAGGAACAAGGCCTGGTACAGTCCTGCTTGGAGATCAGTGCGCTGGGCAGTTTTAATGAGCTGGGGACACTTACCTCCCTGAGGGCACAGCGGACTGTTTCCACAGCGGGTTTATGAGCTCTGGCTTTTAATTTCCTGAGGATCAGTGGTGACCAGTATCTCATCTGCTGCCCAGAAGACCTCCATCCCCTGCTGCCTCATGGAGCCCTTTTGGCAGCAGTCACTCGGGGGTGGTTGGGGCTGGAAGCTTAGTGTGAGCAACTCCTGGAGCTCCTGGAGTTACTGTCGGCAGTGAGATGAGGATCATATCTGGTCACCAGAGATACTCTCATCCACAACACTTGGGATTTTGCAGGGAAAAACAGAACAATATCAGTCCCGGGTTCTCCAGTATTGCAGTTTGGACAGTGGGCTCAGGTTTGACAGGACAGGCACAGGTGCTTTGAAAGTATTGCTCTGCAGGAATTGGGTATTTTTCAGATTGTTAACCACAGCATTGAAACCACTCAGAAACAGCCATCCACGAGATCAGAGCTCTGCAGGCTAAAGGACAATATTTTCTGCCTTTCCCTATGTGCTCCTGTTGCATGCAAACCCACTTTGCAATGAGGTTATCTTACTATTCAGCAGGTTGCAGCTCTCTGTTTATTAGTGTCTTTTTATCCTTCTAACTCCTGTCCTAAACTCACTGGTAGCTCTTTTACCTTGGATGTAGAAGTTTTGATGAAAGAGAAAACACGGACAGTTTTATCGATTAGGAGTGTTTTCCATCTGATACTTCCATTTGGATGTTAAATGGGAATTATTTGTCTTTACCATTTCATATGTTGTCTTACTTCACCTTCACAGATTGTGCTGGATAGACACAGTATCATTTTCTCTTCAGTCTGTGAAAAGAAAATGTTTAGGCTGACGATATACAGATCAGGAAAATAAACTCTCGTGTAAGGTATGACTGGACTGGCAGCTCCCCAGGGGAAGCACAAATACATATAACTCAAAGACAATGCCCTTAAATAACACCACCTGGTTATAATTGCAGCAGCATGTGTTCTGGGAGGACTTTGTTGTGAAGTGGCTCATCAAACACACTTGGTTTTGGGGCTTTCAGAAGACGGAGGGAGCCTTGAGCTACAATCAGTTCAATTGTTAATGCAAGTAAGAAACTCTTTTTTCCTAATAAAGGAATTCTTGCCATTACAAGAAACTGAAACCACCTCCAGCACAGGACTTTTTCAAAGAAGAGCATTAACAAAGTTCATGATTTCTGAAAAGGCAGAAAACTTCTTCCTGCTTGTGTTTCAGATCATGCTGTCTCCATACAACCTCTTCTTTTCCCAAATACTAGTTTAGCTGCATATTTACCACCTGCCTTCTGGATTTTGCTGAAATTCCTGGTAGAGGGAGATTTTACATACATAGGTTCCTATGCCCTGGGGCCTCAGAGTGTAAGGTGGGAACCCCGTTATTTGTCAGGAATGTGAAGTGCTGCCCTGGCTCTTGGGGAATGGAGTAGATGGTAGGTTGCACGTACCACCTACCTCTGCATGTGCAGAGGGAGAATAATGTCACTGTCTGAGGACATAGTCTGAGCCTTGCAGTCACTCATGTAACAATTTTAGAAGTAAATCTGTAGTGCAGGTTCCTGCGAACTGGCGAAAGGGGAAAAAAAAAGAAAAGTGCTTAAAATGCTCCAAAATCAGAAAGCAAATTAAACTCCTGATAAATTTCTATAAATCTCATAATGCTTTAGCTTGCTTCACAGTTCTGATTGTCTGGGTTAGCTGTGCTGAGATGAGGGCTCTGCCAAGCTCATTAGTCTCTATTACAGCAAAGGGTAACAGGCAATCCCTCAAGTATTTTTATGTCATATTGTTTATGGCTTTAAGTAACACCCTTCTATATTTCATTTTTCACTACAAGTAATCAATTCTGATGGCAGAATCATAACACTGTTTTCTCCAACCATCTTCATATATGAGTCATCCTGTGTTTATCTCAAATAAAGCATGCAACGGTGCATTTCAACTTAAAAAAAAAAAAATAGAACTAAACAAACTGCATTGCCATGACAACACCTGCTACCTAAAGGAGTAGTTGTGTTTTCTGAACATGCCAGAGATTCTGAGACTGGAAGAGGAACATTTGACACCTGCGGAAACTTGGATTTTCATGTTCAATTTGCAACTAAAGAATGGCTCTGCTGTAATGCAAATGCTGTAAACTAGCCTGGGGGAAAACTGATTGCCAATTAAGAGGCAAATTCTTCCAATCACATCACCAGTCATACTGTCTTGCCTGGGATTAACCGATAGAGAGAGAGATGTTATAAGCAGGGATTTTTCTCACGTGGAATTCCAGCCAACAGGAACAGCAATACTGAGAAGATCATTAATTCAAAATGTAATTCACTTAATCAACTAATTAAAATAAAGCACTTTTGTTGCTGTTTACAGGTAGGGCTCTGAAATGTAATTAGCTTCTGGAATGATTCCATGAATCTTCACATCTTTTCAAAATTTGCAAGTTTTTTCCTGCTTTGTAGAGATTATTTTTATAAAGTTTCATCTGCATTTAGTGTTATATTTAGTCAGCCTGCTGTTACAAGAGCCAGTGGTGGATGTAAAAGAAGACCACATGCTTTTGAGATCTCTAAGAAAAAAGCAGCACAGAAGGGTCACTAACTATTATTAGTTTCTTTCTCTACTTTAGTTGTAGTACCTATTACAGTGATAGTTTTCTAGTGCTTTGTTTTGTACAACTGTTGGTCTCATTCAAGGACTGGTTTCCAAAGCTGAAAGCATGTCCAGGTTCTTACTTGGATTAGAGGTCACTGATGTTTGTCTTGCAGCTTGAAAAGGCTGCTAAAATCAGGTAGATCCCTGTTGGGTCCTCCTTCGGTGTCCGCTTTTAGAGCGTGCAAGTTCAACGAGCACTTTCAGGCTTGACAATGAGAGACGTGGCCAAGGGCCCTCTTCGTAGGATGTCTGGAGATGTGAGCCAGCTGACTGCACATAGACAGTGACGGATGTCATGGGCTTTAAAATAGCTCACTGCTGCTGGCAGAGCCCCTTTCAGACGTTAATTATTGCCATAATGTAGCACAATTGCCCATCTATTCTGGGACCTGCCTCTGACAGTGAGTTGTGCCCATTGCTCCTGAGGAAGATGAAAACCCTAAAAGCGCAGGAGAAGACAGACTTGTTTACAAACCTTTCATGATGGGTGGATGTCCCACAGCCAGGTTCCTGTTCTCAGCAGTGATGTGAGCTAACCTTCCATCAATGTGAATGATGAACAAACTCACTCATCCAGAATTCCTTTTAAAATTTGTTAACCTGACTCAATTTGCTCGAGCAGCAAATTGTTTATTCTGTGCTGCATAAAGATTTATGAACTCCTGTTTTATCAGTGAAAGTAAAAAAAAAAGTGACTGGTCTGCCTTTATAGAAATACTGTAATATTCAGGGCTCCAAAAGTTTTCTTGTTTCTTCCTGCATGGAAGCTCAATAGCCAAACTAAGTAGAAAAGGGTTTCTGATGTGGTTTGTTTTACAACTTCCATGTGGAATATCTGTTGAGATGCATATTGAAAATAAAAGTGCATGAAGGGGCATTTAATCAAAATCAGCTGAGCCCTCCTGAGACATCAATTACAAAATTAAGTGCTTTTGAAAATGCTAATATATGCACTTGTCACAATATTACATGCCGAAGCATTTCTCAACTTTTTAATTTAAAAGTAAAACTACAAAGGGATCATAGTTTGCCTTTTTAAGTGAAGTAAGTAGCTGTAAGTAAATGTTGTCAGCCTATTCCAGACATTATTTTAAGGTTGATATGTAATTCTGCTCTGTTTTGTAGCCTAGCAGTCATGGCCATATCACACATAGCATTATGAGTGAACGTGATTAAGCTATGTCAGATTTTTGTGCTGACATGTTTCTGGGTAGTGCAGATCAGAGAAGGTTGGCTTGGTGACTATGAAAGGCAATATTTTTTCATTATAAATAGCAGGCAGTCAAAATTCTAAGATGATTTTGAGTAGAATTAGATTACATTTTCAATGGATGCTTCCTTAAGAGGAACTGGTCTTCTAATCAATTTATCAGTTAAGACATAAAATGTGTTTTCTCTTTGTTTTGCCTTGTGTAGTACTGTCTGGGTGGAGATTAGGGGAGAAGAAAAATGGAAGCGTGGAAGTGAAATGTGCCAAATGGTTGAAAATCTTTGAAATGTGGGAATTTTCTTCTTCCCTTCAGAATTATGAACTTAGAAAGATTTAGGGGGAAACAGAGATATGTGCCTTTTTTCCCCACTGTTTTCAGTGAAACAGGACTGTGGTTATGGCACTGTGCTGCTGGGGATGTTTGTTTTTCAGGTGAGAAGGGAGATCGATATCCTAACTCTTTGTGGTTATTAGAATTGTTTCACAACATTTCAGGCCTTTTTCATCCCTGTGTCTTGGCAAAAACCTGAATTCCATCCTGCCTGCATAAAATCACATTTAGCTACAATATCTTAGCCCGTTGGCCACAAATATATTACAGTGTTGTGAATGAGTGTTGAGTAAAGGCTTCATTTTTATGCCAGAGAGGCCAGCATATAAATGGCAAGTGAAACAACCTGCTAGATAAAAATACCTCTATGTCTCTTGGGGTCCTGTGTTACCACTTTAATAAACCTGGTAAGGTACCATGGTAACTGTCTGTGATAACCCAGCCAAAGCAAGCTTAGATGCAAGAAATCCTGTGCAGGATACGGTGCTAGTTCATCTCTGTTTGAGTGTTTGCCCTTCCTGGTGCTGTGTATAACTTGCCTTTTTCCATTAGCAAAGCAGGGAAGGAGTTGTCTACTCTAAGGCTACTGCAGTTCCGCTTGGTAGACTTTGAGACTGCTGGAATAATCTCGGCTGCTGGCATACAAGTGCATTCAAACTTTTAAGTGTGGTTTGAGGGGGATGTTCTTCCTGTCAAACAAGTTCCAAGCAGCAAAATGGGGGTGGAGAGAATATTTTTTTTCTTTCTCGTTTCTCTTTTTCTTCCTTTTTTCTTTAATGCAGTTGCACACATGCTGGTTTTTTTCGAACTCATGAAAACCCTGCATACTTCCCAGAGGTCAGCAGGGCTCCCCATCTCCATTCCCTATTAATTTCCTCTCTATTGAGAATGCCAATTAATGAAGATTACAGCAATTTAGACAGCTCCCTCCTCCCCCCTCACTTTTGTCAACGTGTCATGGAAGCTGTCCCCAGCCCTAATAAGCCATCATGGGACAAGCCAAGAATCAGCCTGTGCCTTCCTTGTTCTGTGTTTTCTGTCTGTGCCAGGATGCAAAGAGAAAAGGCAGAGATGTCTGAGTTTAATTGCTCAATATTGTGCACATGGTAGTAATCCAAAATGGTAAGTTGAATCCAGGTACAGGGTTATTTTGTATTGCTGGAGCTGTGCTTTGTAATGTGTATCAGATAGATACATGTACGTACCTGATTAATTCTATTAATTTAGAATTGCAGCTGGTAGAAAGTCACATCTAAATCTATCATTTAACAGAGAGATGATATTTTGTTAGACCTTCCAAAGGCAAAGAAACCACAGAAATATCACCGATCTTTTTTAGATGACATTTTTTACATGACAGGTTTGAAGTGATCTCCCCGCCATGTCTCGGTGACAGAGAGGTATATGGCATTGCCCATTTGCACATAGTAATTTTTTCCGGATTTTCCTGTATAGTAAGTGATAATTGAGAAGTCTCTGACAGTATGAACTCAGCTCTGTCCTCAGCATAAGGAAAATGCTTCATGGAGTTGGCAGTCCTTCCATGTGTTACGTACCTGTTTTCTTTCGCAGGTTTCTAACCTATTCCTACCTTCTGGCCTTCAACGCATGGCTCCTGCTGGCACCCATAACTCTGTGCTACGACTGGCAAGTGGGCAGTATCCCTCTGGTCGAGTCTGTCTGGGATGTGAGGAACTTAGCCACAGTCTTCCTGGCGCTGGTGCTGCTGCTACTCGGCCTACACTGTATAGCTGCATTCAAGGTAACACCGAAAAATGTGTAGTAGAGTGTGTTGTTCAAAATCTTTTGTTACTTAATCTTCAGAGGAAATTGTTAGTGAGCACAGATAGGATTTTCTCCCAAATAAATTGGAGTGAGATGAAAAATACACCCACACAACTAAAATAGGCAAACTTAGCAGATGAGAATTTCTCACTGACTGAATGTCTTGGATCTCTAATTGGTCTGATCTGAGGGCAAAACTTGGCCTCGGATCCTGCATTCAATTACTGTTAATGATCCAAATCCCAGTGAAGTTAGTTGGAAGTTTCAGTCTCCCTTGCAGTCAATAGACTCTTTGTCTCTTGCTTCAAATGGGACTGTGAACCATCATCTGCAGAGCTGTTTGAAAATGAAATCAATTATTATGTCCATAGCTTTGCTATGTTTGCTAGAACCTAAATCTTGAATGTGTCTAAATGAGAAGATTTGACATCACAGAAATAATGGAATGCTAGAAGTCTGAAATGGTTTGGAAAGTGTTGTCTAGCATAAATATTGCAGTCTTGCAATCCAACTTCACAAATCAGCATTTCAGAACCATCATTAATTTTACTGCAGAAATGAAAATGAGGTTATACTAGACTTGTGGGGAGTAAGAAATCAGTATGGATTTATGCAGAGAGGGTATCTTAGGTTATCGAGAGTTGAAAACTTTTCCTTCTGCAGTTATATTTTGGAAGTGTCTTTAGGTAGGGAGTTGGTAAAAATATTTGAAATATTACAAAAAAAAAATCTCCTTCTTAAACAAATGGCTCATTCAGCCAAAAAATATAAAAGGGGGTGACAGCTTTTTTAATATCTATGTTATACTAAGATGTGCAGGGCATGTGCTGGCTTCAATTTACCCTGCCAGTCTTCTCTGTGCTCCTGATAAGAGACAGAAAGTGAACAAAACCAGTTTGTGGTTGCAGAGTCATTAATTTAGATTATACATTGACAGATGCTGTATGGGAAATACGGGAAAAATAGCCTATTAGGTATTCACTAGTTCTACCTGCATCATCTTTCATTCCTCCTGCTTTCATTACTCACTGTTAGAGATATTCCAAAATGTTTGTCTAAGACCTAATCCTATTCTTGGGGAGGTTAATGATAAAATTCTCATTAGCCCAGCACTGAACACTTCTGAAAAGTCTTATCCCATTTGCTTTGAAGTTTCAGTTTTCTTGCTCTCTATTTATTCCTATGTTTTAAGAATTGGTCCTGTGTGGAAGATTGACTTTGTGGGTTTGCTGGAAAAAAAATCTTTTTAGGATAATCCAATTTTTTTGTGTGTTATTTCATTTTGCATAAAATGACAATCCAGAAGAATTCCTCTGGGTAAATAAATTGTGTCTTCTGTCAAAATTTACTATCACATTTTTATTCCTTCCTATTTTCTCTTTGAGAAAAAGGGTTTATGAATAGCTCTGTTTGACTTGAAACTGCTCCTTCTAAATGTTGATGAGAATAAATTCGTTTCTCTCTTCTAATCATTGTTAATGTTGTGTTAAGCAAAGTAAATTGCAGTCTCCAGGCACGTACTTACGGGATGCTTTGAAATCCATCTTTTAGATTCCCTTGTGCTTATGCTTGAAAACCCCAAGCACAGCACAATTTGGATGCCAGGTGATGTGCTTTGGTTCCTGAACAAGGTAAAACCAGAACCATCACACAGTTTGGACCAAGAGCTTTAATTGGCTTTGGCTGAGCAGCCCCCAGCAAACCTGGGGTGACCCATGGAACTGGCGGTGCCACATGGGCACGCAGAGACCGTCCTCTGTCCCGTCCCTGGCAGACAGCCTGTGGCTTCTGCAGTTTGTAGGCAGCATGAGGTGTCTTTTCACATTCAATGCCATGTAAAATGTTCTGCTTTCTTACTGAAGCAAATGCACTGAACTATCTTAGCTGCCATTTTCTCTCCATTTTCTTTTTCAAAGCAAAGTCTAACCTAGCAGTAGTATCTTGCAGTTTCTAAGGAATGGTTTCAGTGTGAACAGACAAACAGTTTGTGTGTCTTTCATTTGAGTGTTTAGGCTAAGAGAGGACGCAAAGTCATATATTCATTCTGGCTGGCGCTAACATTTTCTTTTCTGGAGCATGTAAAATGGTTTTGGCAAAATTCACTTTGCAGTGAACACTGAATTGATGATCGGTGGCAATAGGTGGAGTGTCTGTGCATCCACAAAACAAGCCCACAAGATACTTCCAGAATATATAACATGGAATGTAATTAGAAAATGCATGTATTGGATTTCTGCCTTTGTTGCCATTGAATTTTAAGCAGGTCTAATTTGTTGTTGACACTTGTGATTAGGGTAATAGCCCTGTTGGCATGTATGTGTAGTGCTGATAAAGGACATCTGAGGCATGAAGGTTTCTTGTTCCATTTCATTTTGTGAATATTATTATACCTCAGTGGGAGAAGAGAGAGTGCAAGGTTTCTACCCACAAGTGCTTTGCTTGGAATATGTCTGTATATTAGATCTGGCAGAAATTTATTCTGAAAGCTACAGAAATAGAAAAGGCAGCTGTCCGGTTTGTTATTGGCTAGAGGCATAAAACCCACTCCTCATCCTCTTTGTGTGTTTTCATCATTCTCCTTCTGGCTTATTGAGGAAACAGCTTGATAAATCGCATTATTAATTCCTTGTATGCAACCTTCATTATTAACCTCCAGTTATTATTAACCCCATCGTGCACTTCCATCCTTGGGTGCCAGTGCAGGCCCCCTTCTTTCGTGTGCATGATGCTAATCGCTCTTGCTTACCGACCCAAGGGGAGGGAAGGGACACAAGCCCCGTGCGCGGCTCCCTGGCACACGATAGTTTTCCAGATGCCATTGGGACAAAGGAGAAGGCCAGCTCCTTGTCACACACTCAGCAACCTCTGCTGTGAGAGTGAAGGAGCTCTCCACTACTCAAGGTTTTGTCCGAGATTTTTTCAGTGACTAATGTGGCAAAGTTGCAGTCTAGTTTTAAGCATCTCCTTGAATCTTTAGAGAGTTGGCTGTTCAGCATGTTTTCGGTCTGGATTACTCTGTGGGGCAGCCTCTGTTAGGCAGCTTTTAGCCAAGGAACCAGAATTCATGAGTTGATGTTGGAAAATTCACCTTCCCGTTGTCCTTAGGACTTGCTCAGCACTGAACCTTCTCACCTGGCCTGACCTGCCTTCAAGTAATGTACTGAGAATGTGACAGTAATCAAGGAACATTATAAATGCTTATATCCGAGACAGACAATAATTATTAGGAAAAAAAAGAAAGGATTTGGTTATTTTATTTGTGCTCAAAGACAACCTCAGCTACAAGGAATGGCTTGGGTCTCCTTTCCAGTTTGGAGACCAGGTACATGGCAAAACTGTCAAGGAAATGGAAGAACCACTTTTGCATCCTCGCTGCCAAGCAAGCTGGTTACAGGGCCAAACAATAATCACACTGATGCTTCAGGTGGTGACTAGGGAACACAAGGGCACTGCCTTTCTGTCCTGGGGTAAACAGTGAGTACCCGGAGAAATAGCGGGAGGGAAACAATTCTTGGCATATTGTCAGGATGACAACTCTTTCTTTGACATGGCATAATAATTTAATGAGCCTGAAAGGAAAAGTCTTTGGATGTTTGAAGCGCTACTCTATATGGCATTTTTAGGTCGCTGCTTAATTACCAATGTGCTTAAAATGCAATTTGTCCTGTAGCTGTAAATTTATGTACAGCTATACAGAGCGCTTGATGGATCAGATTCCACTTTCCATATGGTGTCAAAACTCATGGGAGAATAGCCCTGCCAGGGTCAGGACAGGGTTGACTGGAAAAACCAAGACATATGTGTAATGGAGTCACTCAGAGCGAGGGAAATCTGGGAAACTCGTGCAAAACTGTGGCTCCTATACCTGGCTGCTCTGGAGGAATTTAATACCCTTCATTTCACTCAGCCCTCATCTTGCATCTAGACTCCTGACCAGTGCTACCAAGTGGCACTTCACAGCAGCATCTGTTTGATCTGCAGGAATGAACAGTGATGTGCAGCGGTTTGTTCCTGTCTGAGGAGGGAATGTTACTTATGTTTCTGATTAGAAAAAGATAACCTTTAGTGTCCTCTTTTTTTAAAAAGAAAAAGAAGAAAAAGTATGTATTTTGCTGCTGTATGTGACATACCTACATATTGTAGCTATATAAGAAGCTATGGTGATCTTCAGGTTATAATTTATATATGCAACTAAGGTAAATACTATTATGATGCTCTTCTATTCACTGTATTTGTTTGTTTGTTTCTACTTCAGATCTAATTTTAGTCTAATGCAGCTTCTTAACGTTTCTATGCAGAGTGCTCCTTAGCCAAGATGAGGCATTTTATACCAAATTATCATGACTTTTAATTCTTGCTGTAATTGGCATCATGTTGCCGCTTACCCAGTGGTTTGTATGTACGGACCTCATCTAAGCACAATCCTCAGTCCCTCACAGACTGTGTTTCTTGGCTGTCAGTGTTTAATAACATCACAGGAAGGGAACATATTTGTGTCTTCTCTTTGCGTGCCCGCTTCTGTTCTTTTTGCTAGCATCCATTATACGTATTCTGTCATGCTATTTACTTTACCCAGCACTCCTGAGACCTCTGCCTGGTTTCCCAGGTTTTGACATTTCATTAATAAATCACTCGGTATAGACCTTTCTGGGGAACAATTGCCTTTTATAATATTCCACAGTAGTAACAGCTAGTTAAAAAGTATGCCTAGCCAAATTCATATGCCAAAACACTTCCAGAACAATGTACCTGCTTCAAAGACATTGCAAGGTGAATAAGGCTATTTATCGACTGAGTACATCTGACGAGCTGGAAAGCACACTCATTTTCATAAAAGGTCCATTTAAAATAAATCCCGCTTTCATTTTCCTGAGGGCCCACTTGAATTCCTTGCACACAGAGAAGGTCAGTACTGATGTTCTTAATCCTTAGCAGCGAAGGTTTTTTCTGTGCCGCTGCTGTTAATGTTTGCTTCAGGGAGAGAGTAATAAGCCAGAAAGGCTGTTTAGTAAAAGCTGGAGGAAGGGGGAGGCCCTTGCAGGCACTCAGCGTGCCTTGCTAGCTGAGTTCCTCCTTTGTGCAGCGCTGGAAGCTGAGCAGCTGCCTATGGAACAAACACCAAAGCCTTCCCTGGGCACTTGCGCTCTCAGCCAAAAAACTGCAGCAAGACAAGAAACCTTCCATGGGCTGGCTGTGTGCGGCTGCCAGCCTGCCCTAAGAAAGCAAACCCCGCGACTGGAGAAGTGTGTTGTGCATAGGGTTTGGTTTTTTCTTGGTAGCCATTTGAACTTAAAGGTTTTAAGCATGGTGCTCTAAGCAAACGCAAACACAGCTGAGGGGAGTCTGCTGATTTTCCTTACCAGAAAGAAATTCGGCACCTCACCAAATGGGCTCATAACAAATGTATGTATTATATATGTATACACACAGACATATGCATATTATATATATGTATTTCTTGCTACTGATTTCATCTTGTCAAGAGGAGAATATTTGAAGGCTCACCTGGACTTACAGACTTTGGAGTGCCGCAGTAGGAGGGGTGAGTAGGAGAGGAGCGAGAACTATGAAACTCAGAGCTCAGGCAGATGATGCTGCTGGCTGCTCTTGGTTGGTTTGGGTTGTGCATTAGGGTGCCAGAATGCTACGTGATTTTAATTAGGATCCTTTTGTTCAGTGCTAACATTTTACAGGCAAGTCCCACTGTGAGCAGAGAGTTGCTTTTCCAAAAATGATGCTGTACAAGCCACAAGCAGTGTGCACATGCTTAAATTTTTCCTTCAAGTGTACCGAAGCAGCTTGCAATCACAGAACAAAAGTAGCCACAAGGTAAAAGGCATTTTTCTAATTCCTGGCACAATTTATTTACTTTCCTGTTTCCTCTTGGAATGCTTCACTTCTGCTTTAAAGATGCAAGTGCTCCTGCATCTTGTCACAAATCGGCTTGTGAAGTGGAATTAGAGACTGTGGAGATTAAGGATTAGGAAAATGAGCTCACATCTTCAGGGAGTTTTAGTAACTTGGATAAGAAGTATTGTAAATTCACAGTTGAGTGAATGAGTAGCTGATGTACACTGAAAAAAAAAGATAATAGATAAAAGATTTAAAAAAATGTCAAAATTGTCCATTAAGATATTCAAATAAAAATTGAAATATTGGGAGAATTCATGTCTGTGCCTTGCACTGGGTTATGGAATTTGAAAAGGCTGACTCTCTTTTTTATTCCATAACTGAGAGCCTCATCCAGAGTTGCTGAGCATCCAGAGTTCCAATTGATGAAAGCAGAATTTTTAGGCACTTTCAGCATTTCTGAAAAACAGGCTCTGTTTTGCCCAACGGTAGAGATCAAGTCTCCCTTCTTTCTCGAAGCAGAAAGTGAACGATCTCATTAGGTTCATCTGTGCCAAGGATTTCTCTTCAGATAATCCCTGATTAGGAAGCCAGTGATACCTTCTGGATCTCACTGGTGTGTGTTTGCCCGTACTGCAGATCCTGAGTATGTACTGCTGGTGCTGCTGCTGCACTCGAAAGCAGCTTTTGTTGCTGTCGAGTGTTAGAAATGGGACCCACAGGTCAGGTAGTTAATAAGCAGTCAGTACAGATGCTCAAAATAGCATTGAAAATCTTCATGGCTTGGAGCACGTGTGAAAGATCGCATTTATCTAATTCTAGTCACTAGTAACTATGGGTGATTTTATTGGCACTAGATGATCGCTGAGGAAAAATGAGTTATTTTAGGAAGACAGTGACTTGCTGAGCCTGATATTCAAGCAGCTGGTGCTACTGAAGATGACGATTTTGGGGGGTGAGAGGATACAATTGCTGAGGTACTGCAGTGACTAACGAATTGGTGACGTTTTTTGTGAGAGTCGGCTGTTTAAGGCAGGACACTGAGCCAGGCTGAGCACAGGCGGCAGAGCTGGGCAGGGGCAGGATGCAGAGGGAGAATCCTTCCCATCAAGGAACAAATCTCTGGGGTTGACCCCGAATCAGCTGGTTTGCTTTGCACATCTATGTGAATGCCAAGACTGGACATATCTCTATACCGTCCCTTTTGTCCATGGTGTTGTGGTGGTGGAAAGGTCGAGTGTGGAGATTTGCAGGTGCATTTGAGCTGCTCCCGCGGCTGCTCGTGACTCCGTGAGTGACTGATGCGATAGCAATAATGGAGTTAAGTCCGTGTGCAGCCCACGCTAAGGGACTGCGCAAATGGGCTCTCCGCGTTGCTCTCTGCAGGCTGCAGATAGTGATGTAGACTCTCTGAATCTCCCTTTCTCCCTTGATGGACAGCACACTTAGGTCCCAAGCCTGCAAGCGTTTATCGCTATTACGGAGTCACGCACAAACGGCTTTCCTGGGCAGGGGCTCCGCTGTGCTGGCAGGCAGATGTTCCAAGCATAAAACTTCCTGGCTGTAATGTGTAGTTCGTGGCTCAGCAGCAGGGGATGACTTCTGCATCGGTTAGGAAAGAGATGTTTACTCTGTGGAGCTCCTGGCTGTACATGGTAGAGAAGTGACACTTGCCTCATTCACCGGATAAACTAGTAGGTGAAGAAATTAAATCTATTTGATTGCCACATTCCCATCTAACAAGCACCCATGTATAAAGCCCGTGGGAAACTCGTCAAGCTGTTGTGGGATTCTGCTTCCTGGGGTTTGCTGGCCCAGGTGCCACCTTCTCAGAGCTGCAGGTGTGTCCTGCGGGGAGCAGGGCGTCCTCACACACACCTCCCCTCCCTGAAGAGTCGGTCCTCGGAGGTCCTGCCTGTGCCAAGCGATGGGACGTGGACGTGAGTCTGGCCATCAGAGCATAACACTTCGTGACTCTGGTGCTTCAGACAGAGCTTTCTCGATGGGAAAGCTGGAGAATTTGCAGGTGCTTTTGCAAGTCCCTAAATGACAGCATTTAGATCAAGGTAATCTGCATGCGTCCTGCGCTATTCGTTTGTGGGCTCTGGCTTGTAGGAAGCCCTTGTCATCCAACAGTAGTCAGCAAATACTTACTTGAAGCCCAGGGATATATCCTGTATGCAGTATTGGAATATCTCTCTCAGTTGTAAACTTAAGACCTTCTTCCTTTTTCCCCAAATTGCTAAGCATGCAATTTATGAGATTTATTGCAGTGTTGATATATTTTTGGCCTCAGAGTGACTCAGAATTCTTTGCTATTTTGTTTCAGATAGTGTGCCTTTTTTTTTTTTTTTTTTGTCTTGCCTTTGGGGAAGGGAGTAATATTCTTTAGTTCTTTGCTAAGTGTATGAAAAATAGCACATTTAAAATATTTTCTTTATTGATTTTTTTTTTTTTTAGTTACAGTATAATGAAGGCCTACTTGTAATCAATTGTAGATGAGAATTTACCCCTTCCTCCCTCCCAAATGGAATGAGAATGCTAATTTAATTTGGGTTGGTTTGGCATTAACAAAAGGGATCATTCAGAGGTTAATTCAAAGGTGCCTTTTGTCAGAGACCTCTTTGACTGGTAGGTAAGTTTTATATTTTGAAAAGAAAGCACTGCTAAGAGAAAAAGAAATATTTCTCTGTAAAAGGAATGAAGAGATCTGAAATGTCTAGCGCTAACATTTTCATCTTAAGGAAAAAGAAAAAAAGACAAAATTACCTATCATTCTTCAAAGGCTCTCGCTATTACTCTGGGCGTCTGGAAGAAGCTGCTTCTGCTGTTTTTGCTCAGCTGCCTCTGAGTGGCCACAGATGAGGCAAATGGTCCAAATATATATTTGTATTTTTAATTTAAATAGACATCTCTTGTAGTTTGTCTTCAGTTTGTCTTCTAAATCCTCTGTTTCTAAGGACGTACAGGGCCATCCCTGATGTTCTTGCCTCATCCTGCCTTGCTTGCCTGCTCATCAGTAAGTATATCAGCCCCTCCTGGGCGAGGGATAAAAAAAAGGGAGAATTCTGCTTACGGCAGTTTTTGTAAGGAAAAAGATAATGGAGAAAACCATGCCCTGGCTGGATTTTGTCGTTAGTGTTGGCGGCCTGAGGTTATCACCAGCGTTACAGAGGATCCTTTCAGTGCGCCGCGGGTGCCTTTTTGGCCTTCGCTGTGCTTCTCAGCGGTGCTGCCTCGGTGGGCAGATGTTGTCTGTGGGACAGGAGGGAGCTCTGCGGCGCACGCAGCGTTCCCGAGCCTGCGGCAGGGAACGTTACAGGTGCTGGAGCTGCTCTCCGGCCAGCGCAGCCGCCAGGGCACGCAGAGGGGAGAGCTAGAGCTGTGGCCCTTCAGGGAGGCACAGGAGGCCAGCAGCAGCGCTCTTCTTATTCAGTCCAACCTAGCTCCACGTTTTCCCTTTTCCCCCCCTGTTTGATGTGCCCATTTTGTTCTGCATTTCTCCTGCGTTCGGTTTCCTTCGCTCACCTGCAGGGCTGCAGCCTTGAGTAATGCTGCGTCCTTCTTGGAGGTGGTAACTGGGGTTTGTTCTCCCAATGACTGACCAAACAGCGTCTGGAAAAACGATTGCCAGCTGGTTCGGGTAAAAGCAGGAGGATGTCCCGGGGGTGGGCAGCGTTTCACCCTGCAGCCCAGCACAGCTTCTGGGGCCTCACGGGCTCTGGGGTGGCACCGTGATCAGGGCAGATGAGGTGGGAAGGCAGCGTCGGGAGACAGGTGAGAAGTGGATTATATGTCCAGAGCTAGATGGAAGGGGAATTTGGGATTAAGCAGGAATTTGTAATGTGCATTCATCATTGGAGACTATTTTTTTTTTCATTTCTACTCAATTTTCTATGCAGTTTTCTATTGTAATTGCCAGCCAAAGTGACCATTACAGGGCACCTCTGCTCAGCAGCTTTTTATGGATTTTTTTTTTTTCCATCTCTGAGATGGTTTGTTTTAGTTTCCCATTGTGACTATAGAAAGGCACTGGTAACTTATTCAACGTAGTGGAAAGAGAGATAGTAAAAATACGCAATTGTGGAGTTTTATAAAGCAGGTATTCCTAAAGAAGTCCAGAGGTTCTGTGTCCGTTTCTGCCTTTTTTCCTCTTATTTTCTCTTTGAACTAGAGAAGTCTTTGCAGTTTTTTTTTTTCCCCACCAGCTCAATGCAGCTCAATGAAGGTAGGAAGACTCTTATAAAGTGACATCAGGTATTTATTTATGGGTTTCCAAGCACTATGTATGTTCTAGTGCCTATACTAGAGGGGAAGGTTCTTCCTTCTTGTGGGCAAATGCACGGTACATCACCCCTCTGCAAGGCGTTTGTGTGGATACCTATCTCTGGAGTAAATGATGCTGCCTGAAAAGTTGAACTCAAAAACATGATTGTTCTGGTCAAAACATTTTTCAACTTTGTTTTCCCTTTCCAGTGGCAAGTGTTTCTACATCATTCAGACTCATCCTCTGCTTTTGCTTTTTTGTTAAGATGCGGTTCAATTTTTTTTTTTTTTTTTTTTCCCTCCCTCCTCCTCCTAAATGGCCCCTGGCACAATTCATGCTTTTGTGCTGATATCTCTTCTTCAAAGAGCGTTTGCTGAACAGGCTAACCCTGGTAATTGCAAACTGATATTGGAGTCTGTAGTAAAAGGTATTGCTACACGGTTGTGAGACGTACTGTACCACTGCTGTGATATTTGACCAGGTATTTGAACAGTACTTGTCATTCTTGCTTGTGTGAAAGCTGAGGCACAGCCAGTAAGATCCTACCACGATACTTTTTTCAGCCACCTTGCTAGAGTTATGCACTACGAGTGGATGTAGTCTGAACCATCTAAATGTAGCATCCCTTGGAGTCATGACAGAGACCCCCTTTAGTGGGAGTGTGTTATATCCTCCCATCTGAGTCACTTCAGATGCTTCGTGAGCTGGCAGATGTGCTTTGTACCTCGCAATAGTGGCGGATGAGATACTGAGTTCATGCAACATGCCCCAACTTTAGGTAGAGAAGGCAGATCTTGCCCGCAGTAGATATGCTTGTCGTGTGTAAATGAATCAGTCCTGTAGCTGGAGTAGGCTGATATATGGCAGTATGCCATGTTAGTCTGAAAATGTGTATACTTGCATTTTTGTAACCATCCAAAGATTTATTGTCCTCTCACAAAATAGGATTCATATGTTTTTATACTGAGACTTCAGAATTTCAGCACTAACTACGCAAGCAGTTCCTCGTCATCTCTAGCTGTGAAAAAACAACACTTGTAGTACTTCAGGTGGTATCAGAATTTGGTCCTGCCTCATTGATTAGACTCCATTTCTGTATCCAAAAATCTTGTTCGACATTTCTGTTTTTTACATCCCTCCAGCAAAAGCTTTGGAACTCAATTTGCTCTCCAAAGTTGGGAAGTTGCCCAAACCAATTAGAAAATACTACAGCCATTAAGTGACTCTATTTGCATCTGTTTGTAAATGTGACAATGCTACACTTGTGTAAATGAATTTAGAATGGAACTGCAGCAGCTGATTAGACCATGGTATTACAGGACAGGGCGAAAAAGCACATATGTCTAGCTGGGTGTTTTAACAGACCTAAATGCCATACTTGCACCTCAAGAAATCTAACTCGGGTGCTTTTAAATGAGGGGTAGCTCTGTTAGCTTGATTATATCCATGTGGTTCAAGAGAAGTGTCAGCTGGTTCAAGCTCTTTGACTGGAGCTGGCAGCGAAGCTAAACGTACCTAAGAAGGTTTTGGTCTTCCTATGTCAGGAAATGGAGGCTGCTGTTGATTACAAGGTCTTGATGTTTTCGGTGTTGACCGTGCAAATAACAGTTGTTTTGCACTGCATGTGGCATTTTGATTCCTCCTCAGATAGCAAGCCACCATTAAACAGGAGCCCAAATGAAAGACTTTAAATGTTAGTATAGAGCAGGTCTAAAATTTTCAGCTCTGTGTTGGCTACAGACATCTTGCGTGAGAAACTATCATTTAAAGTTTAGATACTGTCTCCAAGAGGATAAAGTGACTACATTAATGTGCCATTTAGGGCTAGTTTTCTTTACAGAAAACATGACTGACTGAACTCCTTTTTCTCAGTTATAAACATTTAGGATTGGACATAGCAATCTGTGTGTATGTGATGTACACTGGTATATTTACATACAGCCTTGCTGTGGTAGACATGTTAATATATACATTCACATTGTTGTATACTGATATATACTAATATGGGGTATATCTGAGGTAGTATATATGACATCTAAGGAGATCTGCATAGAAAGGGGCTGACCTTGGAAAGATGCCAAGAATAATAATAATTCATGCTGAGGTTAATGCTTATTTACATTCTGGGTATATCAGAAGCGCAGAACACACAGGGTATAAATATGGAAGAACAGTATCTTGGAAAAAATTATTCTTTGAGATGAATACATAGATGAAGCATTAGGGTCGCTTATTTTATTAATAAGAATCCAAAAATAAAGGGGGAAACATTGGACTTTTTTTTTTAGTTGAAATTTGTTTAATTTTGTGTTATTGCAGAAACTGGAACACAAAGAAGTTTTGGTTGGCTTATTGTTCCTGGTTTTCCCATTCATCCCAGCCAGCAACCTCTTCTTCAGGGTGGGATTTGTGGTGGCAGAACGAGTCCTTTACATGCCGAGGTAACTATTGAAATTGAATTCCTTTCTAATGAGACTCCCATCACATTTTCTAAAAGCAGGAAAGATTACTTTTTATAATGCTTCAAACATTATATGGTTAGTCAGCATGCTCTCTGCTTTTGAGTTTTAGTGCAATTGCATGAGAAATTTTATAGTCGGTTGAGAGCAGACTGCTTGGCAGAAGGAAAGCTAGCCAAATTCTGTTTGTTTGGTTTTTTTTTTTAATACAGATACTTTGATGTGCTTGAAACAGCTCAATATAGTGATGCGGTCCTTTTACTCAGCTTAGCCTTCCGTTGGAGGCATTATGAGCTTAAATTGTCTGATGTCTTTACTGAAAAGACGGTGTCTAGAGGGTTAACCTGTTATATTTTTATTGTGGTTGCTGAGCTTTCCCACTCTGATAGGTGGCCAGTAAAAACAAAGAAGGCAGTACTGATATCTTCAAAGCTTACTGACTTAAGATGTGAACATGCACGTGTCTTCCTGCCTGTCTGTTGTTGACTGCATCCCTGTTTAGGGGTGACAGTTTTGCAGTTAGTGAAGGGTATCTGCTCTTCCAGCTCTCAGACCTTCCCCCCTGATTTCTCTTCGTTTTTCAGCCTCTGGCAATTGTGTCTTCAAAGCTGTGGACTTCCAGTTGTTTTTACTTGAAGCACTGCTTCAGAGTGTTATTTTTGACATCTCTGCTATATCCAGACCTGAGACAGAAGTGGCCGTTTTATTCATCCAAGACCTGCCAGGCAACTGCCCATTCTTTTTCCAGACAGGAATGTGATTTCCTGCTTGGCTTCCCCAGGTGGGAAGACCCATGTGTTCCCGCAGCTGTGGAGCTACCTCCTACCCTCTCCAGTGAGAGCTGCACTTGTGCAGCTATTGACAAAGCAGGGTCCTAAATTCCACCTTGGATTGCTTTATGGTGACTGAAATCATATATTTATTTAACAGTGTTTAAATTGAATGTCTCAGAAAAGGCAAGGCCCCAAACCCTAGCAAAAAAGCACTTGTAGGCCTTCCTTTGCAAAGCCTTTTCCCTGTTCTTCAGGTCGTTTGTGTTTGCACTGCCACAAAACAACTGCTTCCACCAGTAAAGCTCAGGCTGAGTAGGAGTTGTAACATATATTGCTTCTTTCTTATGTGGTTCAGCTATCCCTGTGCTCTGTTACATACTGACTTGCTTTTTGGATCAAGTCCTACTGACTCTATTCACATCACTAGCCCTGCTCACGTTTGAGAAGAAGCCTGAAAGGATAGTGAGTGAAAACTGTCGCTCTACTTTGCAAATGATACCCGCAGCTAATGGATCCTGCATCATTTCAAATTAACTCGAGATTCAGTTTGCTTTAAATTCATGTAACAGAAAATGAGGAGACACATGAAAGCGCAAAGCTATTAAGGAAACAGGCGGCTGAACACAGGGCTGTGTTGAGGGGTTGCATTTCTGAATCTCAGAACAACAACTGTGGAAAATACTTCAGCCGTCAGCAGTTCTCTGTCCTCCTCCAGATGAGACTGCTGATAAAGTGAGATGAGGGGCAATGAAGAAGAAAAAAAGATGTGTGTGCCCAAAGAAAATTAATCAGCATTAACATGTGTGCATATAGTTCATATAATGCTGTTCAGCTGCCTAAGGGCTTTGCAAATGCATGACCTACAGAGTAGCTAATTGAGAGTTACTCCTTTCTCTAAGGGAAACTGAGGCAACGGGAAGCAATGAGCTTCTCGTTGCTCTGGAGAAACGATTCCTATGGAGCAGGTGTGGGTCAGAGCCCTTAGGTCTCATTCTGCGCTCTGACCACAAGTGTCCTGACTGGCAGGGCTGCGTTTTGCCCTTCCCTGGCTAGCGGGCAGCTGGTGGGAGAGGGAAAAGGAGTCCAGCCCGTCGGCTGCTCCCGCACAGCTCTGCTCAGGGGAAGGGCCAGAGCACGGAACTCCTGGTGCAGAGGGTTGCTAAACCATGTGCTCTGCTTATGACCTCTGAGTTCAACGTAACACGTGGTGTGGGCTTTTTTGGGCATTCCTGACTGTTAGTTCCTATCTTAAGGTGTTAGCCTTTTATCAGCCTGTGTGGCTCTTAGGTTGCACGTACTGCAAATGTGGGTCACAGCGTGAAGTCCTGATTCAGTTTTGCTCAGTAGTTACCTGGGCAAAATGTCAAGCATCTTGTTTGCCAGAGAAGTTAAGTAAGGGCCCAAGGATTTATGTAGAAGATGTTGTAAATGAGAAGGAACAAGAAATGAGCCTTTGCTCAGTGTCTAATTATATGTCTGGGTGAGCCTTTCTGGAGGCTGATGTGTGTTTGGAACAATCCCTCCTCTGTCTGAAGCCGTGCCTCAGGGGGCCGGATGTAAGATAAGTCGAAGTGGTTGAATATTTCCTTTAATTGGCTTTGGCCAAACAGAAAATATTTCTTGTATTTAGTTTTCATTTGGGGGTTTCAAGGATATATTCATCTAAATCAGAACTTCAAAAAAATTATCTCTTAAGCCAGAAAAAATTCAAAGGTAATTATTTTTTTATCTTTTTTTTTTTTTAATTTATTTTTTGTTGTTGATCTCTTATTCCAAAGAGGAGAAAACTTGTTCCATGGAAGGGGTGGAGGTGTGAAATACGTATCTTGGGAGAGGTGAGCAGGATAGAGCTCCATGGGGCTGCAGTGTTCCAAAGAGCCATTGAAATAAATAGCTGGATCAGCCAAAAGATCCAAGCCATGGGATGTTTTTCTCTCTTTGAAAGCTAGATGTAATTATAAGTACTAGCTATTTGATAATACTGCTCAGAACACCACAGATACCCTAGGGGCTTTTGTTTGCTTGCTTTTAATGTGGAACAGCTCTGTGTATCCGGTTACTCTAAGCCATGAGTGATTTGGCTGACCTTAAATGTATTGTCCCTTGCATGGGGAAACTGGACAGGCAATGCAAACTGCGTGGCACTTCCCATACTCCAGTTACAGTTTGTCTGTGCCACTGTCACCAGCAGACCCAAGGCTGGTCTTTAGCTCATTGGACTGAACCTTCTCCAGGTGAGCGATTTCTAGGCTTTCCTCATCTTTTATAACTACTCTGGTATCAGTGGACCCTGGCTGGGACACTCTATTGTAGTTGGAGGCCAAAAGTTGTTTCCACAACCAAAATGTTGCTCTGTGGTTTATTTTTGACCTGGAGAACCACCTTGCTTAAAGCAGTAGGTAACCCCTGCATGATCTTTATAGCTATCTCGTTGTGGTACGTATTGCAGTCATGGACCTGGAGAGTGCACAGTTATTTTTTTCCTAGATGAGAAAAGTTAGGGCTTGCTATCATTCTTTTTTTCACCACCTTCCAACTTTCCTCAACCCTTCACTTTGCCGGAAGTTGATGTTGCATCTCTAATCTTTAGTACCAAGGGATAAGAAAACTATTTTATGCGGTGTGACTTTTTGCTCAGTGTCTGTCTTAAAAACTGCGAGAAAGATCGAATCTGGAAAAAAAGGCCTTATTTTTCAAGTAATCATGTTAAAACTTTTCATAAACCATAGCAAAACTGAGACCAGGTAGAATTTTTTGCCTTTTGTGAAGCATGTTTTTGATTCTTTGTGGTAATGTGTTCAGTTCAATTACAACAATTCCATATGTTATTAACTTTTGTAATTGCAGAGAGGGGGAAAAAAAAAAGGAACCTGATGGATAATGAATTGTTTGGAATTTTCATGAATGCAAATTTCCCTGAGCAGAAGTCCCTTTTACTTCTGAAGCAGCCAGTTGAGGATGGGGCTTAGCTGGTTCTTCTCTCCTCTGGGAGTACATTATTTGCTCCCCATTTTCTTTATTTTCCCAAAGGTTGATTATGCGATGTTAAGTATTTTCACTCTTCTCTGCCACCTCTTTCTGTAAAGTCATCGGAAGCTACATGTTAACCAAGCCCGAGGAGCTGAAATCCCACTTAGCTTTCGCATTCCTTTAATATGAGGTCAGATAAGTGATAATACAATTTACAGAAGAACCTTCTACTTTCAATTCAATCCAGCCCTGATGTCAGCAGCGAAAGGGAGAGGGCGGCCGGCCGCTCTCTGTGCCCTCGGGGCCACGTGCCGGCCCAGACCGTGTGTGAGAGCCGTGGTCTCCAGAACGGCCCCTCGTGGGGTCGGCTGCTCCAGGGCCTCCCATTGATGCATTGGCCATATCAGCCCTGGCAAGTGGCTCTCACCGTGTTGCCCCTCTGTGCAGCAGAGGTAATAACTCAGGTCTCTCCATCCGAAGGGGAATGTGAGGATTAACTACCCTGCGTCTTCCCAGAGCTGTGAGTGGACGTGGTTTTGCAGAAGGACTAAATGCTGCACAGAAGCACCTTTTGGATGTGTGTCCAAGCTGAAGGTCTAGCTCTTGAAGGTCTCCTCACCCCTGTTCAACACTTCAGGAGAAGTCAAAGCAGCCATCCCCTGCTAATGCAGGCAAGAAGTGCTGAGATGCTAGTAGCAAATAGCACCTCAGCATCTCAGCACAGATAGTGCCATTGGCTGCAAGGCGATAGAGGTGTAGGAGTAAAAGAGAAAGTAATTCTGCAACGTTGAAGAAGATTAGCTCGTGGTGTGTTTGGTCTAGACTGCGTTGTTTTAGGTTGTTTTACCTAAATTTAAAATGTACTTTTGAAAAGCAAGCTGCATTTTGGCTATGTTCAATTGATTCAGGAAAAGCATACATTTGTATTGCTGATGAGCATCAACGGATATACTGGATTTCTGATTTCATTGTGATAGATTGGTTTAAAGGAAAAAATCAAATGTATTTATTGTGCTCTTGAAAATAATACAGATGTGTAAGAATACTGCTTTAGAAAATGAACAAGTTAATATCATCTTGTGGAAATAATCTGCTTGGTCATGTTAATTTAAAGAGGAATTCTCATGTACAGGATAATATGGTTCCCATAAGAAAATGCCTTATGAAATTTAATAGAAAATGATTTCTTATATGAAGTTTTTGGATATAGAATTGAATGGAAAATTATATTCCTACTGTAGAATTCCATAAGTCATAGTATTTTAATTAAAACTAAGTTATATAGACATTTCCCTATTAAAGTATATAACATTTTAGGAAATTTCAATGGAATCCCTGTGGAATAATTTGGGATTTTTCCGTTATTAGCAATATTTTCTTTCTGAAATGTATACAGTAATCAAAAGCGAGAAAGGATATGTATTACCTGGAAGTATTTCAGGCAGGAATCTGTTCAAAGCGAAATTTTGGACTCAATGGCTGTAATGAAGTGAATTCTTTTATCACATGACTTACTGGAAGGGAGCAAAGGAAAGTGTGTCCAAATGTTAAATCGCCATTTGAAGGTTAGCTAAATCATTCATCCCTAGTCCATATTTTCTCTCTAATAAAGAATCAAAGAGTTCCTGCATTTTCTCTGATTACATTGTATTTTGCATAGAGGGGCACATTGCTCGTGGACGTAAATCACTTTGATGACTTAACCGATCATGTCAGCCTGCCTTTAATGTAGACCTGCATAGCTTTTAATTTAGAGCAGAGCACTACAAACGAACACTAACTCAGAGGTACCTTCCAAATTAGATGTGTTCTGCCAGTGTTAATGGTTCTCTCTGCATTTGCAGACCAGTAAAAGGCTTCTTGGTTCTGATGGAAGTTAGATGTTTTATTCAGCAGACCCAGTGGAAGGTAAAGGCATGCTTGCTGCCCACTACTTTGTTACTACAGGGGCATTTCTAAGCTGTGGGGCTTCTTTTTCATCCCCAGGCTCTATGCTGCCTGCTGACCGCTGTATCCCAGTGGTGCCGGCGGTGTTTCTGAAAATCTAAACATCAGGCCAAGCGCTGCTTTTGCAATCAATTACTCTCCATTAGAGAAGTGCGAGCAGAGCCATTTAGCTCATCAGGGATGATCTACCCGGAAAGCTTTTTCCCCTGTGGCCACAGCCATGAGTGCAAGCTCCATTGCAGATGGCCATGGTTCAGGCTTTGATCCTGAGACCTGCATGTGTTTCACCTTGTGCCCTGCGTGTGGGGGACTTCAGAAAGAGGAGGAGGAAACGTTTCTGTTCCCCGTTAAGAGTTTGGCAGCAGATTCCTGAAGGGCAACAGCAGCAAAGTTTGTGCTGAAGTGATGCATGGGTTAAATATGCCTCAGAGCAGCTTGAAAGTAAGGGTTAGCTTTACAAGGGGAAGGGGAGTCGTTTTTAAATAAGTGCTAGAAATCAAGAGCAAGGTTTGCAGCGCAGAAAGAGCCTCCGGGGCAAAATGTCAAAGCCTAGCGTGTTTTCTGGTCTCACTATAGTTTTGAGATAATCCCTTTTGTTGCATTAACAGCCCCTAAACGAGGCAGTATTTCTTCCATGCTTTGACAGGCTGCTTTCAGACAGCTTTTTTTCCTGCCTGATATGCATGCATCTAGACTCTTATCTTGATTGAGCTGGCTGAAATCCGGAGTAACTGCTTTGAAAACAGTGGATTTACTCCAAGTTTGTCTGCATGCAATTGAGATTAAGCCTGTTTGAAAAGAAAAGCGAAGAAAAGAAAAAGACTTGACAAGTTTTGACATCCTTCAAATAACCATTAGGAACTGGAGGGCAGCTTTTATGTGGAGTTGCTATCACCCTTTTTAACTCCTTAGTTTACAACCTTACATGAGTTGATGAGAAATAGCTAGTGCTGCTGCACCCTGAGCAGGGCGGTTGCTGCGCAGCAGTGTGAGTGCTGGGAAGTGCCTCTTGGGCAGCATCTCCAAATGAAGGCTCTTAGTCTGCTCTGCCCACACACTTTCATTGGAAGGGAGCGGTAGTTTGCAAAGTGAAAAGTTGCAAAATGCTAAAAACCGCTTCAGTTTTAAGGAGGCTTCTTCAGCAGTAGATCTCTAAGCACTTTTCTGAGGAGGTAAGATGGTTTGGGGTGTAGGCAGGTTGCTGTATCGGAGCGTTCTGATAGTCTCGGGCCACAGCACTAACCATAGCATGTCTCAGGTGAAACATCCTCACCAAATGCAGCAAAGCATTTTGACGTTTAATGAAAAACGAGGAGCCTGATCCAAACAGGGAGAGAGGAAGCATGTTTAAGCATTAGTAGCATCTTTGGCTTCTGAAAGGAGGCATAATGGCCAAAGACGAGGCTGAATTTGTGGTCTAATTCCTGAAGCAGTGTTTGCAAATATATGGCTCTTGTTTTGAGAGTCTTGTTTTAATGCATAGTACTCCATGGGAAATGGGGATTTTGTGCCACTTCATTCCCATCTGTTTGTGCCTCCTCTCAGTTTGCTTGTTTGCAGGTGGAATTATATTAGCAAACTGTAGAAATTATAGATGGAAAATTCATCTCTCCCCAGCTCTGTGTGCATGCGCTCTGCCAGAAATATTTGTATACGGGGCGCAGAGTTCACCTACCAAGCACACACTCTGCCTTCATTGTAATTCAGGACATTCCTAAGGTACCGCTTTAGTACAGCAGTCAAAAACTCGAGAAATCATGAAAGCCTCAGCCTGTCGGTCCGTGTGCCAAGCAGGAAGCTTTTGTGTGAGCCCTCCCGCAGGGTCATTGACTTTCTGCCAAGGCTGGTGCTGCCGCTAAGGAGCGCGCTCGTTGTGAGCCTGCGGAAAGGCTGTTAACTTGTTAAACTGTCTACCTGGTCCTCAGGTCCTGCTTCACATCTGATCCCGGGGCCAAATAGCCACGGATTTTTCACAGTGGGAAATAGTTGCTGCAGCAAGCTGTTGCTTATTCCACAAAAGGAAAAAAAAAATCTACACTTTTACAGTAATCTAGTAGAAAATGGATTTCAGAGAAAACAGAAGTAGTAGTGGGCTGGAGACTTTGCTCGTTTTCCATTTTGGCCGTGAAATATTTTAGAAAAGTCTAGGCTTTACACGTCGTTACAGTGGTCTGCACAAAAGCCTACCGAGAGAGATGACCTCCTCCACTCCCTAGGAAGAGCCTGAGTCAACCAGCCCTCCCAAGCCACAACCCTACGGCCGTGGAGGCACCGGCTGGTAGCCCCAAAGATGTCCAGACTGGAGTTTGTGTTGTAAATCGTTTAGGTAGAAACTGGCTCTTTGATGAAAGATATTTTTGAGTCGTTTCTATTTTTTCTTAAACACGTGCGAAAACTGGTCTCCTAGCAAGCCAGCTCTGGGCTTTGGTATAGAATGGAGTCCCTCGGCACACGGAGAAGAAGGGTCAGTGTGTTTGAAACGCTCCTCTGTGCATTTGTAGGTAATGATAGGGCTATGGCAGAGCTAACCACATAGTAAGCGTCTTTAGACACTTGCCAAGTTCCTTCGACTAGGTAAGTGCAGTCTCACCTGTACTCGTCCTACTCACTCAGTTGTGCCTGGGCTGCTGCTGACTTGCCAAAACTCAGGGAAGCTTCAAACAGCTTCCTGTATTTGAAGCTCTGTGAGGTCCGGAACAAGTGAAATACAAAAAATTTGTTTCTCTTGGTGGAGTAGTGCAGGGTGTGGGATGGTAGAAGTTCTTGCTGACATTTTCCTTGCCATTTGCTGGGGTTCCCCAGCTGTTGTGGCATTTACCTGGCTATCCCTCAGTGCAGCCCTGCTGGGGTGCTCCTCTGCCTCCCCACTTACTGCTGGGATAGTGTGGGAATTTCATTATCCAGAAGTCTTCCACCCTCTGACAGAAGTGGTTGAAAGCTTATTGGGATGGAATATTTAGGTGGACAAATCCACACATAGCAGGGTATCATCGGCCTCTTTCCCATAGAAAGCAGGTAAAAATTGCAGTTTCTCTTCTTCTCTTTTCCCTCCATCAGTGACAGAATTCCCACTTACACTGTTCGTGGGATTTGTAATCCCTGGCTGTCCAGGTAGGGTGAATGTCAGGGCAGATTTCCTTTGCAGCGACTCTGTTATGACAGGTGCGGTGCTTTGTTGTTTCCAAATTGTATGGTTTCAATATTTCAATATATCAAGTTAATTCCTGTACCAGGAACATTTAGTCTAGTCTGAAGCAAGTAGGATATGCGGGAGTATGGAATTAGGGGAACATGAGACCAGAGTAGCAGCTTTTTTGGTGGATGCACAACACACTGGTACGAATGCTTCTGCGTTTTGTTCTGCCAAGTGTCCATTTGCCTGACTCCATCGTAATTGTTCGACCCCAGAATAGAAATGAGTCCTACAGCGGTGCAGGGCTGGCTCACTGCAGTCAGTTTGGGGGAGCTGCAGAGGGTCTGTGGCACAGGAGCCGTGCACATGCACACCCTCTCCCGGCAGCCAGGGACACGGGAGTGCGCGGAGCGGTGCTGGAGTCCTTGGTCTGGAAAAGTCCTGCAGACAGGAATGTTGTCCCTGTATGTCCACCAGTGACAGGGTTTAAATAACCCTGTTGTAAAAGAAGCCTTGCAAAGGGATGCAGCTGCACCTGACATCTCTGTCGAAATGTCCCTCACAAGATAATACAGCCTTGTCTTTCCCTATCTCTTTCTCATCATCAGTGACAGGAAATGATTGTCTGAACTTTTAAGACAAACTTAGGCCATATCTGAAAATAAAAGTGTTTACCTGCCTTCCATTTTCTGATCCTTCTCTTCCCTTTCTTGCTGTGAACTTGGCACAGGTACATTTAACTCCATCCTACTTAGCTTGCAAGTGATGTGCAGCTACGGCTCCGTCCTCATTTTGTCCTATTTGCCTCCAGCAAAACTTACTAAAGTGTAAGCCATGCCTCAGCTCGGTCCTTTTAGCATTCCTGCTTAATCTTACGCTTTTGCAGTGGCCAGATAAGCCTTAATGCAGCAGTGGCTGTGCTGGGACGGGCATGTTGAGCACAGCTGCTAAGGCAGAAATTCCCCAGGGCTGGGACAGTGTTGGATGTAAATACCAAGACGCTAATGTTTGCCTCATTTTGTTTTCTGGGAAAATCGATGTTTTCTGTTTGAAAAGGCTCTTCCTTAAAAACTGAAGGTGTGGGGGACTTCCTTTGAAAACTTTGTGCTAAAGCAATCAAATAATGTTTATGTCAGGTAATTAATTCCAAGGGAAGGATTAAATTGCTGAAAGGCAAAATAACAGAGTAAAAAGAGTCTGCATGTTTTTGAGGCATTTCTTATTGGAGACGGAGTGCTTATTACCGAGATTAGCTTTTCAGAGGATTTAAAGCAGAGTTCAATAGCTATAAAAAGGGTGGGTTGTTTGGCACCAGCATCTCAGTTTGTAGCTCTAAATGCCTGTTTGCAATTAATGTAGGTACAATAAACATACGTGCAAAAGAATTTATGGAAAAAAACAAAACTACATGAGTTCTGAAAAAGGGTGGGGGGGAACCCTCAACCAATACTGAAAAAGCCTTGAATGAGCCACTGAAGTAATGTTTTCCCTGGATTGTCCTCTCTGTCCATACTTACCTAGTGTGCCGTGTGGGCAGCAGAGGCACTGGGAAAAGCAGGGGTTATGATGTCTGTCTTCTGTGTGCAGTGAGGACACCTTAGATCTCGCATGCAGGACCGAGCGGCCCTTGGGCAGGCACACGAGCAGCACGGGCACCCTGTGCTCCTCCGCGAGCAGGCAGGAGGGTGCCGTGGCGGTTGAAACGCTTCTGGTTTTCTTTCTTAAACCTATTGATAGTCCCTAACCATATTCCAGATCCAGCAGCAGCCTGGCCTAGGATACCTTCTAAGTCCAGAACTGCGCCAGGTGCTGAGTGGCTCCAAATAGCTGCTGCAAACGCGGCGGTTGTCCTGCAGCTCCCCAGCTGTTGGAGTGCAGATCATCTCCGCCGGCGGTGAAACGCCTCCTGTTTTCTTCCTGCCTTGCGATTAGCAACCCCTTGCAAGGCTACGGGCCTGCCCGGTGGCAGGGGGTCATGCGTGGGGACGAGGGATGCCCCCACGCGCGCCCCATCAACACGGCGCACTGGGAGGCTCGGGATGGAAGCGGGATGTTCCCCGCTCAGCATCCCGAGCGCTGCACCCCAGTGCTGTTTGGCATATGCTACGTTAGCACTGCTGAATATTACTGTTTTTGCATGATGCTTTCTTAGCTTCCTGCTGGAAATGTGACTGCCTTGCACGGAGCAGGGCGTAAGCTGCCATTATGCTGCCTGGTATGATGTACGCCTCTGTACTTTGTGGCGTCTGGGTCTATCATTTAGATTAATTTGGAGATTGTGGAGTGACTTGAGGAAAAATGCTGTTGAGTTTGTTATCCTGGAAAATATAATTAGCGCCCTTCCCCCCCCCCCAATGTAATTGCTAAATATATACAAAACTGAATTTGTCCAGAATGATCAGAATAACTTTGTGTACCCTTTCCTTTTATTTTTTTTTTCCTTTCCCCTCCAGTATGGGCTACTGCATTCTTTTTGTCCATGGCCTGAGAAAGCTCTCTGCATGGTTGGATAAATGGAGAATTACTCTGCCGACTCTCTTTGCATTACTGCTGCTGCTATTCTCTTGGAAGACCGTGAGACAGAATGAAATCTGGTTGTCGAGAGAATCCCTCTTCAGGTATGAGTGACCACAGTGACCACTCTCATATTTTCTCTTGTTTAAAATAAGCTGTACTGGTTTGTTATGCAGAATAAATAGTTTCCTTTAGCAATAGGAGTAATCCTGCTATTAACACATTGTTGTGATCAGCATTTGGATTATTAAAAAATAACTCCTACTCTCTGTCTTATGAAGCAATTTTGCACAACCTGGAATAGCACTTTATGTGCTTTCATTCTGGCAACAGCATTTTTAAGACGCTCTGTTTTCAAGTAACTTCAGCTCTGTCAGTTCACCAATAATGTAACACTTTCCCCATATTAAAGACGCAGCAGAGTTTCACTGCAACCCTGCAGAACACTGTAGTAACACCATGGACCATACTGAATTTTCCTTAGCGATGCTCTTAATGACAAAAATGAAATGCCATGAGGTGCCAAACGTAATGTGCCATATTTCATTTTATTTGATTACTCTTTGCCAAACAGCTCTCTTTACAAGCTCATTTATATATTTTTGCATTGACACAGGTTGTTTTGCTTTCTGTTTTGCTAGCAAGTGCATTGCATTTGCCTCCAGCTGCTTTCAGCAGTTGTCTAGTTGCGAGGTAATCGTAGCAACACAGGTGATTGCACACTGGTTGCTTAGCTCTTATTTTCTAAGCTATTGGCCAGAGCAAAGTTAAACCTTGTGTTTGAAGAGAAACAACAATACAAAAGTTATATCTGTAAATATAGAGAGAGTATGAAATTATTTTTCATAGGCACCCGTCAGTCTTTGGGACATGCAGTTGAAGTGGTTGGAGCTCTGGTAGTGGGATTTGTTTGGAAAACCTGGAATAAGGGTTTCTTACCTCTGGCAGGATTCATTGCCTGCACCCTGCAGCAGTGTTTGCTGTTCAACCCATGGCAGCCCTGGTGGCTGCTCCTGGCTCCTGAAGAAAAGAGCTAGAAAGGCACCATTCAGGAGAAAGCAGGATGGCCTTCCAAGCTGGAAAGCTCTTTAGGAAGTGGGGTGGGAAGATGGCAGTTCCACACGCCACGTTGCAGCATCCCCTGGTGTTGCGTTGTGTGAGTGTCTGGTCACCCGCGTGAAGATGAAGCTGAAGTGGAGCAGATGGAAGGAGGACAGTGCTGCTGCTGAGCAGCACTCCTGGGGTGACAGTGGGTACAGCAGGGCCTGTCACGGGACAGAAAGTCACTGTACCTGGATGTGACTGGGCTTGTTGCCGTCCTGCCTCCGTTCCACGCTGGTTGGACATCCGCAAAGCGGATGAACGTGAGGCCAGGAGAGCAGGAGAGCGATGCCTTCCTCCTCGCAGCCTCTGTCCCGCCGCAGGTGGCCGCGGCTCCCTCTGGTCCTGTCTCTGCCCTGCTGCCGTGAGCAGGGAGGCCATGGGGAGGCATGGGGGCGCCGCTGGCATGGGGTGCTCCTGGGGCACAGGGATCTGCTCCAGCTTTTTGAGAAGAATGTGAGAAGGTGAGTGAGCTCCTGCATGCGGGCCAGCCCGAGAGTGATGGGCAGCAGATGCCAAGAGAAGTCATGCAAGAACAGGGCAATTAGTGATGCGACCCTCCTGTCCTCTAACCTGCAGCTTAATCTGGAGTTACTTGCTATTTATTTATTTATTTATTTTGCATTTGTCAGCCATGGGTGGACTTTTCTTCCACTACTGTCTCTGACTAATTTTTTTTTCAGTCTATTTTTAGTTTTGGCATCCTGCTCTCTGCGTTCCATCATTAAGTTACACAGCAGGCAAAATAAGACTTCCCTTTCTTTGCATGTCGTGAGCCCTCTGCCTCATGAGCTTGTTTGGCATCCCCTGATGCTGGGATTTGCCCTTCTGTTTGGTGGTTTGACTGGCCAGGGAATGGCCATCAGCTCGTTGCGTTTCCTGTCCCTGTCAGGCTTTACGCTCCAGGCTCTCCCCTATGCCCTTGCCCAGGGCTGCCTCTTTTCCACCAGTTTAAATCCCCCAATTTAAACTCTCCTCTTATAGAGGCTGCTTTGCATTTATAGTCCTTTTTGTCACTCTTGTCTGTACCCTCTTGTACTTTAATCTGCCCTTTTGGTAAAGGGCACCAGAATCACATGCACATTTAAAGAGATTTCTGCAGAAAAGTGTTGTCTGCTTTGTCTTCTACTCTTTTCCTAGTAATTCTGAGTCTCCCACTTGCCTATTGTGACCACTCCAAGCACTGAGCAGTGTTTTTACAGAGCTATCCACAATAATTCAAATATGTTTATCTTCAGTGGAAATGTCTGGTTTACAGACATCAATCCCTCTGGAGATTTAGAGTGCACATTTACCCTGATGTATGAGAACTGAAATTCATCTGCCATCTCGTTGGCCAGCGTTCAGTACTCTGGGGTCCTTTTGTGAGCCTTTGCTCTTAGCTTTGGTTCTGCAGTGTGATTCACGGCGACATCATCAGAAACCTTTTGCCTGTGATTTCCCAGAGGTGAATACCACAGGGCCCTGAGGGTGCGTAACTCTTCTTGGTGTCGATTTGTTTTAAAGCCTCCTTTACTGACCCTTTAGTGTGAGGTAGTGCTTCAGACTTGTCCCTGGAAAGAGAGGCTCTGGTGTGGGCGCATCCTTCATTTCTTCTGCAGTGAGCACCCCTCTGGTACGCGTAGTCCGACAAATAATTTAGCTTTTCTGCTGTGGCCTTTTATTCTTTAAGCACTTCTTTTAAACCTCCTTCATTTATTGGCCTTGGGGGATCTTTGGCAGGTTTCCTGTACTTGATGTATTTTATTATTAGCTTTGTCTTCAGCAAGTCATTCCTCAAATCTCCTTTGCTCTGCCTAATTAAGGTTTATGTTTGACTTGCCAAAGTTTATGTTCGTTTCTGCTTTCCTTCTTTAACTGTGACTTTCACTTTTTAAACAGTGTTCTTCATTTCCCTTCACTCCTTTACCGTGCTTTTAAAACATTCGGTCCTTCTTGTTGTCCTTCTAAAATTTTCTTTGGTGGGCAGTCTGCGTCTAATGTGAGTCCGTAATGTGGTTGGGCTGTTCTTGGTGGTAGAAGGGAAATGCCAAAGGAGACTGGTAGAGCAAGAAGATAATGCTGTGCCAGGAGTGGGAGATCGCCCCTCTGGACAGGAGTAGGAGGATCTGCATAGGATGCTGTGGGGAGGAGGAAAGCGGGAAGAAGTGGATGGAGGAGCAATGAATTAGAAGGGACAGAGCAGGAGGAGGAGATAAGGAATGGCAAAGAAATATGTGAGGAAATAATAAGGAAATGCAGAGAAAATCTGTAAGGGGGAAAGGAGACATAAATCAACCTACTTGGTAGTCTCCATGTATTGGCTTTTTCTTTTTATAAGTGTGTACTAGGAAAATCTTACTTCTTCATTCTTTCTCTCCCTGGCTGCTGCTTTAGTTAACTAATACTTTTTTTCTCCTCCTCTCAGTTTGTTTCCTTATCAACTGCACTTCATTCCTGTATTTCCTTGCATATATTTTTTCAGTGTTGATCTCTCTAGACGCCCCTGCCTGTGGCTGAGACCTACCCTGTCACACACGGCTTCTCCAGGCTGCTCCAGGAGACGTTTCCCTACTCAGCACGTTAGCAGTTACAAGTTTGTTGTTGAGTATTTAAGGAATTGTCCTGCACAGCGAATACACAGACCAGGAAGTCAGTCCCCAGCCACAGTCAGTGTTGAAGTCTCAAGGCAGGGGCTTGAGCAAGGGAACCAGAGGGAGAGCTGTGGTCTCAGTGCTGTATCCCATGTCCTGGCCTTTCCAAGGATTGTGGAGCTGCCACATTTGGTCCTGCTCTGGCAGGATGTTCGAGTACCGCCCACATTTGTGACAGCAGCTGAAAGCAGAGTTATAACCTGCAAAAGAACTGGGCAGTTATGGCGCTCTCTTAGCAGACTTCCTTCCCAAGCCAGGCCTGCAGACTTCAGTAATTTGGAGAGAAAAAAAAAAAAAAAAGGGAAAAAGAAATACCCAGAAAGATGGCACCTGCTTTCTGTGTTCCCTTGTTAATTCTGAAAGCCAGCTCAGCAGAGGAGAGCATGACTTATTCCATTTTGTACATCTTCTATAGCATAGTTTAATAAGTTCCAACACTGATACCTTGGAAAGTCAGTACAAGGGTGGAAGGCCAAGGAAAGCAGTTGTTTGTGTCATTGAGAGAATAATTTGCTGTAGAGAACCATTACTGGTACTAATGATTCCCAAAGCTGAGGAGATCCCATCAGTCTCCCAGAACTCACGTAGAGGCAGGAGTGGCCTCATTTCCTTGTAAACTGAGCTTTCTTTCATATGGAAATCACCCAAAATCAATGACCTCTCTCCCCTACAACAATCCCTTCACAGTGTAGAACCTGCGTTTAGGGACACAGCAGAGAGGATGTCTGGAGATTTTTCCCATCTTAAGTGGGATTTGAGTAATGATGACATTAGGTTAGAAGTGCCAGTGGTATTTTACTTCTCTGCATAATGACTGCTAGGCTTTTGCTTTTCCATGGAGAGGAAGTGTTACGTAAAATGGTTGGCATTTACTTTTCATTTCTCTCGCTTCCTGCTGTCATTGGAGTCCAGAGGGAAGGAAATGCTCCTGAGAAGTGACGTGCGTCCTCAGCTAGAACGAGCTCGGATCCGCGGCTTTGCAGAAGGGCACGTGTGTGCCAGGCCAGGCAGGGGGGAGACGGGAGAGCTTGGAAAAGCGTGTTGGAAAAATAGATTGAGGTTGTGAGAGACTAGGGGCTTGCGGGAAGTGAGAATGGAAAGCCATTGTGTTCTGCATTGTTATTGGTACTCCACCCTTTCCCGCTTGGCTTTCGTTATGGATATTTTTGCTTGCCCTGGCCGTGAGCTAGCAGTGTGCTCAGCTGGTCAAGAATCAATTAGCTGAAGTGTTTACCTAAACCCTCCTAAAAATCCAGTGCTGTGTGTGCTGTTACAGCTGCTGGTGCACATACTCCAAACAGTTTACATCAGGCATTAATGCGTGTATTTGCAAAGTCAGACATAAATCCCCCATGAGAAGAATAAATAGGTCAGGGAATGTGACTGGAGTGGAGTAGGAGAGAGAGCATCCTAAAAGCCCCAAACTGAACCAATTTCTGTCTTTCCAGTGCTGCTGTCCACTGCCACAAAAGCACACAGAATGAAGGAAGAATCTTTATTAGCACATTTGTAATAAATGGGACTGGCAGGAACACTCTCTTTAAAGGGATACTGTCAAAAATTAAAATATTTAAAAATATGCCTCTTACTGTTAAAGCTGCATCTCACTGGGATTTTCATACTTGTGCATGTGTAGTGATGCTCGCCATTAACTCAGTTTGCTCTGTTTCAGCAGGGGCTATAACAGAGCCGAGAGCTCATTGCACATCGCTCTGAGATAGCAGCAGCTCTGAGTCTGTGTCTGTGCCTGTAACACGCTGGTGTAATGAAAGCCTTTCTGTACAAGAATTAATATTCCAGCAATGCCCAGAGGTTGCAAGTGTGTAGTTAATAGCTCCCAAGGCCAGTGGAAATTAACACAGCCGTAGCAGTCACACATTACTTGCTGCTGGTGCCGTATATCTTTGTGAAAACTAATATAGAAAATCATTCTCTTAAGAATAGCATCAATTAAGTGATTTAATTCAGCGATTAGTCACAAAATGTCTTGTTCCTGCAGTGCTCCCAGTAAGCAACTTAGAAATACCTGGTGATTAGGAAGCCAAGTGCCAGGCGTATTCCTAACTTGTGCGGGCTGGCGGTGGCCGTGTTGTGCCGCGCTCGGCGCGCCGGCCGTGGGCAGCCGCCTGCAAGCAGCCATTAGCGACGCATGATCCTGCTGGCTGCAGATAACCAGGCAGATGCCATGGTGCTGCTAAGGCTCTCTCCACCCCCACCTCCCCCACTTTTTTTTTTTCCCAAGGAAATCCCTGAAAAAGGTTTTCAGCAGCTGTGGCCACGCTACTCTCCCTTGCCAGCCCCTTCGTGGTCTGCACTGCTCTACAGAGTCTCTGGATGACCCTTCGTGGTTACCTTCTCCATTGCCCACCGTAGCTTAATAGCAGAAGTAAAAAAGGCAAGACAAAAAGAGAGGAGAGTTTCCTGGTGCCTGCAGTTCCTACCTGAGACAACGGTCTTGGAAATGGTGGGAGGAAAGAAGGCAGCTGCTAGCAACAACCTCCCTGTGCCCTGGGAACAGCCATGGGCCTTCCTCTGGGTTTACAGGAACAAGCTCATCCAGACATATTTCCTATTACCTTGGAGAGCCCCTGTTTATATGCTGGAAAGTATTCCCCCGTTAAATGGAGTAGCAGCCTCCTGGGGTTCTTGCAGAGGAAATGTTTCCATGGTGCATGTGCTCCTGAGATTTTTTTTCTGTCTCTAGCAGCAGAACATAATTTTGTCTAGCTTTGCAAGGCATACCCTGCTTTCCGGACCCTAAATTAAGTTAACAAGCATTTGCTAGTCTTCTTCTTCCTTTTTTTTTTTTTAAATTATTTTATGCCTTCATTAATTTCAAATGTCCATCTCAGTCTACATGGCTAGAAGGGCAGGATGAGGGATGAGGTGATTGTATAGCTACATAGGCCCAGTCTTATCTTATAACATGAGAGTATATGAGTGGCAACCTAGGATAAACTAGGACCAGAGATCCTAAGGTATGTTCTGGGTGTATTCTGCTCAATGCAGTGCAGAAGGACTCGCTCAGTAGTCAGAATAAGCTATGCATCCCCTCCAGTGGCTGACACATATGGAAAAGATGCCTTCTCCTCAAGATTTTTGTGAAGAACTTCACGATGCTCCAGTTTCAACAGAGGCAGAGATGAGGGAGCTTGTTATGACCGCATTTTAGAAAGTAGTACATGCTTGCCCTCCAGGCACGAGGCTATTTAATCATCCAGGCTTTGAAATGTCCGTGGTCACATCCAGTCATGGGAGTGGAGCTGAGGTGCCTCTGATGGTGAGAGTGGAGGTGACCTGCCACCCCGTGTTTGTGTCCTGCTGGGAACACAAGGTTTGCCAGTGCATTGCCCAGCTGGCACGTGTGGGGCAAGCTGGGCTTTGTAACATTAGTTCTATTAGTGTGAGTGAACAACTGCTCATGAGCAGTGAATTTTTCTTTGGAGAAAGCAACAACCAGAAGCAGAAAGATCTCAGGGAAGAGGGGTAACCTAGCTGGCTAACCTGTTCCTGCTTCTGTTCCCATTTGCAGCTCAGGAGTGAAGACTCTACCCCATAACGCCAAGGTGCACTACAACTATGCCAATTTTCTCAAAGACCAGGGACGTAACATTGAAGCCATCTACCACTACAAAACTGCTCTCAAGTAAGTTCCCTGAAGGCCTGGTCGTGCTTCGGCTGCGCTTTCCAGCCTGTGATTTATGCAGCTCCTCCTGGCACGGCACACGGTGACTTGTGTGCTCCTCGCTCCCTTGCTCCCAGTGCAGGTTTTGGAGGCTGGGAATGTTCTTTGGCTCATATGCCGTTAAATGAGGTAGCCTGGCTTCCCTCCAGCTCTATGTGTGTGTGTGTGTGTGTGTTTGTGTGCACCCTTGAATATATGAGATACAAGCGTTACCGTAGCTGTGCACTGAGCAATGAAGTGTCGTTTATTTGGCTGAAGGAATGCTGGTAAGCAGGAGGTAGTTGTCATAAATGTATTTTCGGGTTCCTGGGCCATTTATCTTGGTAAATTGTTAATGGTGCGTGCCTGGAAAATGCCAATGCTGTAACCATCTAAAGCAGAGTAATAATAATAGTACTTACTACTTGTATTGAGGCTGCTGTCCGCAGAGCTTTGCATGAACGCTAAGTAATTGATCCTGAAAATGCTGCTGTGCAGGAGCTGAATATATATCACTGCTGTAGTTCTGTAACAGAGGAAACGGAAGCAGAAAGGGGAGCAACATTCCTAATGACTACCTGGTAAGCTTGGGGCTAAGATCTGGCCCTGATGTGCAGCATCTCCTGGCCCAAGAGTCACGTATGACAGAGCATGCAGTCCTGTGGTAGTTGTAGATGGGGACCAAGCTTTTCTGTTGTGCTTCTGGGGCAGAGAAGAGGAGCTGGGGGTTGTCAACCTGCAAGATGCCCTCTCCTCCTTAGCCCAGTGTGTTCCCAGCCCTGCCGGCGGGAGATGCAGCTCGCGGTGAGCTGGGCTCCTGCAGTTCCCCCGAGTCTCTGTCCTGCTGCGTTATCACTACGTGTTGGTCCCGTGGAGCTGGGAGAAGGGATGAGCCCTTCAGGTGAGTGAGCACAAGAAAAAAGAGCAGCAATGCGGGTGCGAGAAAGCAAGAATGAGAGGTACACAAAATATCAGGAAAAGAAAAGCAAATGTGGAAAGGACAGAAAAAGCAAGAAGTGCTTCTGACAGCTAGGACAGAGCTTGGAACAAAATGATGTGTAAAGAGGTGCAATAAATGCCAGTTGGAAATATTCCTTCCTCACGTACGTAGGAGGAAACTTCAGAAATTATATCCGTGTTTGGTCCTCTCTCCAACTAACAGGGTTATACCCATGGCTCTCCAGGGGCTCCTTAGTCACGCAGGTAAGCTGGGAGGAGAGTGAAAATGGGTCAAAGTGCTTTTTTGAGCAGCATCCTGTTCTGTTTTCTTTTTCCTAAATGTAAATTTAGGAAACCATTTAGGAAAACTTCCATCCAGTTTTGTAATGTTTCCAGAAATGGAAAAAACAGCACAATCACCAGTAAACTGTCCTAAAGGTTAATTACCCTGGCTCTTGAGAATGTTCTCCTTTATTTTTAGTCTGATTTTGTTCAGCATCATCTTCCAGTCGGTTTGTTTATACCTTTAAATGCCACAATGATGAGCACATTTTCAAAACTCTGTTTTCCACACAGTGATCAGGCCCTCTCTTAACCTACTGTTTGACGCAGAAGTTTTTGCAGTCCTCTAATCCCTCCTGTAACTCTGCTCTGAGCCTTCCCCAGTTTACAAGAAAAGGCCATTGCAAGTTAAAAAGAAAAGCAATTTTATCCAAGCCTTACAGTGAACTTGTTCGTACATGGAGTATTTTAGCTGCTTTCTGCCCCTGCTGGCAGAGGCTCTGCCTGTGCAAAGGGGTTTTGCTGGCAAAAGATTTTGTTCTTCTCTAACTCACTATCCTCCTTTTACTTTAGTGGTAGTGCTGTCTTTGCTCGATGAATGAGTCCGTTTTGAGAACTAATTGCAAACATTTCTGAAACTTATTAGATTACACAGTTTGTGCCCATGATACTGTTTATAGAGCATCCAAAGTCAAGTCAGGGCTTTGAGTCACTCAGGGCTGAATGCTTCTAGATGGTCCATGTTCCCGTGGCCTTGGGCAGTTTTGCAGTTCCTTCAGTGATTCCAGGATTACATGGCCCTTCTGTGCCCTTCATGGTGCTTCTGTGCCTTCCTTGTACGCTCCCTCATGGACCGTGGAGTACTGGCCAAGCCTGCAGTTCAAACCAGGAGTCTGCAACTGCCTCTGGCTCTGGAAACCAGTGTTACCTGGTCCCACCACCTCATCTCTCAGCTTACGCTTTCCCTGTTTTTACCCTTTCTTTGCACCTGATGGAGCCCATACAGCAAGCAGTAAAATTATGCAGGTAAAAAGTGCCTCACAGGTTCCTGTGGAGCAATGCATGCCAGACGTTTCCCCCAGGCAGTCGTCTTTTGAAATATCTAGGGCTTGTACATAGGCCTTAAAACATGCATTAGGTACCTATACATGCTGGCTATGAAGCAAAGAAAGTGATGGATGTGGCAACGTAGTGATGGATATAGTGCAAAACCCTTGGCTGATACTGCAGACAAAAAACAATTTTGCATCCAGGCTGTTCAGAGAGAATCACAGATTCGAGCTTTTCAGTTGCTGCTCTGATTGAAGACTGGAGATTGAAGACTAATTAGGCTGTGATCGGAAGTAGCAACTGTAATATCCCAAAGGGATTTTGGTGATACAGGGTGTTTTTGGCTGCTGGACTGACATGCAAACGTAAGAACGACTGGGAAGCAGAAGGACCACTTGGTCCACAAGTTCCCACTGGTGAGGAGTCCGATCAGCAGCTCCAGTGCTAATGCCAGAAGCCCCCCTGACATTGCCCTGGGGAGGCACCGGCAGGCGCAGGCTGCCTTGGTAGATCAGTGCTCCCCACGTCACGGGCCATGCAAGTTAATCCAGAGGGTCAGCAGCCAGGCAGCAGCACCATGAGAAGAAGGGGCGATCAGAATGCCGTATCTGCCTAGTGCACATTAAGGAGCAGGAGGGCGGATCTATAAGGGAATAATAAGGACAGGGAGTCGATAAAGCTGTGGGCTGCTGCCACAGCCACCCGCAAGCTGCTGGGGGGTGGGAGAGGGAGAGCCACCTTGCCCAGTACCTGCTCGGTCTGAGGCACATGGCTGATGGCTCATTAATCATTTCAGTTTGCCTCTAAAGCTCGTGCCAAATTGCAGTGTGGGCCTGCTAGACCTCTGATGAATGAGTTTACCTGTTTGCTAAACAAAAGTGATCTTGTCAGTACATACTTGGCGGTTTTAACTGCTTGCAATTACCATTCCACCAACATAATAACACATTTCCACTTGCTGCTCTTCTGCCAAAAGTGTCAGTTGCCATGTGGCCGTGTAGTTAAGCAACCTCTTGCTCCAGGGAAGAAGGAGGTGATACTATAGCTGCAGTTCTGTGAAAAGACACTGAAGCACGCATAGCTTACACGGTGAAATAATAGCATTTGAGACTAAATCCCGGGGAGCTTGATCCTCACTGATTTAATCACTTGTTCCCATTGCCTGCATTTTGCAGGCAATATGGCCTGTGTTGGTGTATCTCCATTAACGTCACGGCAGATAAATGGTGGAGGAGAGGAATATGTTTCTTCTGAAAGTATAACTGCAGGGCAGGTTTCCATGGGAAACTCGGCAATTGATCTCACGCACCACGTTTATGTTTGAGAATAATTTCAGGTGGCCCTTTGGAAAATTCATTACTTACCCCAGCAGACGGCAACATCCTGACTTAGCCAGGTTTGGGTAATTAGAGTGTAATCTAATTATGTTGTCTAAGAGTGGGGAAAATGAAAAATGAAATGGGATGAAAAAGAGAGAACGTCATCATTTGAGTTGGAAAGGAGGGGGAATGAATAGAAAAGAAAGTTCTGTATGTATATATATAAGGGAAACAAGCCTCTTCTGTATCCTGTATGTCAGGTTCATAAAAGAAAAATGGAATCATGGCCCCCTGGAGATGCAAAATGAGTTATCCATAAACTAGGTTTATGAACAGCTGGCATTCTGGAATTGTACTGGTGGTTTATAAACCTTTTAGCTTACTATCAGTAAAAGAATAAAAACACACTGCTGGACTAGACTGCCTAGGTGGTTTGTCTGACAAATAGCAATGACCTCAGAAGATAAAAAAATAAAGGCAACAAGTACTCCGAGGTCCGAGTTGATCATGACTACTCTGAAACCTTGCCTTAATATTCTTGCTGCTCCTGCTGCAATTTTGCTGCAGTTGCTAGGGATTTCAGAGAACCTCCTGTTGCTTGAGATCAAATATTGCTAGTCTTACCTGTCAACACCCTCGTGTTTTTGAGTAAGAATATGAGGTCATGCAAGCATACACAAATATGAAGAATATCTACGATGGGCTAATGAAGACCTTGTTGCTAGTAGGGAGAGCAGCAAAACTTTTGCTTTATTGTTTTCTCTCTGCCACATCCCCTTAGCTCTTATGCTTGATTTTGCTGTTGAGCCTATTGTGTTGCTGCTGAGGAATGCATATAAGCTGACATGCAGAGACAGAAAACAGCAGAACCTTAAAAACCATTTGACCAACATTAGTTCTCTCTTTAATAACACTTCCAACAATGAAAGGAAAAATATCGCCTTCCGTGCTACAGATGAACTCATTCAAATGAGTTGAAACACCTTCATCCTACTTTCTGTATCTGCATGGCTGGCATTGCAGAAAACAGGTCTTAGACATGCCATTTCTGTTGCCAGGATCATACTTCCTGGGAATCTCAGATCAGCGTGAGCAAACAGAAGGTGGGGCTGAAGGAAGTTGCTAGATTTCTTGCTGGAATTGGGTGAATAAATATAATTCTGTGCCATCCAAGCCACATTTTTTGTGTCCTGCAAAAAGATCAGCAGTTAAAATTTCACATTTGCATTTTTAGACATAAAAATATAGAGATTGACTCTTAATTAAAAAGCATCAGTAGAATATAGTCTTTAAGCTGGTAGTGGAGGAGAAAGTTATCTGGGTGAAGGCAGATATTATTATAACCATCAGATGATCCAAAGTGGTTTTGTCATAACTGAATTATTTCCTTATAACATTTTTTTTCTTTCTGGGTATCAGCTCTCAAAAATGGCCTGGGATTGGGGGAATTTTAAAAAGGAAAGTGCTGGAAAGAAAGAAAACAGCAAGCTGGTCCAGGAGAGAGAGAACACCTCGGGCTGGAGCTGCTCCCCGAAGTGCTGCCCTTTCCAAAGGCAGTGTCAGTTCACAAGGGTGGGATCTGGCTTTGAGCACCAAGAGAGGATTTCACAGTGTGTATAGTACTGCACAAGTACCTGCAATATATGTAGTACTGTGACTTCATGAACGTAAATGCATCCTTGTGCATTCATGTACATTCATGTACGCCTTTGAAGTGTGTGTGCACGTCTCTGTGTTCACAGTCACGTAGCTGCTTTGGGCTTTCCCTACCAAACTCTGCTAATCAAGCAAAACAGGGAAGGGATCAGCTTGCCCGTTCAGCAGGTCCATGCAAAACTTCCATCCTCCCATATGGTGTCTGAAGGTGAAGGAAACCTCAGGTCTGCACATGGGAGCCCTTGGACTGGCTTTCCGTGTGGCTCCTGCCTGGTTTAGGCACTGGCTGCATGGAAATGGGAAGTACTGGCTTGTGACATCAAAGTGTCACGAGATCGTGTGTATGTATACACAGGCCTCAAACGCAGGCCGAATAAGGGTTGAAGAAGGAGCAAGTACAGCAGATACCATACCCATATCTCACTGCAAAAGTAGTGGTTCATAACATCAAGGCAATGGGTAGAAAAGTAGCTAGCTAGGCAGCTCTTTCTCCCCCACTGCACTTAGAAATATAACCCTAATGCTTATAAGGGAGGCTCAGGTTTCTCGCTAAGTTTTCCCACACACCTACCCACTGGGTTTTTATATATCTTAAATCAACAGTATCTGGGGTTGTTTAAATTTGGTTAAATTGCTCTCTCCATGCAGTAAAAAAAATTGTGTTCATATAGCCCTTTGTGTGTGCGTGTGTGTCTCTGTGTGTGCCTTGAAAATGCCTCTCAGCGTGGACTGCAGGTGGCCTTGAATACCATCTGTGATTTATTTCTGGAAAGAATTAAAATACCAGCACCGTTTGTTAGCCTGTTTTTACAGTGAGTCAAAAATGTGCTCTGCTGTGATTGCCAGGACTGTGTTTGCTCCCGAAGCCTTGAGTGCCCTTGCGGCACTTGGGTCACTTAGGTCGGGCTCTTGAAGCAATCTCTCTGCTTAGGCATTGATGGAGCGTCCTCAGAGAGACTAACACAACACCCGGTATTAGTGGATGTTACAAACTCAAGAGAGATCGTATCCAAGCTGTCAGGAACATCTTCCTGCTGGGTTCTTCTAAACCACGCTCTGACAATGGGCATCTGGAGTCTTGGCTCTCTCCTGTATGTATGTAGTGGCAGTCCTGAAGCGAGATAAAATCAGGAGTGGTTTAATAATAATAGATGGATAACTTGAATCAGAGACCTAACAGACTCTAAAACACAGTGTGTGGGATAATGACCAAGTTACTTCAACCTGTGTAATTTATTGTTGAATCTGTGCTCTACAAAACAGAAATCCCTGCCTGCTCCTCCACCTTTGCTCAGTTGTTTTGTATTGATCGAATACCAGTCAAGATTCAAGAATTTATTTCCTTAAAATGAAACTGGTGTAAGTGGAACCATGAGCCCTGGTGCCAAATCAGGGTGTATGTCATGTAACAGTAATAGAAAACGCATATTCCTGCTGGCATGGACTGCGGTATAGCTCTCCTCTGGGCAGAAATATTCACAGGCAGGATCTCTTCCTACACTGAGGCTTCTACCTTGGAGCTAGGTCCTTTTTCACTGTCTTTAGGATCTTGCTAAGTTTTCAAATGCATCGTCTTGGAGGGGATTCCCATCAGCTGCAAGAATTACTGCTTATTAATCTTCCTGAGATTCTGTGTCATAGTTCCCAAAGTGTCTGCAGTGAAGTAAATATAGTTAGTTATTGGGGATTGATGCTAAAAATCTGGACAGTGGAAGATGCTTCCCTGATGAAGCCACAAAGCTCCTGTCCTCTTCAGATGAGAGGTTTATCTTGATTTCATATGGGCTACCTAGATAGAAACTTCAGGGTGTATTTGACCAAAGTTCAAGCCTACTCTTCATTTTGGACCAGCTTGAGCACTAAATTCAAGGCTCTGTTACCCTTTGAGGCATGACCAGGTACCACTGATTAGTGTTGTTAAACAGTAATCTTCAGAGATTTGCCTTCTCCTATCCTTACCAAGGGGTGGCAGAAAAAAATAAAAAAAAAAAGATTTCCAGTGAGCATCTCTCTCGGGAGAAGGTTAGCTTGTGACTTTCTGTGAAACCTTGAACCCTTGGCAGGAGAAGTCGAGGCACTCTGCTTATCTCCAGACATTGGCATTGGGCCTTGGAGCAATTTGGGCAGTGCTGGAACGAGGCCGCTCTGGTTTATGTAGGAAACTGAGGCGACCAGCGCAGAGATGGCTGTGACCGAAGCCCCACGGGGCCTGACTGTGGCTTCCTCCTGGACCTGTGATCTCTGTGGGAGGACAAGCATGATTTTTTTTTTTTTTTTATCTTCTTAGACCAGCTTGTGTTTGGCGGTCGAACTTGGCCCATAGACTCCTGTGTCCTGCTGTATTCCTGTAGTTTCTCTGGAGTCTACGGAGATGCCTGAGCTGGTCTCTGTCTCTGCAAGTCGGGCATGTTGTGCCATAGGAGTCCTTTGTTGGACCCATGTGATTTTGGAGATTTTCGGGGTTTATGTAGATCCTGCATAAATTCTTTATGAGTGAGTGTAAGTAGGCAACCCAGCTCTGATAACCCCACGTTGCCTTGACATTGCAAGAAATATGAGTTTAGCAGGAGGAGTTTTAGCTTTTTATTTATGTTTAGCTTTTAACATTTTTGAACATGAAATCCATTCTTTTTCCCCTCGCTCTAAATCCGCAGCTTTTCACGTAGCCCAAGTTTGAAGTTTTAAGGAAAATTCATAAATTGTAGTACTGCTTAATATGCCACAGGCTTGTTTTTATAACGTCATGCTTCTGGATATGCCTTTTTTTCACGGATGCCCGACTTAAAGATTTCACATGGCTTTTCTCAATTTACAGATTACGTGCAGCTTCCCTTTTCTTCCCATCCTTTGGTATTAGGGACCCAGGATAGTCTCTCCCTTCAGAACGAGAATTGTGATGCTGTAAGCAGGAGAGAGACCTTTCCGAGGAAGGCTCTGGCTCTGCGACCGGCAGGTCTCCATGTCACACCGAGCAGCGTTTGGGCATCGTGGTGTGAGCCCTCGTGGGCACAGGAGGGTTCCCCAGGGGGATGACGGCTCCTAGAAATGCATCAAGTCGGGTTTTAAATCTGCCTCGCGTAGGGCTTTATGGAGAGCTTACATAAACATGTGAAAATCAGCATGATGTAATATTAAATTTGGAAAACTGCATTGAAATGGCATCCTGGAGTAAATATAAAGGGGATAGTATGAAAATTTGGCACAGACAGCATTATTCATGTGGCGTTCCTACTTTTGTTGGCAAAACGATGCCGGTAAAATATTATGGCATGTCTTGGCATGGGGCAAAACATGTCTTAAAAACAAATTGCTGTCCCGCCAGCAAGTAATTGGGCTCGTGTAATTAAGGCCTCACTCCTAAGACGCATTTAAGGCATCTGAAGTCAGCGTGTGCCTCGTGGGCCCTGCACGTTGCAGTGGGACCCCACGAGCGCCGGGAGGATCGGGAGCTGCTGCAGGGAGGTGTCCTACGGGATAGGGGAATGGGGAAATGGGGTCCATCGTTGGGAGGAATGGGGAGATGGGGTCCATCGTGGACCTCTGCAGCCTCTCTTCTCCCTTTGCCAGTGAAGAGGTTGCACAGCCTGTTTTCTCATAGACACCCAGTGGTGATAATTAATCACAGCTGCCTTGGAGGTGAAAAGTTCCTTGCGAGTGCTAAGTTTAAATGCATTCCTTAATCAAAAATGCATTAAGGTAAGAAAAAAAAAAAAAAAGAAGTTGTAAAGTCATGCATGCCAGATCTTTGCAGCTGAGTTAGCTGCTGCTTTCTCCCTCTAGCAAGATTGGGTATACCTGGAGTCTTTGGGACATTGCATGAGATGATGTGGGCAGCTTTTGCCTTTCGTGCTGTGGCCTGTGGGTTAAGCATGGAGCTGCTCTTCTCTCATGTCCCGCATCAGAGAGAAGGCTCTGGCCTTCCCTGCAAAAACTTCTTCGGCTGCGTGGCTGCAGTGGGCCACGAGCATCCCCGAATCGTGGTGCTCCACCAGCCTCCCGCGCGGCCTCAACGCCGGTGCAGTGGGTACAGAGGCGATAGCCTGGCCCCATCCCCTGCCGCTGCTGTGCCGGCACCGCGGTGGCTGCACAGAGGCCGTCGGGCTTGTGACGCTAGTAGCGTTTGTCCCTTTAGCTCCTCGGGCACCGCATCAAGAGCTGCTCCTGGAGGCTGCGAACCGAACTTGCCAGTGGCTTAAGTGGCTCCCCCGTATCAGAGGTAAAAGAATTAAAGTGCTTGGGGTGTTATAACTTGTTTCCATGACAACAAATTCCCTCCTTTTCTCCTTTTCTCAGGATTTTTCTCGTAGTATGGATATATTGCCAACAAGCATTAAGCTAAAACAGGACAGTAAATGGTCATCAGCATTTTGATGCTTGTGTGTTTTATGCCCCTTATGTCTTCTTGTGCAACTGGAGATTGCTCAACTGAGCAAGTCAATGCAGTGTTGGAGAGAATTTTGCCAGCCTGAAAGAAGTGGGCATAATTACTAAGAGGGGTTTTGTGCAGTGTGTACCTGTGGTAGTTAAAGAGAAAGCTGCTGAAATTTATTCTGACAATCGCAGCAACAGTGCTGAAGGAATCGTTTGAATTATTCATTGTGCAGCAGGGAAACGTCCCGCTTGTCTTCTCTTTAGAAATGAAAGCCCAGCCTGATTAAAATATACTTTTAAGGGTTGGATTCTTTTTTTTTTCCTTTCTTAAAGTAATTTGTGCCATTTCAGGGCTTTCATAGTCGCCTGTGAAAGCAGATTCTTAAAGAAAATTCTTCTGATTTCTAGAACAGGGGAGAAATATATTTTGTAAATATACTGTTTCTTGTGGAAGTTTAATGAAATTCAGCTTTCTTTCATAAATAATGCAACACTTGCATTTGATTAGGTGAAGCCTAGAGGAATTTCTACCTAATCAGATACATGACAAGAAGAATATTGCCTGCAGACTGTTACCATTATCAATGGTGGTGGCAAGGAAAATGCAGCTCTGTGTGCGTCCACATAGAAAGTACTGCTTCTTAAGAAAAGTTATAAAATAATGTATACCTTTTAACCACGTTTTTTTTTTTTTTCATTCCTAAATGTCTCAGCTTTGTGTAAAACAACGTCTGAGTTCTGAATACTGTTCTTATTGTGGCAGGAAGGGACTCTAGGTTAGCCAGAGATATTCTTTCCTAGGAATCTGTTTCTGACTTTTCCAAAAAATAAATATGCAGGGGAAGAGGGAGCCTTTGCATCAGAGAACCTACAGTCAAGGTAGGCTAGGTAGCAATGGGGAGCCTTTTGGGTTGGATTTCAAGAGTCTTGAAAAACAGCAGAAAGCTCCCAGTAAGATGAAAAGTACATGCACATGCTTCCATTCGTTGGAATTAGAAATTGTGACATACCGCAACATACAGCACAAAGGATATAAAGGAATTTACAAATGGTATATCTGCAAATTTTGCAGAAATGCTCTGAGAGTTCTTTAGTAAACGTCGCTTTAATTAGTTATCTATCTGTGGTCAGTTTTATGATGTTCTGTAAATCCGGCACGAGACTTTGTTCTACTACATTTTTATGCCCAGGAAGCTGCTAACAAATGCAGTGGATGTGCGTGAAGAGAAGTTAGATGGAGTAAAGCCACTAGTCCTGGTCAAGAGTGTGTTAAGCAATAAAAGGGACCGAGGCCCATTCCCTGAGCCTGCAGTCATTCACATGGCCCTTCCTCTACTGCCGTAGGAAAGTAATATTCCAAATAAGATCATAAGGAACTGAAGCCCCACTCAAGAGCACAATGCCACTGTCTTATCTCAGTGTTCAGGATTTTCTCTTAACATGTGTTCAGATGTATAAAACTGCAAATGTCGTAAATTCTTCAGGCCAGATGCTAAGCTAGTTTAAGCTGACAATTTGTGCTAGCTGAGGTTCTGGTTTCTCGCTTACGTTTCTTAGAAAGGGCAATGAGACTTAATAAGTAAATCTGAAAGGATACAAGGGAGATGTGTTTGCATCCTGTGATTTCCCGTCAAGAGGTTTTAACACTGAGCTCACTACTGTATTTATGGAGCTGGTGGTCAGAACTGTGCACTGCAAAGGTGAAATCAGTTCTCTCTTTTAATCTTAATTGAGTTTTCATTCCTTTCCAAAACAGTTCAAGCAAATCCTCTGTGCCTAAAATGTCTTGGGAGAACTAGGAGTCAAGAGGGGAATTAATTTCTGAAAGTTTGAGAGCAAAAATATCAGGTTCAGGGCTGTAAAAGGTTAATCTGTTTTTAACTTTCTCAAGAATTATCTGAAATACTTCTACCCATTCGTAACTCAAGCTGTTTTGTTCCAGATTATCAGATTTTTTTTGTTATATGTAAGTACTGACAAAAAGTAATACATGGCTTCTGTCATAGCCAAAAGAAGAAAGAGGCTCAAAAATATAATTTCCAAACCTTTTAAATTTTATAAATTCCCACAGAAGAAATATCAGAAAGGCTGAACCCTCAGTTATTTGCCCTAAGACTGATAGGACCTTCTTCAGTCAACATCCTGGCCAAGATACGGCATAGTGATACATCCCACTCAGTGAAAACCAAGCAAATTTCATCCTTTCCCTTGCTCTTCCTGTGGGGAGGCCTCATCAGGCCTCGCTGAGCAGCCTCAGGGATGAGAAGTGTTGCTGTCTCAGGGCCAGTGTCACTTCAGTGAGCGGTGAGGATGCAGCTGGGTGAACAGTTGTGCGACTGGAGAGCACAAGTGCTTAAGACAGCAGCTTGCACGGGTAAACTGTCCCTGAGTGCCTATAGCAGAAGTGTTACCTCTGCAAAGGGGATGTTATCTCTGCATGGGGGATGTTGACATTGTAGTGATTGTTTTTTAATTATTTCTAGTTACTGTGCATAGTGGTCATTACATTTATCCTTCATTAAAATAGGCTACGTTTAAAAAAAAGTTACCATCTCTTTCAACATCCTCTTCTCAATTCTACGGCTTTGCAGTGCTTGTCTTCTAGGTGTGGTGTAGGTCAGAAAAAGAATTTGGGGACTCCTTATTTAGTTGTAAAAACACTCCAAGCTCGTTATCAGAGCATGCCCACTCCTCCCAGGGCACATACACATTCCCATCCTCACCCCAAATCAGACCTCTGCCAGAATCACTTATGTGCTGTAGAACCGTAATGCGACTGAGGCCAGTGTTGCAGTGGTGTTTAAAATGCTGAATTTTTCATGGTACTTAAGTACAGAAGATGCCAGGGCTGAATTGACATAATGAAAAACTCCAGGTAAAATCCCCATGGGAAGACTTAGATTAAGAGCAGTCTTAAACTTGAGAGTCAGACTGAGCTGTAGAGCCTTAATCTCTTCTGCTTACATTAATTACCTCTCCTCTAGCCATACCATGGACTGTCATAGGCAGTTACTTTGAACAGCATTATCCCTATCAATTTCCAATGAATTACAAAGCCATTATTGATATTTTACAGAGACCTAAAGCACAGAAAAGTAAAGTGATTTGTTGTGATCCAAAGAGAAAATCTGCAAAGGCATCAGAATTTGAGACGATCTTCTCAAAGTGAAGCCTTGACCAACTTCACAAACTTCTTCCCTATTATGATTAAAATGATCATCTGGAGGACTTCAGAGGGAAAACCACTGTGCACTGTTTCACAACAGAACATATCTGCTTATATAGTCTCCCAACTTGACTGGGGTTTCTGTGAGCTACTGCAGTGTGTTTATTTCATTTCATTGGTATCATAACGAACTTCAATTTTCATCCTTTTATGATGCTAAATGTAACCCTGATCACTTCCACCCCTAGTGTTTTCTGGTGGAAAGCCTGGTGAAGAGTGTCTTTTCCTTTACTGACTGCAGAACTGCAGCGGTGGAGGGATGAATGACATGAGATTTATTTGTGAGCATCCACAAATATTGATATGATGTTTCCATTCTTGCAGGCTGTATCCTCGTCATGCAAGTGCTCTCAACAACCTGGGGACGTTGACCAAAGACGTGGTGGAAGCGAAGGACTATTACAGACGGGCCCTCCAGTTAAACCCTCAGCACAACCGTGCGCTGTTCAATCTCGGCAACCTGCTCAAGTAAGTTGAACACAGAGTTCATGTTCTCTCTATGCAGATCACCAAAAAGGGTTTTTTTTTTTTTTTTTTTTTTTAGCAGCTGATTAAGAAATGATCTTATTGGCAGCCAAGACTGCCAGCGCAGAAACAAGGCTTAGTTTGGACACTCATCATCTGTTTGCCAGGTCATTTCCAGTGCTGTTTGTCATTGTGCTTTAACTTGAGGGAGTTCACCTGCTCCAAAATAGGCATCAAAAACTGGGATACCAAAACAAAACTGACCACTTGAGTTTCCCACCTCAGTGGGAAGCCTTTTGAGCAGAGCAACTCGTGTCATTCAAAGAGAGTCATCTGTTGCAGACCTAGTAAATAAGGAAATTCTGTCTTGATGTTCTCATTTCTCATCATTAGCTGAAAAAGGAAGGTCAGATGTATAGTTTAGGCATAAACACCTACATGTGAGATGCTCAGAGCAGGATATGTTTCATCCCTGTGGGAGGGGAGGTGGGGGGGACTTGAGGGGAAGATAGGCTTACATCCCTGCATTGGTACTCTGCCCAGTTAGAACATGAATTAATCAGCTCGGAATTTGACTCATCATTATTTAGATTGGCAGTGTGTAACAAGGACAATATTAGACAATCATAATCATGCAAATTAATTTGAGTAACTATTTCTGAAGTCAGGTATATGTAACAATCTTTGTCATATGACCTAGAGGCACAATTAAAAAAAAATGCTATTCCTGCACTAGTCTTCTGCACTAGCAAAAGCAAAAACAACCCCTGCTTTTGTCCGTTCATCTTATTTTGCCAGCAGAAAATGTAGACTGCAGCAATAAAAGTTCATTTTTACTGATATAAACTGCACTTATTTTTAGAGGAATGTTGCTTGTAATAGCTCTCTAGTAAACCTTTCATGGCAGGTCTGTCTTTAATGTTGGGCTGGTTCTAACATGACACTGTCTCGGCAAAACACACTTGATCTCTCTAGTTCTCAAAAGTCACTTTCATTGTGAGTTTATATGAAGGGCATTAAGCAGTTTGCTGAAGTTCTATCTAGACTGTTGGCTAAGGTATAATGTTACGAGTAACTGTGATTGTTTTGTATTAAAATATGGCAGATGAGTAACCCTTAAATAAAAAAAATAGGCTAATGCTTTACTGGAAATAGAGAAAAAAAGAAAGTGGTAAAGACAGACGTATTACAAAAGGGATGGAATGTGTTTGTATTATTCATCAGGTTGGATTGTCAGAAATTAATCTTAGAAGGCAAAGCAGTTTAAACATATATATTGTCCTTTTAATCCATCACATTTGCCTTAGCTTTATTCTCTGTGATTTTTTTTTTTTTTTTTGATACAACATATTAATACTAAGGACAGAATCCAGAAGGATCAGCAGGACATCCTATGTTGGTAAGACTTAAATCTGGTCTGCTGGTGGACTCTCACAATGCAGCAGATGGGCAGATTTGTTGAGCCTGCAAAGCACACCAGTAGCATCTGGGAAATTCTTAGAACTGCTGTCCAAACCATGATGCTTTTCCTAAGGTGATATTTAAGATACTGAGTGTCCCATCAGATTGTGTACACTCTCCATCCTTCTGTAATGCCATGTAGTGCTATACGTTAAAGGTGTGTGAGACTCATTTCTGCTGCACTCTTAAATGCACTTAGGTGTCACCCCCAGCTTTTTCTACACCCACTCAGTACTTTTTTTTTCAATCTTTTTAGACTTCAAAACCTATTGCATCTGGACACACTAATAGTATTAATTGTAATGGAAACCAGGTGTCTTCCCTCCTTTAGAAAAAAATTAAAAACTGCACAGAGTCCTTGGTGGAGGGATTAGCACACCCGGACACCAAATGCTGTGCGGTCACATGCTGTGTGGATGTCTCCCCTTGAGCGATGGCCCTTCTCTCAGATCTGGTTTCCTGCACGTTCCCTGGATCGTAAGGCAAATTCACAGGGATCATCTGCCATGCTGGAGCATTAGGTGACTCGCAAGAGAACTAAATGGAAACTAGGGAGAGATTCCAAACTCACCCTTCCTGTGGCTTTGTGTCTGTTTTCTCCCTAGCTCTCCAAATTACCTTTTTATTCAACCTAATGTGGCCTGTGCATTCAGACTGTGATCTGCTGGAACAAGAGTTCCAGCTGTGTATATGAGGCAGCTGCAGTTCTGCAGACCCTAAATGCGTATAAGTTAAGAAAAAATGAAGGTATGCAGAATATTACAAGCTGATATTACTTTCTGGTTGTGCTATCAGACATTGTGAAGGGTGTTTCAGTTTTTAAAATTATGGCCTTAGAGAGGATAAGAGGTCAAGGTCTAAAAGCAATTTTTGTCCTCTTTACAGCCGTTTCAGTGACTATACATGGAATAGATTGGGAGAGCCAGCTCTGCAATACTTGAGGCATGTGCAATAACAACATTACTTACGTGAGGGCATGTAATGAAACTGTCTGGAATGGGGAATTCAGAGGCTTATGTTGTAGAGTTCCATATCTATTTCAGTTTTTAGTGTGAAAATTTGATTACAAATATTAAATTTCACTACCTATGAGGTTTGAGAAAGGAGAACTCAGGGATTTTGGAAGGATGAGTTTGCTCTTCCCATGCGGGAATCTGCCTTTCATTATTCCCTAGAAATAGGCTGTCTTTTCAAGCAGCTGTTCCTTGTGATTTAAGCTTGCATTAAAAAAAAAATTTGGAAAGCTCAGAGCGGAATCTTTGGAGTTTTTTTTTTTTCCCTCCTTGTGGAGGACCTAGATAAAAAAATGTTTTCATTTTCTGTTTTCACATAATGAAAACAGCTAGGTGCCAGAAGATGAATGTTGTCCAGAAGCACTGCATGGTAACGATAGAATAAGCCCCTGATTTTGTTTACGTATTATAAAAGAAGTTGTATGTCATGATTTTCTTGCCTTACATAAATATTGGACGGTTTATAATTAAACAACATAGGCAGATTTCTTAGACAAAAAGACCCAAATGAATGGTATATCTACAATGGAAGAATCACCTTCTTCCCTTTTTTAGTCCATGATCAGTGATACAAAATAGCCTGATGCACCTTTCTTTAGTTTTGTTTTTAAGCTTCATATTATGTAAGTATTTAGCTCATATATACATTCAGTTTAGCTGAGATAAAACTTGAAAAACTGCAACAAATATGGATCATTCAGAATACCTCACATAAGTTTATAGCCTGTGGGATATTCTGTAAAGAGACAAGAAATACAATATTATGAACATTTGAAATAAATATTTAGGATCTCAGCCTCCTATTGCAGAAAGAATGGGAGGGAACTTAGTCTTTGCTCTCCTGTTATCTATCCATATGTAAAATACTCTTAATACTCAATACAGCAGTTCTTATGAAGAAAAGCCTCATAACTCTTGCATGCACTGAGTGTGTTAAGAGTACATTTCCTCAAGGAAAAAGAGAAATGCCTAGAAAAAGTATTCACGGACATTTTGTGTTTTAATCAAAGGACTTTGTACTGAATGTAGAGCGACACACAAGGTGTTGAGTGCATTTGCTAGCATGGTCTCATTGAAGATTAGCAAAATCATCTAGTCGCAGGACGGACTGCTTTGGTGGTGGTCCATCTTGGTGGCCCTCCCCTGGGCTTCCTGCAGTATATCCATGTCTTTCCTAGAACGGGGAGCCCAAGATGAGACATTTCTCCAGTTGTGGTCTCCTGCGTGCCGAGTAGAGGGGAGATCACCTCCCTTGACCAGCTGGCTACTTTCTAGAGAGCCCCAGTCTGTCCTGGAGGTTATCCCACCTCAGGCGTAGGACCTGCATTTGCTTTGGTCAAACTTCATGATTTTGAGTCTGTTTCTCCAGCCTGTGCTGGTCCTTCCAAATAGTAGCCCTGCCCTTCAGCATATTGTTTACTCTTTCCAATTCGGTGTCATCCACATAGTGTAAATAAATGCCATAGTTTAAGTAATATGAATTAAATAATTGTTTTTATCAGAAGGAGTCAAGCAATTTTACTTTCGAATAGGTGTAGTTGGGTGATAGGAAAGCAAAATCCGATGATCAGAATAGTTATGGAGCCCCTACTGAGTTTTATGTTTTTGGCTTACCTGCAGTAAGGACTAACTTGACAAAGTAAGACAAATCATCTTGAGAATTAGAAAGTGCCCAAGAACACTACTTCCCAGGCTGCCCTTCCCATCCGTCATGGGTGACGTTTGCTGCAGTGCTAACAGCACGCACAGACCTCCAGCTGGTGTTTCTCAGCCTGTGGGTCACTTGCAGAATTAAGGAAGAGATGCTCCTGGTGGGAAGAGCCATTCCTTACTTGCTGCTTGAACATGCTAGCTGAGAGGAAAGCTGGGGCACGAGTGGCAGAGGGAATCAGGAGAGGATTCTTTGCAATGGTAAGACAAAGGAATTTTGGGAAAAAATGGATCAAGTGATCATAGACTCCTTCTGTCAGGTGGATTTGTTCCTCTCTCTCCCCCTCATAGTGAAGGTATGTATTACCCAGCTTTTCCTGCTGCAGATACTCAATTCATGGTAAGTTAGTGCATCGGACTGGTCTCCCAGTGCTCTGTGTTCTCCCAGATTACATCAGATTTATATGGGCCATGGCCTTGATCCTGCAAAGTGCTGAATATGCTGGCCTTGCTCCAGGAAAGCACTTCAACCAGTAATTAATTTTCAACTTGCATGCATAAAATTTAAGTATGTGTTTAAGTGCTTGGCCAGGGCGCTCAGTATCTTTCAGGCCTGAGCCCACTCAGAAACTGTTGGGTCTGCTTCTTTTAATACAATCCAGTCTGTCACGTAAAAAAAAATGCCGTAATCTTTCTCGCTCTACCCCTACTTTCAGGAGACAAACATTGTTCTTGGATCAAACAAACAAACAGAAAAAAAGCCATTTAGGAAAAAAAAAGCAATTAAGAGGGTTGCCCTGTGTTCAGAGCGCATACTTGTGGTTAATGGGAACTTTTAGTGCTGCTGAGTGGATCTCTTAATCCTTTTATTTTTGTAGCTGGCATTTCCTACATTTTTGCCAAACATCAATGCCTTTTTAAAGCAGTCATCTGGTTTTGATTTATAAAAATGTGTCATGAAATTCCAGCCAAAGGATCCAAAAGTTTTATAAATTGACAAGCTAGCTGATCTTTAATTAGTGTAGAGGAAAAGTGGTCCTTTATTTGTTTTTGCTTCACTTGTGTAATTTATATGGAGCAGCACTGAAGAAGGAAAAGACTAGCACAACTGGTTTTACTTAGCTTAATGCACAGGCAAAATATCCTTCCAGTTATATAACTAGAAAAGGAAAAAATCTGCAAAGCCACATATATTATCAGCTGAAATTTGCGCCTTATAAACAAGATCTGGTTACCTGATCCTGTTGTTCAGATGGAATCCAAGGCCAAAGCAGCAAGGTGTTCCCATATTTTCTGTGCGCCAAAGTCCCTTGTTGCCTTTTGAAAGCTGTGCTATTCATTTTTCTTTTTTTTTGTATACCCAGCACAAGGAAAATGTTGTTCCTGTCAAAATAAGCATCCTTAGATTTTTGTCTGCAAAAGCAAAAACTTTTTCCAAGGAAAGAAATAATGGAGTGGTATTGGGGAAATTGTAGCTCCTATAATCATCCTTAGATGTTTGCTGGGGAAACCTTCTTCTTTTCCCAAGGCAAAAAAAAAAAAAAAAAAGCAGAGTAATTTGTGGAGAATTGTAGCTCATTATTGTAGCCATCCCTCAGATATCTCTGCTCATAATCATTACAATCCGAAGCACAGACTAATGACTGAGATTCCAGACACAGATCCCAAACAGATTGAATCTACCAATAATTTTGATTTAAAAGTAGTAATTTAACTAAGACATAAGTCTTGATATATAACAGCACATCTTCTCCTGCAACATGCTCTACCATATTTTCAGAAAATGCACTTTATACTTGGGGACCCCCTGGCTGGCTTGTCCTTTGCATGTCCTTAAGTCCCAATTGGATGGATGAGGCAGAATGTTTGCTCCTGGGCATGTGGTTTTTGGGAATATACCATTTTGGGGGGCGTTTTGCCTTTGCTGGGAGCATGACCAATGCGACAGTCACCAGCAGCCCAGCGTGGACAGCTCCCTTCTCCTCCCCTCGTGGCTGCCATCCCAATCAGAAATGGGGAATCACTGCAGGGCGCCCATGTGCTGCACCAGGGACTTTAAAAACCCACGTGTGGAAAGTGCATGGGCCAGCATATAAAATTTAGTATGTAGCCAGGGACTGCAGCTGCTGCCTGCAGTGCCCTACGCTCCAAGAAAGGCCAAGGGAATTGCCCGGGCTCGGGCAGTGCTGATTACTGGAATCATGGAGAGATGTGAGTTAATAATTTAGCCTTTGCTGAAAAGGACAAGACAGGACATTTTGCATTTCTTTAAAGTACTTAATCAGTGGGTGACCATCTACTAAAGGAACTTTTGTTCTCCTTTCTTTTTTTTTTTTAATTTAATTATCTCCTGTATTTTTTGGCACGCAGGTCCCAGGGGAAGAAGGAAGAGGCTATAATCCTGCTGAGGGACTCCATTAAGTACGGCCCGGAGTTCGCAGACGCTTACTCGAGCCTGGCTTCCCTGCTGGCCGAGAAGGTAACGGGTCTCATCCAGGAAAGCTCCTGGTCCCTGTGCACGCGACGCCCTGGCGCTGCGAGCGCAGCTCTCAGCCAGGTGCCTTGCCCTGACCTTGCACATGGGCACTGAGTGCGGCCTGGTGAGATCTTCCGCGCTGCTCCAGAGCTGGCTCTTTCGCCATAGGAGGCAACTCGCTGAGTAATTACACCTTAGCGTGGCTTTGAAAGGCTATTTAAAATTGTGAGTAAACATTTGTTTTGCAGCTCCCCGTGTCTTTAGCAAAGGCTCGATCCATTATTATAGTGTACTTAAAAGTGTTTGACAGCGGAAATGGGAGCCCTTCCTCCCACTACACACATAAATATCACGAAAATTTAAAAATAAAATACTCCAAGGTTAGGAAGTATCTGAAATAAGGTTGGCCCTGCAGCCTGAACTGAGCCCTTTGCATATGTGCATTAGGCTACAGCTCTTAATTACTCAGGTAGGTGATCACGTATTGGAAAAGGGAAGGTTCGCTTGCTCTGTGTGGCTTGCAATGAGCAGCTGTTCGATATTTTATTTAATCTCATTGTTCAATATGTGGCCCTAGGCCTTATTTACTGCACACCTTCCAGACTGTGCTCTGGAAGCAGGATTACTCATTTCCTCTTGGGCTTTTTCCCCCTGCTTATTATTCTGGTCCCTTAGTACTCTCTGTACATTATGTAATTTATTTCTGCAAGTCCCCTGTGAGGTGAACTATTGCTGTTCCCACTGAAGAACACAGAAATGGAGACACAAAATGTTTGAGTTCAAAAGGAGCTGTGAAGTGTGGGTGCACACTTGAAGACTGCCAGGACTTGGTCTTGCTGTATCCTCCCATCTGGGCCTCAGAGAATATCACCTTCCACTATTCCAGTTAGCAGAATTAGTCAAAACCTCTCCCAAAAGGTGATTTAATGTTGGCCAAACTATAAGCAAAGGTCTTGTTCTGGCTTATTCTGGCTTCTTTAATGACACGGGCACTCCACTAAATCCACCTTTGATAAGTATGGGTTACTGAAAGGGGTTGTGCTGTTGTGTTTTAAGGGACTCTTGAATATTAGCTGCAGAAATCTAGAAATATAGTAGATGTGTTGAAAGAAAACCCTTGTTGAATGGGATCTGTGATTTGAATCAACCATTTAATGAAGTCCCCTGCAAGTATAGGAAATGAGCTTTCCACAGTAATACGTGGTTTTAATACTAATTGAAGTAATTAATTAGAACCATCAGTCATAAGGTCAACAGAGCAATAAAAACATAATAGAGTCCCAAGGCCAGCTGCCCAAAGCAAATGTTAGTAAGTCCTGCAATAATTCACCTACGCTTAGGTGTAGTTTGCTCATTCTCTTGAGGCTTGAGTAAGTGGAAAAAAGATAGAATTCATACAGTTTCCTCAGAAAACAACAATTTCCTGCAGGCTTGTGCTCAGCCATAGCAGGGACTGCCTGAGCGCGCTGCTTCCGTGGCCAGGGCTGAGGATGATGCTGGGCAGCCCCCGGGGCAACCGGCAGCTCCAGCCCCAGGGATGATGTCTGTGCCGGGAAGGAGAAACAGGATCCTGCTGTTTGGTTTGCAGAGCTGATTTCTCTTCCGCTTGTAGCCCCGAGTTCTGCTCGCACCTCTGCAGCCCTCCCCGCTGCCAGGCACAGGGTCATCCCAGCGGCTGCGTTAACTGACTCACTGCCCGGCTTTGAGGAGGGGAATGTGAACTAGTTCCTTCCCCCGGGGATGAGAGGGAAAGGGGGCTGAAGCGCTGGAAGCTTCACATTTAAATAACTCTCATGAAGTGACCATGAATGTGACAAACTTCTGTTCCCCCAGCGTGGGGCTGAGGCTCAGAAGGGAGGAGGCAGGAGGGAGAGTCCCTGGGAAGCAGCACCTGGCTTGCCTTGTTGGTCAGTGTGCTCCCCGGTGATATAAAGGCTCTGAATCTGTATCTATGGTTCCTTTTCTTCTGTAGCTGTGAGAAATGCCATGAAGAGGAATGCCTCAAGCTCCGGGGAATTAGCCTGTAACTCAGTGTAATTGCCCTTTTCTCCCCTTGATAGTTGATTCTGAAACCAGAACAGACTTGGAGAAAAGGAACAACACGCTGTATAGAACAGTTTGCCTGTTGTAAGTGCTTGTCCCTCACTGCTTTTTCCCCTTGATCTCATAACTTAGTCACGGTGTGTGGTTGTGTTCCGTGACAGCCTGTTCCCATTTTGGTGCTGCTTATATCAGAAATCAAACATTTTTGTTTGCTAGTTTCACGCTCCTGTAACAACACTTGGTTTCCTTGGCCTTGCTCTGACTCTCTTGAGTATATCTTCTTGCCTGCTTTTAAGTTTCATCAGCCATCTCAAGCTGCTTGATGGCATTTTCAAGTTCTTGCTTCTCGAGTCAAGGGGGTGTGTGTGTGTATATATATATTTTTTTTTTGTAAGAACATCAGCATACCCAAAGAAAAAGAATCTTTATAACCTAGCTGCAGAGGAAACCCTGCAGATGTGACTCAGACTTACCCAGACTGAAAAACAGCCGTATAAAAAGCAGGCTTAAAGACCCCAGAGTTCAGCTGAGAGATCTTCAGATGCATAATTTTTTCCTTAAATCATAAAAATTTCATACATTTTTAAGGCAGCCTTCTGAGTTTTGTGAGCTTGATAAATGTTTCATGAAGGTCCGGAAGTGACATTATTAAGTGTTAATGAGAATCAAGCCTTGGTTATCTTATTGCACTTCTCCTAAGGAGAGGATAGGCTGTGATGGAGAAAGCTCCAGCACATCCTTAATTCCTGACTGAACGCAATAGAAACTCTTGGTTAGAGAAATCATTCCTGTCCATGCTTGGAGCCTGCTGCATGCAAAGTCAGGATGTTAGATGCCAAAAAAAAAAAAAAAAAAAAAAAGCATATGCAGTGTGGCAATGATGAAAGTACACCTAATGCCACGTGGCAGCGAGCGTGAATACTTTCTCTTGGGATATTGCTAATCCAGTTTAGCGCTTCCTTGTTTTGAAGATAGGATTTAAGATCAGTAGATTAAATGCAGGAAACTCTCATGCATGCATGCAAAGCCACGTACTGCAGCTGAAAATGAAACTTAGAGGAAAAGAAATCAATAGGGAAATCTCTGAAAATATTCTGTTAATGTCTTTCTGACACAGGTATTTTCTGCGAAAGCTGCTCATCATTTTAATCAGTTCTGATGATTACTACACTTTTCCTGACCCTGCAGACTAATGATGTTAAATCCTTATAAATTTATCTGAAATGTCCAAATTTAAGCACTTCTTTAAAATGTGTTTCTGTGTTTTATCACACACTATTTTTTCTGCTGGTTGACCTTTATCATATAAATGTGAAAGCATTTAACTGTGACAAACCATTTGCTTCCATCAAGTCATAGTCTTCAAATACTGTTAATCCCAGCAGTTCTGAAACAGGACGTGAGAAAGGAGCCCATGCATTTAAACAGCTACAGACCACATGGTGCTTTCAGGCACACCTCTTAAATCCAGAGGGAGCCCAGTCTGCTCAGAGATTTGCAGGTTTTGAGGCAAGGAGAGATGAGAACTGGGATAAAGAGCAAAATCAAGTCTGTTTCCCACAGAGAATTAACAAAGTCACCTGAGAAAAGTATTTTTCAAGGCCTGTCCTGGCTGCTAGAAGATGTCTTTGTCTCTCCTGGTGTGTGGAGTCTTTCTAGAGGATGTTGTGTGCGCCAAGCCTGGCTCCTTGGCAGGTCTGAGTTCTGGCAGCACCGACATCTCCTTCGTTTCACTGGATTCACCTCCCAGCCATGAGATTTCTCTGCGTGTCCCAAGCCCACATCAGCAGAGCCCAGTGGCCCGTGTTGCCCAGGGCTTTGGGAAGAGCCTGTGGGGGTTGTCCAGAAGCTCTCAGCACCTTCAAACCTCATGGAAATACGTACAACATGCAGACTCAGCACGTCTGACAATCAGGCCAGTGACATCCAGTCAGTCCCAGTGAGCTACATCTCACACATGTAATCTGGATCTGTCTGCTTTGCCCCACTCCCTCTTTGCCACTAATCCTCATCCTCCTTCCCCCATTCCCTGCAGTAGCTCTCTCTGTCCCCCAGCCGGCCCCAGGCTTTTGCTCCTTGTTTGTCCTTGTGAACACAAGCCACTCGAAAAATAACCTTTTCCAGCTGTTTTTAGTGCTTCGCAGGTCGCTCCAATTGCCAACATACGGATAAAAATGTCCAGAACTGCTGTGGGGCACCAGATAGCAGGTTCTGATCTTCTGTTTGCATCCAGACAGGGGTGTAATCTGGGCCTCCCCGAGGCCACGGCTACTGCTAGCAAGGAGGTGGTCCCTGGGGTGCAGGAGGGCGAGGGCCGTTTCCAGCATGCGCCGTCCAGCAGCTGATGCTGACCCCGTTTCTGCCACAGCTAAGCCCTCTCCTTCTGTTTCAAGGAGCGCCTCGAAGAAGCGGAGGAGGTTTACAAGGCCGGCATAGAGAACTGCCCGGAGAGCTCCGACCTGCATAACAACTACGGCGTTTTCTTGGTGGATACTGGTGAGTGAGACGGAGCGAGGGCTCTTCTCTCTCTGACCTCCTTGCTTTGATTTGCTTTATTTAGCAGTACGTTTTTTAAGAGATTGTCAGAAAATTCCAGAGCTGTGGGCATGCTTCCACCGTGGCCTAGAAACGAATATCCGCGCTCTGCTGAGGTGGCACAGTGTGCTGAAATGTGCAGTCAAAGCAGTCGCTGGATGACAGTGGCATTCAGGCTCTCCCTTTCCTACGGCCTTTCTCACCGTATTAGCACAGGCAGTCGCTGCCTTTGATCTGAGCTAGACGGCATCCCGACAGCACTGCCGTTTCTCCAGGAAAGCGTGGCCACATCAAACAAAATCCCAGACACACAAACGGATCATTGTGGTCTTTGGGGCCCTTGCTGCTCTGCTTGGTGACAAAGCAGCTCTTTGACTGTGAGGGCTGCGTGCCACTGCTGTAAAACAAACATGGCTTTTAAACCAAAATCATCCGTGAAAACAAAACCGAAGATCCTGTGGGGTGAACTGATTTCTCAGGGGCTCCATAATGAAATACAAAGCCTTTCTCTGCTGGGCTACTGGTTCCCATCCAGCTTCCAAGGACTCAGGCACTTCCTGGCATTCACATAATAATAATAAAAATAAATTAAAACACACTGTAATTGCCACTGTTAGTGACAACTTTATAAGCAAGTCCAAGTTTGAATGGAGAAACCAACTATTCCTTTACACACATCCCTCCAGAACAGAGCTGAGAGCCACTGGTGAAGCTTTGCAGGCTTAATGAGCGCTGCTGCCACCAAGTCTGCCCCTGTCACGCAGTGCCAGGCTCTGGTGATGCTGGGGAAGGAGGACCGTGCCAAAGAGCAGTGTCCATCCTTCTG
>JAWLRI010000833.1:1206699-1233542 GCA_034781795.1 Crypturellus tataupa
GCCCCTGTCACGCAGTGCCAGGCTCTGGTGATGCTGGGGAAGGAGGACCGTGCCAAAGAGCAGTGTCCATCCTTCTGTGGAGATGTCCTACCTCCGGGCTGATGCTTGGCCATCATTCTTCTGTGCTACGAATGTGAAATAAAGAAGAAGCCAAAATTATGAATATATATGATAAAAAAAAAAGGAAACATGGTATTAGTACAGATGAAGATTCTAAGTTTTTTTCCAGCCCAAATGCAAATTCATTAGTGAAAGGTCTGTAATTCCACCCTGACACTGCTGCTTTCTGCTTCCCACTCAGCTAAACTGCTGTGTTCTTAGCAAAATTATTTATTCTGCCGTAGTGCACTCCACTTTGTTTTTGCACTTGTGTATTCTGCCAAAGAAAAAACTATTCAGGGGTTTTGTTTTTTTACCACATAGTCCTGTATACACGTAGGTGCTTGTTATGCCTCCCTTAATGACCTGTGTTACCCTCATGTGTTTAACAGCAGAGGCACTGGCTGATCTTAGGGCTTAGGTGCATGCCCAGCTGCTTCCCAGCATGTTTTGTAGATACAGTTTTCAAAAACATCTGTCTGCTCAGCAGCAGGAACAGAATGAGGTTGCTGCTGGGTATTTTAAAAAATCCTACCTTGAAAGATGTGTTGTTGGCCTTTCAAATCCCAAGGGCTTCTGAGTTTTCTTACAGACATCTCTCCTCTCCTTTATAGGGAAGATTGAGACACGTTAATGTTACTTTTATGTTGCAGGGGTAATCTCAAGAAAAAAATCAAACTAAATCTGAAATGCTGCAAAAATAGAAATTCAGCAACATATGCTCAGTGTGCCACCAAGTACAGACTGTTTTCAAGTTCTTTTTTTTTTTCCAACTAAAAAATGCAATTAAGTACACTGTAAATTTGATTTGACTTCAAAAATACCAATACTGTAAGGTATTGCTGGTGGACAAAGCTCTGTGAGTGTCAGTTTTCAACAGAAGTATCTGGCCTAAAGTACGTGAACTAGTTAAATCAACACTGCGGCTAAAAAAATGCTGAAATGTCAGGACTTTAAAGGGTGCCCATTAATGTATTTGGTAGGCTGTGTCTGGGGAAAGCACTCTAATGTCCTTCAGGAGGACATTATTATTTAGACAAATAAAAATATACTCATGTAAGTAGAACTTAATAGTTGTCGGCACCTTTCTTCAATTCCTAAAAATGCAGGCACTGTTACTACAGGCTTCCGAGGTCTTCTGCAGGGCTGTGTTTTGTTGCGGGTTTGGTGATGTCATGGGCTGCAGGACCTTGCACAGGTAGATGTTTTCTTGCAGTGGAGCAGTGCCACCCAATGGCTCCTCTGAAACATGGAGATGATTCCAGTAGGCTCCAGAGCAGGCATCCTAGGCACCTGCTGCCCTGGATTTATTGCACCAAAGTAGGATTTAGCTGGTTACTGTCACTCACTTCCCAAGCATAGAGCAGGAGCTGAAAGAAACCAAAGCATCACTGCGTGCTGAAGTTGTGAGATGATTTTCTCGAGGCACCAGCTAAACAGCTCTTTTCCTGTCCAGGGGCTCCCGAGAGGGCTGTGTCCCACTACAGACACGCCATCCGCCAGAGCCCAAACCACCACGTGGCCATGGTGAACCTGGGCAGGCTTTACCGCTCTCTGGGGCAGAACAAGGAGGCTGAAACCTGGTACAAAAGGTAGGAACCTGAGCGGTGAGACTGGTGTTTCACTTGCCCCCACCTATGGGCTTGTCCTTGCTCGAAGGCTTCATTAAAGACTTTGGTGACATTTCAGGCTGCCGATGTGGCATTGTGTTTTTTCCTCCCTGTCTCCATCCATTTAGAATCGGGTTTGCCAGTACTTAGCTTGTTTAATAGGAGTGCCCTCTGCTCTCTTGTTTTGATCCCCAAATTACCTGGAAACGTCTGAGGTTTTTTTTCTTTTTTTTTTTTCTTTTTTTTCACCAATATTCAGGGCATTGAAGGTATCCCGGAAAGCTGAAATCCTGTCCCCGCTTGGGGCTCTGTACTACAACACTGGGAGATATGAAGAAGCTTTGCAGGTTTATAGGGAAGCCGTGTCACTGCAGCCTTCAAATAAAGAAACTCGACTGGCGCTGGTGAGTGTTGGACTAGCGTGGTTGGGGCAGGGCCATGATACACTGTTGGTATGGAAAGGGATGGCCAGTGAGGCCCAGTGGATGGCCAGTCTTAGCGTGAAAATTGCCCTAGGCTGAAGCTCTGCAGAAACCAGACAGAGCATGTATCCATGCTGGCCATCAAGCAAACATCTCTTCTGTTTCCTGACCTCAGATCCTGTGTCTCAGCCCCCACCTTTCCAGCTGAGCAGGACCTGTCCCGGATCAAATCTGACCTGCCTGTTACTCACTAGGGAGGGTTGCAGCTGGGCTCTGGCTTTCCTTGATGAACAGTTGTCTCAGAACTGCTATCCCCCTGCCTTGCCACAAAGCAGGAGGCCAGGACTGTTCACTGGGTACAACATGGTATATTTAAGGCAGCCGAGTCTTTAAAAATTATAACCTTTCATAATGTGGACCTCTAGGCCCAGGTTTTAGCAATGATGGGACGGACAAAGGAAGCTGAAAAGATGACGAACCACATCCTCTATGAAGATGCGGAGTGTTTGGAGTGCTACCGCCTTCTGTCAGCAATCTACAGCAAGCAGGAGCACTATGCTAAGGTACAGAGCAGTCTGTGCTGGTGTCCCAAGGGCTCACATACAGAGCTCAGCTTGATTTTTGTACTCTGCCTCGCCAGAGACATATGTGGGCATGCTTTAGCATACATACAGCAGGCTTAATCTTTTTTAAAGCCTTTTGTTTATCTGGGTGATGAGACTAAAGCTAAGAAGTGTTATTTTCAAAGGTTGTGAGCTTTTACTGCTCTTACTGCTGTCAGCCCCACAGCACATCAGCCCAAAGCATCTGAAACTCTCATTTCCAAATGTGATAACAATGTGGAGCAAATGAGAGACTGGAGAGATGACTTCTTGTTACTCAGACTTCTGTGCTAGGAGATCTTTGCGATAGGTTGAACATGAGAAGGAGAAGGGAGTAGCATACAATAATACAAATCCTCTTGCTTTTTCACAGGCACTTGAAGTTATAGATAAAGCTCTTCAGCTAAAACCAAAGGATCCAAAAGTCATTTCAGAACTCTTTTTCACTAAAGGAAATCAGCTAAGAGAACAGAATCTTCTTGACAAGGCTTTTGAGGTATGCTCTAAGTGCAAAAGATTTATAGGTTAAAGAATAAAGTTAGCTATTTGCAGCTAACACTCTATGCTGCATGTACCATGGGTATTGATTTCAGGAGCTCATCGGTTCACCAAAGGTACAGCTAAAGCCATGGAACAGTGTTGTCTTTGCCAGAGTTAGTTACAATTGTTTTTCTCATCAGGGCATTGTTTGCAGCCCCTCACCTTTGCCTTTCCTATCAATGTATGGAAATACAGGATCCTGTCTTGAGAAGTTAACTATAGGGTCATGGTGAGACTATGGAGAAGCCCAGGCCTTATCATACTGACTGGAGTCTTGGTCCATCCATCCATCCATCCCCATCCCTTCTTGCTAACAGTGACCAACTCCATGTGACTCCATAGACATGTCTAATACTGGCTTGAATCCTCTTCTGTTGTGGTAGCATAAAAATGGTGCTCTTTGTCAGAGACCAGAAGGGTCTTGTTGCTTCTTCTAATATAGACAGAAGCAATGGGGAGGAATCGCACTGCCCCCAAATGCTTGTGAAACGTTCACTGTGGTGGCTGTACCACAGGTCTGCAGCCAGTGCCATATTAAAGCCTTGCAAATAAGGAGCATCCCAGCCCACACACTGCTTGCGAGATGCAGGCACTTGGTGGGAATGTCCTGGACATGCAGAACACCCCTGTGTGCCCGGCAGCAGGGAGAGGGTTGCAGATGTAGTGTGGTTCCTCGAATGATGCAGTGGGCATGGCAAAACTGGTGAGATCAGCTCAGTGGGGCAAAAGCACACTGTGTCATCTCTACTAAAAAAGACTGAATTTCAACATGTATATTGTATAAAGAAGAAATTGAAAATGTATTTTAAATGGCTGCAGAGATCTCCTCTTTTAACTGTTTTTGATTGAAGATTCAGACTTCTAACCTAAAAAAAAAAATGTTTTTTAGAGCTATAAGCAAGCTGTGGAGTTCAATTCAGACCAAGCACAAGCCTGGATGAACATGGGAGGCATTGAACATATCAAGGTTTGAAAATTTTGCTTTTCCTTAAGCTGTCAACTGCAAGGACTGCTACAAAGGACAGAAAGCTAAAATTGCCTTAGACTGCCAAGAGCTACATATTTGTGGACAGTAAGAGACCACAACATATTTTTCCAAATATTTGGATGTATTTGGTCCTGCTTGTCCAAAAAGGAAGCAAGCCCTAGCTAGAATTTCCCTACTAGGTTGCTTGGGAATGTATATCCTGTAATTTAAATCCACATTTTAAGTGGACAAGCAACCTGTCCGTCTGCAAAGTCTTCCAGCTTGAATTATTGACCTACCTTAGTGAAATGTCCCCATGAGTGAAATATTAAGATTCCTCTCTAGCTGGCTCACTTAATGAAGATGTCTGTCTGATGTAGAACACTGAAATAATTCTATGGAAATACCTGAATATCCCCCCTCTCCCCCTTTTTTATGACTTCTTTAGCCTAGCATTGCATCTTCAGTCACAGTGTGTGATGTCCCCAAGCTATCCTATCTATGAATAAAACTAGCTGCTTTTTTGCCATGGGTGTTTTATCTAATTTAGCTAACGCTAAGGTGATCCATCTCATAAAGAAGTGTTCCAAATAATATCAAGTTTTAAAAGTTCTTCTTCCTTTGTGTAACTGTAATTACCATTCCCAAGCAATGACCCTTTCTATGTCAGGGCATGTGAATGAGATCTGTCATTTCTCTTCTTTTTTTTTTAGGGGAACTATGTCACTGCCCGTAACTACTATGAAAAAGCTTTACAGCTGGTTCCAAACAGCAAGTTGCTGAAGGAGAATCTGGCCAAATTGGATCGATTAGAGAAGAGGTTGCAGGAAGTCCAGGAGAAAGATCAGACATAGCATTCGGTCACCAGTGGAAAGAAACTTATGATCCTTGGAGAAGCGTACGGTGGAAGCCTAAAAGTGACACTGAAGGAACTTAGATATGATGCAGAATTATGGAAGGCAAATTCCGAATGCATGCTTGTTTGACCAAAGTTACAGGAGACACTCAGCTCATGTGGAACATGCTGGAGAACCAATGAAAACCTCCCCATATTCAGGATTCATGTTCAGGTTGAACCCGTCTTAATCACACACGTAGTGTGGGTGGGACACAGACCCTCAATATCTTGGTTATTGCTGGGGAAGCTGTGGAGACAAAGCACTCGTCCACTGCCGTGAGGGTGAAGTAGCACCTCTTGTTACTCAACACAGACTCACTTAGTCCTCATAAAGTACCACTAATGGGCTTTACTGCAAGTGCTGCCAGGTCCTTCTGAGCCAGGAAGATAGACATAGTGGTCATATAAAAGGGTTTAGAGGGGTTGATGTTGAGGAAATGGTGGCCACTTTTGCAGCTTGTGACTTGAAAGTGATCCTAAAGAAAGGGAAAGTACTGTCTGAGTATCACCTGAGAAGGATGATTCTGCAATTAGGACTAATGATTCTATGAGGGAAAACTGCAGCTGAATGTTTTACTCATAAGATAGTAATTTTGTAATAATTCAGGTTCATGATATCATTGTTGTCAGATATCATATGGCTTTACCCTTTGCTCTCTCCCTCCAGGCCAAATAATTATTACTCTGAAAAAAACCTAGAAACATCAGAAAGCAATGTGGAGCTCAAGAATTACTTGTCCTCCTGTGTAGTCCCCAATAAAGAAGCAAACGAATAAACAAAAAAGCCCAACTAATGTGATCAACATAGGAGGTAAAGTAAAGCCACAAAGAGATTAGGGAAGATTTGGTAGGCTGGAAAGGTACTAAAGAGGATTTTTTATGGGTATGCAGGGACAAAGCCCATTTATCATGGTGATAACACTGATAAAACATGTTGTCAAAGTGTTCTCACCTCCTCCCCGAAGAGATGCAGAAAATGAGCTATAGCTGCTCAGTCATAAATCTATATTTTTAAAGGCTGAAGTAGGGAAATGAATTCTCTTCAGAACTGAGGATTTTATTTTTGAGCTTTATTTATTTAACTTATAAACAAATAATTAATATATTTTCTCTCTTATATAAGAATTGGCCAGCGTCCTTCACAGCTGGCCACATGGCTGGGCAGTGACTCGCGTTGTCTGAAGCTACAAAATGCAGCACCACCGAGGCATGCTTGAATAATTTGCTCAGATGGTATTTCTAAAGCATATGGCTGTAAAGCACGGTGGACCAACCTGTCGTTGCAAGCACAGCACTTTCACTGGCTCCAACTGGGTTTGCACAAAAACATGAAGGGTTGGTGGGAACATGAAGACTTGGGCAGGTCATCAGCTTGGGTAGGTCATCAGCCTGTTCTCTCGTAGAAGATAACCACCATAAAGCTCGTTATACTTGGGCTAGATTTTGCCTCGTTCCAGCAGAACAGCAGCCCGCCGTGTGTCCCGTTGGGGAGAGTTGGGGTTAGCAGTGTGCGGCCCTCGTGCACGTCCGTGGGTCTCTGGGAGCTGCCGTTTCCCTGGTGGGCACTGCTGAGCATAGGGGGTTCCTGGTGCGGGTGTTCGTAGGTGCCCGGGCTGTGCTGAACTGCAGGGACGTTTGGCTGGTTCTGACTTGGGCACCACAGGTTCCCCGTGAGGTGGCAGCAGACGGGGCATCGCGCGCACGCAGAGCCTGGGCCTCTTCCCAGGAAAGCCCAAAGCTGCTGCGTGGGGGCGAGCCCGGCGGCGGCGGAGCTGCGCTTGGGGCAGACCCTGGCGGCGTGCGGAGACCCCACGCATGCAGGGCACACGCAGGGAGAAGGCCAAGACCTCGTCGAAGGGGAGGGCAACGGCTCATTTCAGAAGGTGCGTGAGCTTAGTCTCAAAAAGGCACGGTAAATAAAGACTATATATTCTACTAGCCATACACTGGTGTGGCTTTAAGTTGTGGCCAATGGAAAATATTTTTTTCAAATAAAAAGGAAGATGTATTTTTTATAGCAGTGCTGTGGGAGGGAGATAACTTGTTTTTTTGTTTTCAGTTTTGACGTAAAGTTGCGTTTGTCTTTCCAGAGACACCTAGTACCAGTGGTGATCTCATTCTTGTCCTAGAGTCCAATCGAAGCCATCCCGGCCTCCCAAAACCAATGCTCGTGTAAATATATAATATAGCTTTTAGGTGTCCCTCCAAGCTCCTGGAAAAGAATTACATATTTGTTGCCTGGCTTTCTTACCTGCAGAGGAATATAGGGTGGCCATCCTTCCTTTGAGGAAGGCTGTAGCAGGAAGGTTTGTCATATGTTCATGGGGAATTAGGCAGGCAACATACCCATGGAGCTAGGCCCAACTAAACTGCATTATGGTTATATGCTGCAAAGGTGGAGTCTCCACATTGTGAGCTGGGTTTACGGGAGTTAGGGGGAGAGGAGGGGTCATTAATGAATCCCACATTCCTAATCCAGCACTTTATAGCCCATATCTATGCAGGATGGCGGTCTGCAGACTGGCGAGGTGTTTGGAGAACAGCTCAGGCCACAAGCTACCAAAGCAGTCAAATCCTTGTGAAGATTTGAGCTCACTGCCTGTCTCACTGGCTTCCATGCTAAAATGCAGTGTTTGTTCAGGACATTAACCTTGTGAAAAGTTTACTGTAGATGAGAACAACGGACTATGGTATGAAATGGGTTACTTCCACCAAAAGGGAATGTTATTCTGAAGATAAGTAGGTGACTAACCTTGTCATAAACTGGATATTATTCTAAATAATCATAGGGAATGGTATCTTCCTTTAGCATTACACAGTTCATCAAATCCCGCGTTGTAAATACATGGGTTTCTGCCAACGGCCATGGTGTCCGTGCATGGTTAGCAGAGATTGCAGATTAATAAATGGCTGATACTCCATATCGTGGTGCTGGGGTTCGTTCTGTGTCTACGTGGCATTGGCTAAACCTCAGCACTGGTGTGGATGCTCAGCAATATTGAAGTGGAGAATTAACACAGAGTTGGTTAGCCAGGACTCTTGTGTAATCACTATGCATTTCAACTGCAAATGAAAAACAAAGCAACTGTCTTGCCTTTTCCTTTCCTTTTGAATAATAATTTCAGCTGATGCATTTTATTTTCCTGTCCAGCATTCTTGGCTTCCATTTCTTTTCCATCCCTCAAGATGAATGATGCAAGGAGGGGCATTTTATGTCTCTCATAGATTGTTTGGACTAGATTTTCCCCAAAACGTGCGGGCAAGTTGTTTTGGCCCGCCAGGAAGTGAACGCAGCGGTGAAAACGGCCTCATTCCAACAGTGCGGATGAGAACGGGGAGTGCACACGCAGGTGCGCGTCCCCCACCTCCGTCCAGCAATCCCGAACGCAGAGCCTGGCCCCAGGGGAGCCTGAGCACACCTGGCACTTGGCAAAAGCTTCGCAGCGTTTATGGCAGGCAGGTCAAGCGTGGGCAACCCGCCTTGGTGGAAGAAGCTTGTTTTCATTCTGGTTTTAAGGACTAGCAGAATTTATGTAATTCTAATCGTATGATCTTTTTCCCCACTTGTCCTCCAACTCGGTTAAGCAGTTGGCATGTGCTTAGGTCTCCTCAAACTGTTATGTATATTAAATCGACCACGTGTTCAATTTCTGTTTTTCACACATGCAATTGTGTACAATCTTTGGAAGAATTTAGCCCTTAAAGTTTTTTCCCCAAATATGCAGTTTCTTGCAGCAGTCCTAAAATGTCTCATTTTGCTTTCATGTACACTTAAACCCATCAGGAAAAGAAAAAAAAAAAAAAAGAAAGAAAAATGTGCTTGGCATTCACTAGTGTCTCAATGTGGCAAAGTTGTGTCAGATAATCTTGATAATGTTGTGCAAAAGTTCCTTGCCATGTTTGTACTGACTTGCTGAAAATTCTTTTCTGAGAAATAGCCCCAGTGGTATCCTCTGTAGAGGTTACGGCTTCTACAAGTATGTTACTGCAGAAACCTCTGCCCGAAGTAATGTCATGCTGCGTGTTCCTATCGCGTGGGAGTTTTTTGCATTGGCTGTTCTTCATATGGTTCTTATTTCTGTACCTATTTTTTTAATCAGTTGGGGGGGAAAAAAACACACAAAAAAACCCAAGAAAACAGCCCATGGATTTGATATCTTCCAAAAATAAATTCACACTTAGCAGCAGCTGGATGTATGGAATTTTCAAAGTCTTTGCTTTTTCACTGTGGGATTTATGGATAGATTTCATGTAACGGAGTTATGCTCGAAGTCTTTGCAAAAGAAAAAATGTATGTAAATGTCTATTTTATATAAAAACTAAGAAAAATAACTGATGTGTCTAGTTTTGTTCTGTTGGCTACGAGTAAGTCGGTTCCTTATGCGCAACCAGGAATAGAAGCTTCTAGAATGGAAGGGCCAAGGATTCTCACTCCAGTTGACTTGTGTTTTATTGCCCAAGGAGTTCAAATGATTACTCACATAGGAGCAACTACACAGCCCATATACTGGAGTCTGGCTATATAAAATACAATCGAGTAGGCATTTTGGAGGAGCCTGAGCATGAGAAGGGATGAGGGCCGGTGCTCGCACAGTCTCGAGGATTTGGCCGTGTTGTACTGTTAGTTCTCCAGTGAGGGTTGCACACCCCTAGGAAATGCATCCAACAAACTTCAAAGTTCAGCAGCAGGTTTTACGCTGTCAGCAGAAAATGGATGAACGCAGCCAGAGCCAACCGTCTCTCTCTCTTGTGTGAGCAGCCTGATGAACCACAACCACCTCAGTGGCAAATACATCATGGAAAGGGTTGGATTTTGACATTTTTATTAGCACAGGAGAGGGGGCATTCCCAGCGGCGGCCCTGCCGACAGGCTTGGAGGCAGGTAGTGCCAGCAGGGGCAGACACGGTGCAGCAGGCCGGGACGGGCTGGACAGGGATCATCTCTTCCATCCTCCAGCTGGTCAGCAGCTCCCTGGCATCACCGCAGACCAGTTAGCTCCTCAGAGATAAATAAATAAATTTAAATAAATAAAAAAAACCTCAAAACTTGGGAGATTTGGGCCCTGTGCTTCTGAGCAACTTTTTTTGATGCCTTGGTGTACCCTCTTCTTTGGCACTGCAGGCTACTGAGGCAAGAAAGCTCCTTCCTAGGGCTACGGAGCACAGCTCAGCAAGAGCTGGCAGGCCCCAGACCAGACTGCCTGTGGCACTGTCACCAGTGCAGAGCGGAGGAAGGGACAAGGTCTCTGCTCTGCAAAGCCTGCAGAAGAAACCCTCCTTGAGTCAGAACATGGCCAAGGGGAGGCTGCGGAAAATTACTGCAGTGACATTGGCACCTGTGGGCTTGTGGGACAGTTTCATAAATATCCAAGTGTCACCATGGGGAAAGCTCAGATGTTAGCGAGGTTACGCTGGTCTGCAGGTGGTGGGGCTGGTAGCCCACCCAGGGAAGCCTAGGTCTGCGGGCTGGTGCAATGGGTACAGAACGGACTGTGACCGGGAGGGTGGCTGCATCCTGTGACCCATCTCGTTCGCTGTGGCTAAGCCCCAGAGCCCCTCAGCATCCATCAATCCTGGAGCACCTGGAGAGCTGTGCGATTCCAGAGGCAAAGCAAGGGCAGCTCCGCATCTTATCTGTTCATGCAACGCGTGTGCAGCGGTGCTGCCTGTGAAAAACACCAAACCGGTTTCATCCGTGTGCTGTGCCTTACAAACGTGTCCATGAGAAACCATCCTCTCCGGCCGCCTCGCGCTGCCCAGCTCCGCAGGACACTGCTCCCGGGGAGCAACACCGCTGGGGATCACAGGGCTGGGAGCCAAGCTGAACCACATGGTGTTTTGGAGAGCCAAAGGGGCCTCCCTCTGCACCACTGTGCATCGGAGGGCAAACGTTGGAGCCTGGGAGCCTCCAACCCTCTCCAACCTGCAGTGCTGCAGCTGCAGCTGCCCAAGCTGATTGCCCCCTTGTTAATTAGAAGGGCTGGGTAGGGGTTCAGGCCCAGCTGAAGGATACTGGCAGCTGAGTCTCTGCATGAGGTTGCTGCACCATGGCAGGAGCAGGGTGTCTTGTGCTGCTGGTGTCCCTTTTCGCGTCCCTTCTCCCGTGGTGTGGTGAGTCCCCGAGTGGTGGCTGTGGGCACCGTGCTCCTGTGTGGGGCTGTGATGGGTGGCACAAGCTGTATACGGCTGCTGTGATGTGCCAGCCAAGTAGTGCTGTTTGAGTGACTTTGCTGTTGTTGCTGTCCTAGAAATCTTTCCTATACTTTTTGTCCATGCACTACTTGGCAGAGCACTTGTTCTGGTTGCTGAGATGAGCAGCCTTTCTCCATAGGCTGCTCTGCTGCAGTGAGCTCCCTTGGCTGTGAAAGGAAGAGAAGGAGCCTGGTCCCACTGAACTTGCCAACTGTGAGCCTGGAGCAGCTAGCTCAGAAGTGTCTTGAAGAGCAACAAGCAGTGCCTTGCTGCTGACACCGTGTTCTTGAGTCCTCCTGGTGCTTCCTCCTGGCGAGGCTGAAATATTAACTCCCTCTCTAGCCTCTACCCCAACCAAATAAATACACTGCTTTCCTAGGAACAGTTCTGGGTAAAAGAGAAGTTACGCCTTGTGAAAGGACAGTTCCTCCTAGAGCGGGGTCGTGTTGGGCAGAGGATGGTGCTCTTCAGAGCAACTTCCTCTTGGTAAAACTATCATTAAAAGGACTGGCCCACCTGGGGCAAAAAGGCTGTGTGAGTGCTGGTGGTGTGATAGCTGATGATGCTTGAGAGCCAAACTCTTGGCATTCTCTGCTGTCTTGTTTATGAACGTTATTAATCCAAAGTGACTGCAGCGGAACTGACCCAGGCTTGTGACAGGGTGAATACCTCCGGGGTGCTGAGCGTTTTGTTGCTTATGCGTGGCTGAAGCCAAAGCTGTGCAGATACCTCCTAGGGCTGCCTGGGAGGGGGTGTGGGGTCCCCACCGATTTATTTGTTGTCATGAGAAATCTGAACTAACGGAGTAACTAATTTCAGCTGGGGCAGCTCTGGACAGGAGGCCGCTGAAGGGAGCGGAGGGAGCGCAGCTCTCCCCTCAGCAAAGGAGCCAGGAGCCTGGAACTACCCCTCTCTCCAAACTGACCAGCCTAGAGAAAAAGACACCCGGTATGAGGAGTTGCAGTCATTTCCTCGTCTTTTTGCCACAAGTATTTAAAATAGCACTTTGCAGTGCTCTTTGCTATGATTAACGTGTCCTGCAGCTGACGGAGTGGGGTAGTGCACCCTTTGCCTTCCCAGCCCAGCATGTGGTCTGGCAGACCTATCAACTCCATGTGTTATTCCCTGCTGTGTGAGCATTACTTTTTTTCTTATTTATGCTTTTTTTTCCCCAGAAAACGTAAATGGGATGGCAACAAATTTATCTCAAATTGCACAGTTCACTGGAGCATCTAAAGCTTAATCAGACCCAAACATCCCTGGCCGGCCTCCACCCCAAGTCAAACTTTCCCTGTGCTCATCATCTACATTTCTGAGGCACAACTGGTGCCAAAAGCAATGTGAGAAAGCTCTGTCTTCTTGCAATGCATTTCAGACTCAAGCCAAGACCGAGTGCTGGGTTAACTCAATTCACAGATGAGATCTTTCACAAGGACTCCAGTGGCTTTGGTTGTTAAATGCCACTGGGCACTCTTTAGATGTGGGAGTGTCAAGATAATAAATTTGGAATAAAGTCAGGTGGCATTCTTATCTGTTGCACTTGCTGCTTAATTTTGCAGGTTGCATTTTATTAGGAATAATTAGGTTACTGGATGAAATCTAAATTAAATTTCTTCATGGCTGTACATACTTTATAAAAGTAATTCACAGTAGACCACAGCTTTGCATATATCAACTCCTTATCAAGGCATTCACTTTCTGTGTACTTTTTGTTTTTTTTAAACTCTGCATAATTGCCTTCAGCTTGGAGCTTGGGCTGGAGTCAGGAAAGCTGTAACACCTGGGATGTGTCCTCCCACTTTCCTATCCTTTAGGAAAACCTGGTTTGGAATGGTGCTTTTGGGCGTGTGGAAGGCTGTCTTGCTGCAAAATGCTCTCATTTCTTTTATGCAGCCCTGAAATGTGGACTTCGTCCTATTGATCTGAAGAGCTCAGAGGATTTTCTACCCCTTGGCTCCTTCTCTCGAATTGTTGGTGGGAGAGACTCTGTTCCCGGAGGTCAGCCTTGGCAGGTCTGTCTCATAATGCCCTGTTCTCAACCTGAAAGGGAAAGGAAGAGAGGCCGGAGCACTCCCCCTTTTTCCTAAAGCTGTTGAGTTCTGCTTGCTTAAGGCTGGGATCTGTTCCAGAAGCCCCGCCTGCCCAGTTCCCCCAGTCTGACATCCCCCTGCCTCTCCTAAGCCGATTTAGTGGTGAAGGTGAGATATCTGGCTGGGGAGCTGGTGTAGCTGCAGAGCTGGCGTGCCGCTTGCCAGCTGTGCATCTGCTGGGTTGTAAGGTGCAGAACCTGGAAATGAGGGCTCCTTTCCACTTCACTGCCGTCAAAGAATGTTGTTCTCCCTAACAGCTTGCGTTTGTGTAGTGAAAAAGCTGAGTGATGACAAGGAGGTTATGATTTAGAAGTAACCCAGCAGGACATGGCCTGTTCAGAAGGAAAACGCTGTTAGCCGTTTCCTTCACAAGAGAAGTATTTCTTGCTTGCGTGTTGCCAGAGCTAAGTTTGAGACGTTTGGCAAATGGTATTAGCCATCATCTCCCCCAAACTCTCTCTGTACATGTAGAAATATGCAGAGAGCAGCATGAGAGGCAGGAGGGAGCAGGGGGTGGTCAGATGGGGAGAGGGAAAGGTGCAGGGGTTGGGAGGATGGATCTTCTGGGTCCCTTTTTAATACTAAGCTATGCAGGTTTCCACAGCAGCCAGGACCTCTGTGTAGTTGTCCCCATTTTGGGGGAGCTCCAAGGTTTCAGTGCTGGTGGGACTGAAGATGGGTGTTGAGGGTGAGTCACAACTGAGAAATGGCTTCCTTGAGCTGCAGCTGGCTGGGAATCCCACGTGAGTATTGAGAAGACAAGGCATGGTTATGAAGCTCTTCTGAGCTGGTCTGGTCTTTGACACGTCATTGCTTTGGGAGGAAACAGGACTTGGTTAATCTCAAAGTGTACCTATCTCTTTGAAGGTGTCCCTCAAACTGGGCCATTTCCATTTCTGTGGAGGCAGTCTAGTCCGAGAAGATGTGGTTATCACGGCAGCTCACTGCGTGGCCAACCTGGAGCAGTAAGTCTGTCTTCCTAACTCTCAGCTCCTCACAGGAAAAGCTCCCATCCCAGTAAGGGCATCTCACGAGCGTGGTGCAGCTCCCTGATTAGGAAGCGAATGACATCCACGTCTAGTGGGACCAGAGCTCTGCAAGATGCAGCTCTGTGGTGCAGGTCCCTCCACGTTCAGTGGTGTCCCCTACCAGAACCCTTTTGCTTGGGGAGAAACACTCAGAGAATCAAACCAAAGACCAGGGAGAGGGGTCCCTACACAGGAAGCTTGTAATTCAAATTTAAATGCCTTCTTCAGACCAAAGACTGGATTACGAGTTGAATTTTTTGCTCACTGAATTGTCTCCTGAAGTGTTAACTACCTGTCTGAGCTAAAAACAGTCTATAAATACAAGTAGACCTGGCCCTGGCAGATGTCCTGTTACTGATGGCAGGCACATTGGCTTCTGTGTTTTAAATGCAAGACCAACTCTACAAAGTGTGCTAAAGACCTCTTAATGGGCAGAGACAAAGCCTTAACTGCCAACTTTGCCAGCCCTTTTGTAATCTATAATAACGTAACTACAGATCAGTCAGCTTCACATCTGTGTCTCACTGAACTTGAGCACCGATTTTAAGGATGGGTGTTGAATAATGGAAGTTGCCATGGTGTAAAAGACTTTTATGTGTAAACTAATGAGATACCTCCTTATTTTTCTGTTCCCTGCAAAATTAGCTAGTGCTTTTACTTTCAAGCGTAATGGCAATAACGCTGCTTGATAATGTTCCCATCTATTGCAGCTTTTTGCGCTGCCAGGCAGTCCTGGTGTCAAACTGCTGGCAGCATGGGAATAGTTCACTGCGCTGGCAGACGGGCTCCTGAGAGTAAAACTGAGCTGTGTCTTCAGTGGGTCTGCTACTTATATAGTTAAATGAGGTGAAGCATTTCCTCAGGATGGGGAAAAAAAATCCTATTTTACTGGAAGCATGGAAGCAAATATCATGATTCAAGGCTTCTGGGGTCACAGCTCAGGGGTAGGCAGTCATAAAAGTGTGTGAATGAATGTCAGTCCCCCTCAAAGCCCCTGGAACAGAGCAGTGGTATATTGTATAGGCTAGACTTTATGAAGGGGTATATTCCCATAGACTAGAGAGGAGAGGGAGGGCAGGTGGTTCCTATGAAACTCCTATGGATCACTAGTGAGCTCTAAACCTGTTTTCTGGGTTTTCCTGGATTCTCATGTTGATGTAGCCCAAGAGGGAGAGACAGTGGTCTCAGGTTTGAATTTTGTCCAGTTTCTGTAATAGTTCAGGTAGACCTTTAAACCAGCCCTGATCACTGAGATCTACAGAGAGCTGCAAGCTTGTGTGCTGTGTGAGGCTCCAATGGGAGATGCAACCTAGGGAAGTGAAGAAGATGAGTGGTGCTTCTGCCTCCCATGAGAGGCAAAGACTCCCTGTTCCAGGTTATGGCCTTCCTAGGGGACCCAGTTCACATCTGTTTGGACTTCAGCCACAGAGTGGGACATTTTTGTGCCTAAGAGGGCGATAAATTATGTATCTGCTCCCTATGTATTTATTGGTTGCTACAGCTCTGGTAAGATAGTTATCTCCCTGTGAACTGGGAAAAGAAATATCTGAAGAGTATTTTGGTTCTGCTCAAGTTGATTGCTCTAAGTTTAGCTGTGATATTATATTGCTTATAAAATATGCAACAAAACCATAATTGTCTAACATTAATTTAAGCCACATATTTGCCTAAAACCATTATAAAGCTCTTAAATGTAGGCATCTGCTCATTTCCTAAATGCTTTGATAGCAAAATTAGAAAGGATTTAAGGGATTAAAATGACTTTGGCATTCAATTCCTGTTGCTTTTAGGGCTCCCCATGTGACTCTTGGGATCCCAGATTGCAGGTAGCCTGTGGCTCAGCCCTTGTTATCTCCTATCTTGGGTATCTGAAACACCAGATGCTGCGGGAGGCCCAGAGTAAAAGGTAGCTGTTGTTTTCCCCCTGTACAAAGCTGGCTAAAAAGGACTTCTAGGACTCCCCTGGCCTCCTGTTAGCTCTGCCCTTCCTGGTTATGCATAGTGGTTTGATGAATAGCAGATGAACCAAAACCTGTATATCCTTTTGGCTAAGGAAATTAATGCAAGGCAGGGGCCCAGTGCGAGAGCCCATTGCTGAGGGCAAGTTCCCTAGGATGGATGAGGATGTTGTGGGCTTGAACACTGGCCTCTGGGCAGGGGTCTGTGCATGCACTGATGCTGCTTGAAGGAAAACAGCTTTTCCGTGTGCCTGCAGCCCCTTTGCTCCCTAACGCCTCCGTTTCCTTCAGGAAGCTGCTGGAGCGGCTGGTGGTGACGGTGGGGGAGCACCGGCTGCGGCGGGCGGACCGCGAGGAGCAGAGCATCCCCGTCTCGCGTGTGGCCGTGCACCCGGGCTTCGAGGCGCGGCGCTACCCGCACTGCGACGTGGCGGTGCTGCGGCTGCAGCGCCCGGCACGTGCCGGTGAGCCGAGACCCCAGGGCCCCGCTTCCCCCTGAGCGCACCGCGGCTCGGTATCAACTCAGCTAAAGGCACCTGATTTCAGTTTGCATTGCTGTCTTATGAGTGAGACTCTGCCTTTTGAGAGGGAAAGCAGAGTGGGTCAGCACAACCTGGAGGATGCTGATCCTCCTGTGAGGCTTGGTACTGGAAGCGGTGGGTTCGTGTGCTCACCTGCACATCCTTTCCTCCCAGGGGATGAGGTGCACCCCATCTGCCTTCCCCACCGGGATGAGGACTTTGAGCCTGGGACCTTGTGCGTGGCGAGCGGCTGGGGCAAAATGTCAGAGGGTGAGTGAAATGGCAGGGTCTCCTGGGGAGCGTTACTGGAACACGGGCAATGAATGAGGAAGATGTTTTATTTCAGAAATAGCAGCACTAGGAAAGGTGACTCTTGCCAGATGGAGAGTTGAAGGTCTCTTCTTGTCAGGACTGGCCCTGGCAGGGATGTGCAGATCAGTGTTCTCCTGCCCCTGTCAGATCTTGAGTCCATTAACTGTGGTTGCACTCTGCAGTAGTGCTGTGCATGCACGTGCCAACTTTGCACAAGTAGAGCTGTCCTAACACGGTGCTGCAAAAGGGAGAGTAGTTCCCTTATACTTAAAAATATATACAGTCTTTTATACTGTCTCCTCTAGAAACAAGCAAGCTGTTTCCTCAAAGGAATTGCACTTGTTTAAATTTTGTCAGATCTCAAAGAAGTTGGAAAATTTAGCACAGCTTTCTGCCACTTCCTCCTTCCTTCCCTCCCACCCACCCATTCTCCCCCAGCAAGGAGATGTCCTGCTCTCACCCTGTTCAGAGATGCTTCTTTTTGCATTAGCTGAGAGCAAAGCAGTGCATCTACTTGCCCAACTCTGGCTTTGTTCAGCGCTGCCTCAACAGCCCCCAGGTGTCTCGGGGAGGCAGTGGGCACTGAACTCGGTAGGCGCTCGTGGTGGCTCCCACAAGGGCATGGGGCTGCCCTCCATCCTGGGGGTGAGGCCCGCACAGAGGGTGGCAGCCGCCGCAAGTGCTGCATGTGGCCCTGCTGCCCCACAGGAGCCGGGGGGCCAGCGGCCGTGCTGCAGGAGGTGGAGCTGCCCCTCATCGACGGCGAGACCTGCGGGGCGCTGCTGCGGGACGCGGAGCTGCCGGCGCCTCCGCGGTGCTCCGTGCTCTGCGCGGGTTTTCCCGACGGCGGGAAGGACGCCTGCCAGGTAAGGGCCTGTCCCGCTGCTCCTGCAGCCTGAGGGCTCCTGCCGAGCGGGACAGCTGCCCTCCCCACTGCAAATCTCCCCGCTGGGAGGAAAGAGAAAAAGCTGTGTTGACAACGCTGCTGGCTCCCTGCTGAGCAAGGGCTTTGCAAGGAGCTTCAGGGTGACTAATGCAGGAGGAGGCTTTTGCTGGTGGGAATACTGATGTGGGCAGGAAACTGCAGTGAATCTGCTCCCTTGCCCAGATCTGCTCTGAGCGCTGCGACAGGAGGAGCCTTGTCCCAGCATGCAGGTGTCACTGCCTCTGCTTGGGCTGGGAGGGACCTTCGGTGGTGGCACTCCATGGGCAGCCCTGCCGGGAGGCTGAGAGAAGGAATTTCTCACCCTTTCCTTGGTGGAAAGTGCCACTACATGCTCTAGGACAAGTTTAGGACGTATCCGTTTGCCAGTGAGAAGTTTAGATTAACACTTGCTCAACACCAGTGCTCCCTGTGCTGTTCCCCATAGCAGGAGTGGGTCTTGTCTTGCCCATGCCCTGGGTAGGCTCTCTGCCGTGCTGCCACTCATCTGCTTCAGTTGTACTTGCATGAGAACCTTTGTTAGTACTAAGCAGTAGTTTGAGATGCTCCCCGCTGTGAACGCTAGCAGAGTTATGCTGTAGTTAATGCTGGTGCAATAGTTCTCATTTTTAAATCATACCCAAAAGAGGGAATTGATGGTGAGAAGGAGTAGAGTGCAAGGAGTAACTGCAAGTCACTTCAGAGGAGTGAAGCAACATAGCTCCTATATACCCGAGATCCTTGGATGCAGCAAAATGCCAGGCCTGAGTGACTGGGGAGAGTGAGGTTGTGCTGTCTCTGTGGCCCTTCATGTAACGCTGTGCTGCTGGCGTGGGAATAACGTGTTTTTCTTCCCTGATGGGATGAGCAGGGTGACTCTGGAGGCCCCCTCGCATGCATGAGACCCAGCGGTGCCTGGACCTTGGCTGGTGTGGTGTCCTGGGGGGTCGGCTGCGCCAGGGGCTGGGATACCCCGAAGAGGCTCGCCGTGTCCCAGGGCTCCCCAGGCGTCTTCTCCCGGGTGGCTGCGTTCGTGGACTTCATTGCTCAGCACATGACAGCAGGTAGGTGTGAGCTTCTTGAGGCTCTTCTCCCCTATATGTTCATATTAGAGCTTGAAAACTGTCCTGCCATTTTTACCTTCCTCTCTCCACAGTGGTCCTGCTTCATTTCCACCCACTTCATAAGTAGCCTAGTAGTTTCTGGATTTGGGATGGTAGAAACAAAGGTCTGAACAGGTACTTCCCCCTTCAGAAAGACAGTTAAAATAGCAGTGTTGACCTTTGCATCCCCTGAGGGGGGAAAGCAGAAGGGCTACTCGTGCTGTCCTCCTCCTGGATGAATGCAGTCCTCCTAGCTCAGAAGTGTCCCTTGAGCTCTGAATACCCCTCCTGTTCTCATAAAAGCTCTTTGAGTGTTTGCCAGCTGGGAAGCTGAGCTGCCGTTGTGTTCCTGAAACGGCACACAGGATCGACTGGGAGGGGGTTATCTTCTAATCAAACAGAGCTTTGAATGCCTAGGGGAAGCAGCTCGCCGCATTGAGCGAATCGGTTCTACTGGTTTATCAGAAGTGCCTTTTGTACGGAGACGCAGGCATAGCCACTCCCTGCAGGACGCTTGTATTTTTCTCTGCAGATGATTGTAGTGCTAATATGAGATATTAAAGTCATTAAATTCCATCATAGCCATCAAAGATGGTCAGGTATTATAACCAACACCCCTATTGCAGCTTTGCTAGGGCTTCTTAATGATAATGCTGTCTAAAGGGGACTGTATGCAGCTGGGTATGTCTCTCCTAATTGGGAATGATAACTGCAAGGAGCAGAAGCCGTGTGGCTACAAACAAAGTGCCTGCACTAGCCTTTGCAAAGCAGAACTAGTAGGTTTCGCACAAATCAAATCCCTGTAAAGATGAAGGGAACACTAACATTAAAACTTTCCTTTAATTAAAAGTAAACTTGGAGGCAGCTATTTCAGTTCTTAGTAGGCTAAGTGAATGCAGGCCTATGTTGGCTGGACAGCTTTTGGGATTTGGAGGAGGGTTTTAAATAGGCCTTTGGGGAGAAATTGTGTGTTAGCACCTGACGCTGCTCTTAGCTGCACATCAAGGGTTTTGCTTGAAACAATTGCAGTGCTGTAGGCTGTGCCGTGGCTGATAGTGCTGGTACTGAAGTATCCCTTACGATGATGTTCTTCTCTCGCCAGCTGCCGTGCCAAGCCCTCTTCCTGTGCCAGCTCAGTGCAGTTCCCAAGGCATACCGGTTTTTGGAGAAAATGGCCATGTTCGGTATCCCCAGTCTGTGGAGGATAACTACCCTGACAACAGGTAACTCGGCTTAGCATTTGGCTAAATGCTGGATTTTCTGCAGAGCATACGGGAGCATTTTCTAGTGGGAAGCATTTCCGGAAGCATTCCTGACCGATCTTGGTCTCTTGCCTGATACTGGCCAGGGAACAACTATTAATGGTGTCCGGATTACAGCGGATGCGAGTCCTCTGCTATGCAAATCCCTGTTCTGTTTGCTGGGCAGGACATCCCAGAGGACAGCAGGACACAATCTATTTAATGCAGATTCTACGTGAGCCACACTCAAAACCGTGGCTGGAGATCTGCTATGTCCTTCATCCTTTGTAGTCTGATCATATCTATGTCAGCTCCCACTAAGAAGCCTTTAGCTCTTGCAGGGGATGCAGGAATGAGGAGGCCTGGACTGGCAGGATGCCCTTTGTACAACACAGAGCTACTGTAAGGAAATGTCAGTCCCCAGCTAGTGCTGAGCAGTTTCACAGCAATCTCTTACTATTGGCGACTGTCTTCCCAGACATCTTATGTAAAGAGGGGGTGCCTATGAACTTTTACAGATGAAGCTGGTGACATCAGTCATCAGCTTGTGGCTTGTACTACCATCAAAGGTAGTCATTGGAGATTCCCCATAAAAGGTGGGACCAACGAGGGCAAAGCTAAGCCGTGCAAATAATGCTTTTACTATTGCTTGCTTTCTAGCCTGTGCATTTGGAATATAACAGTGCCAGAAGAGAAGATCATCTTGGTACACTTCACCAAACTAGATATAGAGAGCCAGCTCGGATGTGACTCTGATTACGTGTCCATCTACTCGAGCAGAAGAGAATTAATCAGTAAGTACCTTGGAGTGCAAATCATGGAGTATAATCCCTTGCCATTGTTTGCCATGAATAATAGCAAATTTAGCCGTACTTTGAGGCCCTTTTTATTTTGCACTGCAGCCCTGGCTGAGTAAAGAGGCACCCCAGTGGGGCAAGGCAGGTGGACTGAGGCACATGTTTATACTTGTGCTGGCATCCAGCACAAGTCATGGGCTAAAAAGTGTTTCAATGCCTTACAGCTGTGCACAAATGCTCTGTGCCCCATCTGCTTTGTCTCCCCTACACCTGTGAATCCTGGATATCAGAATAAATTGAGTGCTTAGCTGGTGCTTGCCCAGGTGTGTTTCTGATGCTGCACTGTGTTGGTGTAGCCAGCAAGGGCTGTGTGTGTTGGAGCCACGTTGTACAAGTCCAGTTGTTTGTCTCAAATTCGATTATATGCAGATCATTCAGCAAATGTAGACAAGAGACTAAAAATGGCCCTTTTCCCCTGAGATGCTGTTGATTCCAAACTCAGATTAAATGCTTCATGTAAATATTGTTTGCTTCTCTGCTCTATTTCAGTGTTAATGGTTATTTGCTAATAATAGCCTTATGATAATCCCTATTCCGTGCAATTCATCTTCCAGGAACTTCATGAGCTTGTTTTGGTTAAAATCCAATTTCTTTAGTTTTTCCCTCTACAGCATCTAAGTATTTTTAGCTAATTAAAGCAGAGCAGTGTCTCTCCGAGTGTGAGAAGAGACCTTCTTGATGGGATCTAGTGCAATGTATCACAAAGATTTGCCTGAATAATGTGTGTTCTGTCCACCCTTAATGTGACTGTGTCTTCCCTCAGGTAAGATGTGTGGGGATGTGCTACCAGCCCCTCTGCTGGTGGAGTCAGACAGAGCCACTGTCACGTTTGTTTCTGATGGAGGCAATACTGGCCGTGGTTTTGAGCTCGCCTTCATGGCCATCCCTAAGGAATCTGAAGCAGGTGACCTTGTCCTCCTTTCACAATCTTCCTGTCCCCCTTAAGACAATACTATCCTTAGTGTGCCTTAAAAACCAGTTTGTTGAGGTGGGTTTATTAAAAATACTGTACAGTTGGCATGGGTTAAATCGGTATCCTTCCTTGTCTGTAGGTTCAGGCTGTGGGAGTGTGGCAATCCTAGTGGAGGAGGGAAAGATTGATACTGCTAATTACCCAGGCCTATATCCCAGGAACACAAAGTGCCACTGGCTCATTGAGGCTCCAGTAGAGAATACCGTAAAGGTAATAAAAAGAAGCTGTGCTTAAACATCTGGACTAAGAGCTATTTGTGGAAACAGTTCAATAAAATCCTGCCAGAAACATCTGTGATGTGCAAGCCTGTAAACTGTGATTTCCAGGTCACTGGCTTTTTGCAGGCCTTATTTTGCCAATTAAGTGTCGCTTCTGAGCTGGTGCATAGAGCTGCTGTAACTGCTCCTTGATGACTCTGTTAAGTGCTTGAAATCTGTAGGCACCAGTCTGATCTACAGATAGCTTTATGCTGAAGTCCTCAAACCCTGTGCTGGAAAGGTAGGGATCATCCTGCAAGCAACATAGTCATCCTTTTCCTCCAGTCGGTGTCAGAGCCCCTAAGCTCTTTACTGAGGTGTTTACTTCTTGTTGCACATGAGTTGTGTGTTAATAGTTCCTAGTTGCAGCACCAGTGTCCTTCCTCTATTTTTTTTTTAACTGCCTATTGCTATGTGCAGCAAGCATCCTGTTGAACTGGTCCCACTTTGACAGGAGTCATGTTGCTCTCCTGTGTTGCTGAAATCAGCATCTTTGCTCTACTGTCTTGACTAAGGGGTGGAAGAAATACTCAACCTAGGGCTGTTCATTGGCATACAGACCTGTTGCGTGTGTTGCCATTGCTGTATGGCAAAAAGGGGAAGGTGGAAAACCTCTTCCCTATTATCCCTGCTGCCCCCAGACTCTTTGAAATTGCTTTGAGTGTTGTAGTAAGGATGTAGTAAGAGCATGACATGGTACAGATGTCCTGAGAAATCCCTTATAGGCCTGTTTCATCCTCTGCATCCCTGCTCTGTAGCCCTGCACAGAGGGAGCAATTGGGACAGTCTGGCCAAGGTCTCCAGCAGACAGTGGCTGGGTGTGACCTGTGACCCTCTTAGCAAGGGAAATCATGCTCAATTTTTCCCTAAATGCAGTTTTTACTCTAGCCTATTGCTGAGAAGGTTAAGTATTTCAGTTATTACTTCAGCCTTTCTGAGTCCCTTTGGCTTGCTCTCTGCAGCTGGAGTTTGAAGACTTTGCTGTTGAACTGAGCCCGGGCTGTATTTATGATGCAGTTACTGTTTACAGTGATGAAGAAGAGGAAAACCAGTTGGGTAAGCACTATCTGCTTCAGTCTTAAATTAGAATCTATGGTAAGGAAAAAAACAGACTTTTCAGTATCAAAATATTCCCTCTGGTAATGTGGTATTTGATGTATCGCTGGAAGGGCAAGGTAATTGCTTCTTGCAGAAACCTTGATGTTCCTGTCCTGAATGTGGGGCTAATGGTTGAGCTCCCTCAGCACAGGAATTCCCATGTCCTGGTGGAGGTGGCACTTGGCTGGGGCTCTCTGGCTGATATTGCATGGCTGATATAGGACCATAGTTGCATTTTGCTGTCTGTCCAGCAGAAAAGCTCACAGGTGTTCTGCTGTACCTTGCTCTCTATGGAGATGGCAAGAGCAACACCACCCTAAGTGTCGCTCTGAAGATAAACTTTAAAGTAAGGCAGAGTGAAGGAACTGCTACCAATTAGTATCTAATTCCACTGAAATGGAAATGAATTCTTCATGAGTTGAACTAACACTGCTGGAATATCGCTAATGAAAAATTGCTAACCTGAGGCATAACACTACCACACTTCCAAAAGGAAACATTTTTCAGTTCTTCCCTTTAAAACTACTTTGATTTTTATCAATATTAAAATTTTAAGTTAACATAAGTAAAAGTGTTCCTAACTTCCTTTTTTGAGGAGAGCTATACTTTCTACTTTACTTTCTAGCTTTCTTCACGCTTGGACCAAACTGAAGTATCTTGTAACACTTCAGATGCTTAAGACCAACCTTTGCGGCACTACATTCACTGTAGATGAGTTTAATTTTTTTCTAAATATGAAAAGCAATCTGATGCTCTGAAGACACTTGAGTCGCACCTTGGCTGCCTCATCACAGGCCGATGTGTGAATCGAGACAGATTAGGATGGCAAATGACTGGCATTTTCATAAATTTATTTTATTTACATTAAATAAGCTGAATACCAGGCTTGCGTTGTCCTGGGTTTGCCACCCGCAAGTGACCTTTCCTCTCTGTGTTGTGGTGGTAACTGTTTCTCATGTTTACCAAGTGCTGGATAAGTATTAACAGTAGGTGTCTCTTAAAGAAATCTGTTTTCCATTGGAAACAAGAACATATTTAAATGGGGAAAGAAGGCTGACAACAGAATCTGGAATCTTTCAGGGGAAAACTGCTAGCATCCTGAGGCACTTCACTCAATGCTTTCCAGCACAACTTTGCCTTAGGAAATTGTGATTCTAACAGGAAAACTCCTCTGGAACAAACTACAGTCTTCCTGTCCAGCTCCAATTATAGGGCTCCCACATGTTCTGCAGACTGAGTGCTCTCCAGAGGATGGAGCAAGTGCTGCAAGTCTTCCTCTCTACACGTAGCTCATTCAGGAGAAGTTTTGCTTGCACCCCCTAATGACAGGCAATACAGTTCTCTGTGCAGTGCTTGTGCAGTGGGGGGCACTCCCACTGTCTGAGGTTACTTTTAGCTTCCCTGTGAGAAAACAAGGTTTACTTTTGTGTGCTGTGGAATAGTTACAGCATGTTAATCTTGGCTGCTCCTGTTCTGAGGGTTCTTATGGAGGCAGCTAATGAACATCTGCAAGTGTGCACTTCTGGAAGTGTCTTCTGGAAAAGTTTGTTCTTTTAGAAAGTCATGAAGTTTTCAGATTGACTTTTTTTTCTTCTTGGAAGCCTAGATTAGCTAAAGCCAGAAGTGCTTAAGTGATGTTATTTCTCATCTTAAGTAGAGCCTATTCCTTCCTACAGCTAATCTCTGTGGATTCTTCATTCCTAAACCCATTCTGAGCCCTGAGAATACAATGCTGGTGCATTTTGAGAGTGATGGGGAGAACAGCTTCAGAGGATTCAGAGCCAGGCTCACTTTTGTTCATTCAGGTTAGTGGAGAGAGGCTTGCTGTGTGCAACAATATCTACATCACTTGCATCTATTTTTAGACTCCCAAATTTATTTTTTTTAGACTTATCCTGCTGCGGTCTGCCAGCATAATTTTTAAAACATAATAGTTGCTTGCGGCTCTGAATAAGGGAGGCGAATCAAGCTTTTTCTCTCTGAGAAATGACTAACTTCTGTAACCTGAAATGAGCATCCTTGTTAATTCTGTCAGTCAGACCCCTGCCTTTCCCACACTGAAAGTCTCATTATACAGGAGAGCCTTGAGCCTGGAGGTGAGTCTGCTGTTTTTGCCTCCTCATCTCATAAGTGTGTGCCAGCTGGTGCTTGCTGTGGGGTGGAGGTGAATAATACTGCCCTTCAAATGTGGAGTTTTGAGGGGTGGGAGGATGAGAAGCCAAACTTGTTGATCCAGGTCAGGTAGAGCTGACTCTTATTTCTTCTTTTCTAGAACAAGTGGAAAGAGAAAACTTGGGATCGGCTACTGTGCCAATGTTGCCTCTGGAAGATGTCCCCTTGGGTAGAGAAATTAACTTCTCAATTGACCTTCTGTAGAAGTCTTCCTCTAATCTATAACTGCTTTTGCAGTGAAATAGGTGATTTCTGACCTCAAGCCCTTCTTTGTGCACATCACGTACAGAAGAAAACTAATGGGGAAATGTCCAAACTTCTTTGGAGGTGCAGCAGCTCCTGTCCCTTCGGGCTGCGTGCCCTTCCAATCTGTAATAGGAAACACAGGCTGAGTGGGTGGCAGATGCCTCCTTTCAGTCCTGGGCCTTGCTTGCCCCCTGAATCATTAAACTTCCAAGGATTCAAGTTTTGTCTTTATTTCCTTCTCCCACCTCTTTCAGAACAGACAAATCTGGTGTCTCCCACATTTTTTTTGGTCTTGCTGTACCCACCATGTGGGATGATCCATCAAAACAAGAGAGCTGAATGCCAGTTGCTGGTTAGGTCCTTGCTGTCTTGCAGGTGCCTGTGGCCGTCCTGTGGTTGCTCCCTGGTGGCTGTTCCAGCGTCTCGCTGGTGGCGAGGAGGCCTGTCCCCACTGCTGGCCGTGGCATGCGGCCTTGGAGCTCCTCGGGGACTACCAGTGCGATGGGGCCGTTGTGAGCCCCGCGTGGCTGCTGACAAGTGCCCGCTGCGTGCAGCTGTGAGTGTTGTATGGCCAGGGCGTCCCGGGCAGCCCGTGTCCCTCTGGGCTGAAGCATGGGCTGCTTTACTGGTGTCATTTACCCATAGATTACATTCCCATCTTTGCTTCCTCCTCTGTGTTTCTGGTCTGGCCTTCCTTTGATTCTAGAGGTGGCCCCCTCTGGGTTTTGTCTGTCC
>JAWLRI010000833.1:1236721-1254835 GCA_034781795.1 Crypturellus tataupa
AGACAAAGTATGTCCTGAATAGCACTCTAGAAAATATTCTGTGTACATTGAGGCTTTTTTTTTTTTTGAGAAAACTTGGAAAAAAACTAGCAAAACTAGGAAAAAAAAGTCCAGGCTAATTTTCCTGCAGGAAGCAGTTATCTTCCTCTTCCTCATCCATTTCTGTTCTACAAAACTGGGTAGAAATTGGAATGGGATACATGTATTTATATTCAATTTAAGAGGCAGATATGCTAAACTTTGGACATTTTTTTTCTCAGTGAAAAGAAGCTGCTGCTGCAAGTTGCAGTCTAAATTAGACTTTGATACACAGAACTATTTGGGCCAATACCATAAACTGAACCAGTGCTCGTATGTATCTAGACATAAACACCACACTCTGCAGAATAAATCTCTCCAAAGAAACACTACAGAAGGAACAACTTTATAATAACTAGTAGCAAATAAGGACTGACATTGCCCACAGAAGTGATAGGTCCCCTAGAGACTAATTTCCTTAAATTGCGTACAGAAACAAGGGAACAAAACTGAGGTGACTTGGATAACCCCCAGCACAGTCATGCTCTTCTCTGTACCACCGGTCTCTGTTTGTTCTCAGCAGTTTCATTATTCCTCCTGAAGTTCCTCTGGCCAAGGATACTTAGCTCTGTAGCTTCATTGGTAAATGGATAAACATACCACTTTAATTTCTTTAATCTGAGGGGATATTCTCTGAGAGATCCCAAAGAGACTCCAGATTGCTTCGAGTGTATTTTTTTTGCCCATGTTAAATAAACTGACTTGTCATTGAAGAAATGCTTAGCTTTGGACTTTGGCTCAAAGAAGTTGCACTGGGAAAAAGTTGATGCCAAATATTTGTCTTCCAAAGCCTTATCCTTCCCCCTTGCCTGCATGTACGCTCTTATACAGCCAAGAATGTAATTCTCTCTTTAGTGAATAGCTTTGTCCCACAGCCTTTCTTGGGAAAGGAAATCCTGGACAGAGTTTTCATATTCCTGCCCATCCTGTATTTTATTATATTTCTGTTAATGGAAAAGTGAGGGTTTCTGTTAACAAGGATATAGTTTTTGCTGCATCCTGAATAAAGTCTGTTACAGTTATGAACAGGAAATTAAAGTGTATAGTAAAGAATAGTGTGGATAATGCTCTATTCACTCAAGTCAGGTGAGAATTAACTTTTCTACTTTGTACTGTTGTCATCTCACTCTTTTCCCTTGCAAGGTCATTCTTAGTCCCCCACTGACTTCAGAGTAATGTTAGTACAGGTGTGAACTAAGTATGGGAACTTGGTTAACCAAAACACACAAAAATCTAATCACTTGTATAGTAGCCAGATCGTCTCTGCAAGTAAGCTGAGAGCTGGCTGGAGATCTCTTCCATTTGCCTGAGTCGAACACAACTGGCTGCTGACCACTGGCTCTCAGCTGTAACAGCTTTTGTGGATTTCCTGTAGATCAGGCAGCTTGTGCAGGGGGATTGTAGCCATAAGTCCTTGCCAGTGGTGACAAGGATTTGCAGAACCTACTGCATATGAATCCTTTATGTGCGGTTTCACATAAAAGGTTTGAAGCTCCAAGAGCTCAGAGACAGGTACTGACCGTTGTTTCCTGTATCTGACTTTGGAACAAGTGAAATAGCCTTTGCATTGCAGGAAATGCTTGGCCATAACGAATGTTCTCAGTGAGCTGGTTAAGCTGGCTGCGCACGTTGTACCTTTTCAGGTGTTGAACAGAGCATACTGCAGGGAAGCGATGATGGACTTGGGACCTCGGCATGGGAACAGCCAACAAGCTTGCCCCAAAAGTACACAAACTTTGCGGGAGAAGCGTGTGAACAAGGTAATAGCTCCTTGGCTCTGTAGAACTGTGTGTAGCTGTCGTGTACAAGGGGCTGCAGCATTTGCTTTGCAGAGGATGGAGGAGTTGACTCGGTTTGAGCAGCTCTGGACAGTGACTGTGATAGCAGGGTGAGACCCCAAACATCATGGTGCAAATGAAGTGTGTGATTTAAAACACTTTCCCTGTGCCCCTTCCTCCTCCTCAGAGTTTTGACTCATTCCCTGGGAGAGGGGTGGGAGGAAGACTGAATGTAGCCTAGCAAAGAGACACGGTTGTGACTAGAAACAGGCTCCCACTGATAACAGGGATCTGTTAACATCGCTGTATGGGTTTCCTGTACCCTTGCATATGTTCCCTTTTCCCCTTTACTTTTACCTTACTACTTATGAAATGAGGTGATAGTTTATTTCTGGAATTGTCTGTCCTTTAGACCCAGAGTCCCTCAGGACAGGCATTCAAGATCTGTTTATACCTCCATTTAGCCTGAGCGGAATCTAGGTCCTGGGTGAGGCATGAAAAGGTTCAAGTACCCTTGAGGTATGACTAGCTCTGACAAGAGTGAGCACTATCACTCATGGCTTTAAAAAGCAATTTGTTCCTCTTTAGGAAGAAGTGTGTTACTGCACAATTTGGCAAGCAGATCTGGTCAGGAGGGTATTAGCATGCAGTGTGGGCTCTGCTGAAGGAGAAGCACTGACATCAACCTCAGCACAGCACCGTGGTGCTGAGCTTGTAGCAGCTTTGGAAATGCACCCAGGTTCCCATCTTAATGGAAGCAGGTCACTCATGGGTGAGGTCAAAGCTGAGGAAAGCACAAAGTGCTGGAGTGACATAAGCTAAAGTGACCCTGAACACTCAAACACGTTTTTAAAGTGAACTGGGGAAAGCTGTTATGCCTCAACCTCATCAGCTTCACCATCCTTGCCTGTGGTTGCTCTGCCTTTCTCCACTATATTTAAGAGCAGGCCCAGTCCCTCCTGGAGGGATGGAGCATGTGTGTTGGAGCCAAGTACCTGGGCTTGATGCACCCCCTGATACTCACAGCACCTTTGCTATGTGGTGCTGCTGATCCCATCGTACCCACGCAAGGGGAGAAGGCTCCTCTACCTTCCCCTTGGTGCTTGAGGGTTGCCAGCCTGCCAAGGGGTTCAGCCCTCATCTCCCTCTGTGCTGTTGGTGTCTCACAGGTGCGCAAAGACACTGAGGTGCCGGTGCCTCATCCTAGCAGAAAGCTCATAAATGTTGGTGCAGGAGGAGTCATCCTTACACAGAATTAAAGCTGTTCTACGCAGGATATGACTTTAAAATTGCTGCCTTGGGAGGCAAGTAACCCCATTATGTTAGGTAGTAAAGGGACACGCAGTTCTCATCAGTGATTTTGTTTTCTCTCCTCCTGCACTGCTTTAACTATTCAGCGGCTTATGAATATTTCCCTCTTGATTTGCTCTCTTATTTAACAAGTGTCAAATCTGACTATGTTGTGTGCGTAGGCCAACCCAGCTTTGTGTTTCTAGAGAGCCACAAAATGTGCAGACAAAAGTATGATATTTTGTACTATTTTATAGCTCTTGTCAAAGGCTGGTCACTAGGTTAATATTAAGAAAAAAATCCCAACTTTTTCCAGTCTCAGCAGTGAGAACCCTTGAGTTTGGCTGGTGTGCTAACCTGGATGTTTTGCCAATCTGCTGCCTATTTTCAGGCACTTGGATTGCCATTTCCTGCTGATCTTATTTACCCTTCAAATGTGGGCAGAACTGGTGGACTTTATAGAAAGCTCTTACTATCTTCTGTTGATGCCTTTATCACTGAAGTGAGTGTTTGTTCACAGAATGCATGTCAGAAGTGGGATCAGAAGAGCCCAGGGGCTTTATCACAGCTACTTCATCATCAGGATATGTGGAAAGCCAAGAGCACTCGGATGCTCTGACCCCCTCTGAAGGGCATGGTGAAGACTACAGCAAAGCATCTGTCAATGCCAGCACCGCTGAACTGTCAGGAGGAGTTTCTTGGGATTTATGAAGAGAGCCAAAGAGGAAGAAAAGTGCTGGGGAACAAACAATCCATGTGAAGCTGTTCAGACCTAGAAATGTTTTATTTTTTGCTTGGGCTAATTTCAGGAAGTGCTTCTGTTTTCAGCTGTACAGTTCCCTTGCAGCCTTGAGTCACATCCTGGAGCCTGGGCTAGCTAGGTGTAAATTGACTTGCCCCCCTTGCTCCCTTTGTAAGCATGCTGCATTGAGAGGGGGAGAATAGCTCTTAGTCATCTCTGATGAAAGGTAAAAGAGGCTGTGCAGAGCTAAGCTGTGGCACTCGGGCAAGCCATCCTAGGGAAGAGACTTGTTCATGCAAGCAACTGGTGACCAGTACTGGTTGCTCTTTACTCAGTGACCACCCCCTGCCACAAACACACTCTTCTAGAAGTCTTTGCCTGCAGTGAAGTGCAAAGGCAGTAGTATGTATTACCTAAGTCTTAGAAGTGGAATAAGTGACCCAGTGTAAGGTCGGGGGAGCAGGAGTGTGACTTTTTGCATGAGAAGATGTATTCTCTATGCAGAGCGCTACAGCCTTCCCACATGCTCCTTCAGACCTCACTGAGGTCCAGCCTACTTGCTGAAAAGGGGGTCTAAATAGCACAACGCTGAAGCAAAATAAAGGCAAGATTTAATGCTGTTCTAAAAAGTTAGATTTTTCTGGAGGCCTTTATCTTTCCAGATGTGCATATGGACTGGAACTGGGCCATGCCAAAGTGCTGGGGTCAAATGCTGCTTTCTCCATCTTCTAGAGGCTCTGTGAAGAGCTGTGCTGTGCAAGGAGGAATGGGAAAGTGGAAGAGAAGATGCAGGGTAGCAACATACTTGTACAGCTGTCTGAGATAGCACCTCAAAGGCTACTTTACTATTGTGCAAACTGTGTAGTATGCATCAATAAAATCAATTCTTTACTGCACTGTATTGGAATTGCAGGGAGAGCAACACTATGTGTGCACAAGTGATAGGTGCTAATTTAGCTACTCCCCCGCAAAGCGCTGAAGTTGTCTTAGCCCATTTGACAGATGTGTCAATGTCTGTGGAAATAAAGAACAAAACATGGGAATTTTATTATTATCAGTGCTGAAGAAAGGTTAGTAGTTTTAGACTAAGAATGGCAGGGGAGGGTTATTAGCTTTTACAGCAGAGGAATGAGTTGGAATATATTGACATGAAATGTAAATGGGGTAGGGAAGTAAGGGAAAAGAGGAAAGTAATGGGGAAGAATGGTGAAGGCTGGATCTTGCAGATGTTCTATTAAGTGTGCTTAATAATGTCCAGCTTGAGAAAATGATCCTTTCCCTGGTATTCCCTTTCATTAAGGTAAGAGTTTCTGTCTCTTTTCCTTTTGCATTTTGTTTGTAGAGATGTAATCTATTGTGACTGTAGAATACATTGGTTACACAGAAGCATTTTTTCCTGGGCAGACAGTTGAAGATCTGGAACTTGTTTTCTATCTGCTTTCAAAATTAAGCAGTGCCTCTGCAGACAACACTTTTTTGTATAGTGGCTATTCTGTGTAGATCCTTGTCATCTTGCATCACATGAGTGCTGAGGGTTAATGCTCTAAGGAAGCGGGCAAATTTAACTAACTGCTGTGTTTAGATGAGAGTTTATTTATATGATCATCATTGCTCTTTAACTAGAAAAATACCCACCTGCCCAACCCCAAACACTTGAACAACACTACCTTTTTATAACCAAGTAAACTAGCAAATTTTCTGGGAAAAGGTCTTTAAAGGAAGATGCTAGGGGTGTGTGTATGTGCACATATATGCCCACCTATTTTTTTCTTGAAAAAAAAAAAACTCAAATATAGTATGGAAGTTCTCTTTGAGGCAGGACAGAGAAGAGAAACAGAAGATGTGGTAAGGAGCTCTTAGAGTACTTCACAGCTATCCTCCTTCAAGAATTTATTTTTTAAAGTATATATAAAAAAATCTGATAGTTATGCCCATTACATCTGAGAATAACCATTTAACTATCCCAACTGTTTGTATGCAGGGCGGAGGAAAATACTGTCAGAAATATGGCCCTAACCTAAACTTTCTTTTGGAACAGTAGCTCCCTTGAGCTTCCTCCAGAACCCACACAGGGCTGTGAGGTAATGCTATTTGTTATGGCTGGCAGTTTTTCAAGTTTGGGTATATTCAGCTATGTTCTTATATCTGCTCCCATGCCAACATCTAGAAACAGCCTGACTTCTTTCTTTCTTTTTTATTCCTCGGAGCCAGCAACTGAAGTCAGTAAGTTACCGTCCCTTAACCAAGGGCTTTAATATCAGCGTGAGTTAAAACTTTGAGGATGATTGTAGGATGATGGAGAAGAAGGTTGGAAAATTCACAAACCCCTCAGAACAATTCAAAAGCCATTTGGAAGCCTTAGCACCTGAACGCACCTCTCAGGAGCTGGGATTAATGCTAAAAGTTCCCTTTCCAATCCCTTTATGGTTTAAGGTCATAAACAAATTTCTTAGTGTTCTGGCAGTTCTTCAGGACAGGTACAGCAAATGAAGTTTCAAGAATGTAGGGGTAGCCTTGGTGGCTGTCTAGACATCTCCATGAAGATGTTCTCTGAGCGTGTATAAAGAGAGACCTCTCCTAAACTCTAGTTTGGATAAAATGGATAAATGTGGGAAGGAGACAGCAAGGTGCTGAATCTCAAAATACGGCCCAAAAAATTCAAGGTGTTTTGTAGCTCTGTGATGGGTAAGGTATAACATAACAGAAAAAGTATATAGCAGGTTTTTAAAATAGTCTGTCTTCTAACTGTTCATGTGTCCATTTTTCCAGATGAACCTTAGGATGAGCGCTTCAAGATTCTTGCATCACAATTTAATTATCCCCCTCTCTGAAGAAAGTCAATTTAAAACTTAATACTAGAGCTGAATTTCATGCTCTACAGTCTGACTCTTTCTAGGCAAAAAAAAAAAAAAAAAAAAAAAAAAAGAGAAAGACCTAGAAAAAAGACATCAAAGATGTGTAGTCAGAGTTGTTACGATGCACAGGTGCTTCCTTACAGACAGGGAAGGAATGATGTAGTCACCAGGATATCTCATTAGATCCATGCGAGAAACTGAGATCATCTGACAATTGCATTAAAATCAGCAAATTTCTGCTAGATAATATTTAACAAATTCATAGGTATTTTAGGGCACTTTAGAAAACTGTGCAAGTTTCTCAAAGACTCAGGAAAAGGGAGCATGTGGGGGTGGCATAAATGCCTTCTTTTCAACAAGCAGCAGACAAATTTGATGCCTCAGGGCAAAGCTCTCTTCATGAAACGTGTCACAAGCCTGAACATAATGTAACCGAGGGGTTAAAAAAGGCAGTGCTCAACTGTGTTATTAAAAGTCTTCTTTTCATCCTTTTCCTTTTCTTCCTTTCTTGCTGTGCTTAGTTAGGATGAGAGATAACTACCCATTCACATAGTGATGGCAGAGACTTCTAAACTGTTTGAAAGGTTAGCTTCAGAAGTAATGAATCATATACCTGAAACGGATTCAGGCCAATATCTCATCATGGATTTCTTGTTCTTTTTTTAATAGATATTACAATCTCTTTTCCTTTTGCTCACATTTTGATGGTTATCCCTTGGAGAAAAAAAGTAAGAGCTAATGGTAGAATATGGCATTGCTGAGACTTTGTTCTTTGCTTTGTGCTACAGATGCCACTGGAGAATTATAGCCCCATTAATATCTATTATTCAGCTTGATTTCCTGGACCTTTGGACTGAAGGAAGTGTAATTGTCATGGCCACTTGATGGAGTATAAAGAACCTTTACTAAGCAGAGGTAGATATAGGTGAGAGGGGATTTACCTTAATGCTGAACTGGGAGAAACAGAAGCTGAACTGTTCCTGTGCAGACAAATGGGACTTCTACATGGCACTTTTCCATGGACTTAGACAGTCTGCTGATAATACTGCAGCTACTCTAGCCAGCTCAGGGTCTTTTCCTTCCTAGAAATGCTGTTGCAATCAAGTATGTGCAATTAAGTGTGATATGGCTTAACTTGGAACAACATGAGTGAGTCTGTGTTGCTTTTTCCCATGTTTGAACTCCGAACATGGCAGCTTGCTGCGTAGTTCTGCAGTTGTGTGCCAAACTGGAGGCACAGGATGTAGTGACGAGGCCAGGGAAAGGGAAGATTTTTCTGTGGTTCTGAGCAAGAGTAGATACCTTGGCATCCTGGTAAAGGAGCTACTGGGGAAGCGAAGGGGTGTAAGCCTCCTCTGCAATTGCGGCAGGGAGCATAGAGTGGAAATCTAAAACATCCAACAACTCATTGGTACAAAGTTCTTCAAGAGTCTTACATAAGTGAGCCCAAAGCCATGGAAGTGACTTATTCCTCATGGGGAATGTGGAAGTCATTCTATCCTTCTACCAAATAATAAGAAAGCATCCCCTGCCCCACAGGCTCTGTTACTACTATAATTTACCTTCTGCTTCTTCCTCTAGTAGGTGATGTTGCTGTCGGGCACTGCTGATACCTCTGCCTCACACAAAGGAAAATAGGCAGTTAATTGAAGTCTGAGTTTTCATGAATAATAATAATAAAAAGTCTTCTATTTCTTGCATCTTTCTCTCTCTTCCCAGACAAGGGTACAGTTGATGACAGAAGCAGTCACTTTCCTCTGTGTATAGCGCTACCCTGGCACCATTAAGCAAACGAGCACTTTGATATCTCGGATCAAAGAAACTCAGAGCTGTAAAGAAGTGTCCAGATCGAATCCCCTGATTTCATGGAAGCAAACAGCTCTGTGTTCCTACCATTCTGAATCATTTTTTATCTCCTTCCCTTGTCCCCTCTCTTCCTGTCTCTCCTGCACTCCTTGTTGTCTAAGTGAGTGTCTGCTTGCCTGTGCTTTGGGCAAATGTGTCAGGCTTCAGAACTAAATTCCAGCATTTAATTTTCTCTCATTACAATTGATCAGACTTTCACCCCTTCAATTATGGATGGAGGGAGGGGAGCAACATTCTCTGATTGAAGCTGAAAACCCATGTGGCCCAAATAAATAGACTTCTCTTTCAAGAAGAGAGAGCAGGTCTGTTGCCCAGGGCATGTTAGTTGGAAGCAGCCTGGACTCAAACAGCTCTTGACTTCCAGTATTCCTCTCTAGACCTAACCATGGATGTATCTGAGACGTTACTTCTATCGAGATTTCTTTTTTTTCTCACTTTCCTCAATCTTTTTTATTTTAGAACTTTTCTCTGTGGTTCTCAGTTCTCAAACCACAGTTTGAGTGGTTACTGCTGGGAGTACCAAAGCTGCCCTGGCAATATGGGGATAGGGATCTTTGGATAATGAGGCATTGCTTGAAATGTTTTCTTGACTTTATGAGTCATTTGTGTCTGTCTGTCTCTCCTCCAAACCCCACACAGACATTTAGAGAACTGGCTATTAGTTTCATATCACTAAAGCAAAGGAGATACATATTTACAGGGGATTTAAGAATAATTTGACCAATGAACTAGGTTTCAGCTCTTCAACCTGTGCAGTGAGTGAAGTTGCATAGGTCACTGAAGACTTTTCTCTAGAGAATTTCAGAGTGTGGCTGTGCCACACTACTTGGCAATAGCTAGAACTGTACTCCTCCCTCTGTACTGCCAGTTTCTGAGGACAGTAAATGCTGTTCACTTCTGGTTTGCCTCTTCCTTTTCTCATGCTAGCACCTCCTGTGATCAGCACAAGCTGGAGGTGTGGGATACAGGCTATTTATGCACTGAGTATAACTTACTGTTATTGCAACTAGCTGGGATCATTTTAGTGAACTGGTTTTGGAAAATGCACGCTTACTGTAATGAAAACACTTCATAAATATTAGGACTAATAAAAAAAAAGTTTCAGGAAATGCTTCTCACCTGCACAATGTGACTTCCTGAAAAATCCACAGAGAACCATTTAAAACATGTTGGCCAGCTTGTACAAATTTGGGAGATGAAGGTTCAAGACCTATACTAGCCAAGGTCTTTATTTTTGGCATAGCATATATGCACATTTTTTTGTCATGTGTGTTTGAGCATGTAGCTATGTCCAATTAAAAAAGACTAACAGTGGAGAATCACATCCAAGGAAACATATATCTGTAGGGGCAAACCCACTCCCTGTGCTCAGGCTTGAGGCAAGGGTAGCAGAGGGAGCCCAGGATGGCCAAACCAACCTGGTGCCCAATGCCCAGCCCAGGCTGGCCAGTCTGCAACAGGAGGATCAAGATTGCTGTGGAGGCTTTCTTTGTGCCGAAAAGTGAGTAGCGACAGCTGCCCCTGCCACTGCAGGTGGACAGAGCTTTCTCACACCAAAGCATTAGAAGGGCTGGTTAGCCAGCAGGCGAGGACAATTCCTAAGACATCTTGTTGGTCCTGACCGCTGGGGTCACTGTTTCCTGCCATCTGCTTGAACCTTCCCATAGCTTCATTTTACCCTCTGTTAGCCCAGGCAAAGGTGACAGTGAAGGGGGAGTGTGGGCATCATGCACCAGGGAATCAACATGCACACAGTCCTGGGAGAGCTTTGGAAAGAAGCTAATATCTGTATTACAACCCTGATACCTACTGCACCAACTGGACTGAGGTACCACATGCTACTGTTGATGTTCCTTTTCTTGCATGTGGACATGTCCAATCACAGCAGAGGTCTTGAGCGCTATGTTAAAGTCATTACACAGCCCAGAGCTTCAGAGTAGGCTGGAGTCTGCTTCCTGGGAAAGTGAGCAACAGACTTGCCTCTGGACTCCTTTAGACAATTGCAGCAGCAGCAACAAACCTTTGGAGATGAAAATTACAGCTCTCTGTAGACTCAGGACAGAGAGCACTGACCATCTGGACTAGGATTTTTGAAGGTGGTCCTGTGTAATGTTTTAAATCTTGGAGCATGATCACTGGCAGTGAGGGTTACAGTGAACTTCAGACTCTGGCTGCTGTTTGTTGTATTATACCAGCATTCCACTTGAAAAAGAAGGAAAAAAAAAGAAAGCTGAAAATGTATTATTTGTTCTGCTTGTTGCTTGCCCTGCGCTCAGATGGATAGAATAGTTGGAGAGAAACACTCATTGCCAAACACAGAGGATAACCCCACTATGACTGCAAGAGCTGTGCATGCAGTGGGTATTGCAACGTGGGAACTGCAGAAATCGCTTGAGCCAGGTCCTGCATGAGCCCAAGTATAATCACATTCAGCTATGTTGGGATAATGCTTTGGGACAACTGCAATGGGACAATTTTGACATGGGGCAATGTGATTCATGGCGGGGAGGGGGAGAGGGGGTTCATTTTTGGTATAATTTACACCTTAAGGGATGCTAAGGCTAAAAAGACCAGCAAGCCTTTGAAGGAGGCTTGCATATTTCAGTTAAAACAGAGTGTAAGAACTAGGAATGCTTCTGCTGTCTTCAGCGGGCTTTGAACAGGCATCTCTGAACGCAGACTTGTCTGTGATTTTAATAATATATAAGTAAGTGTGCATTAGACTCTATCTGGAAGTTAGCAAAGACTTTCTATTCTGCCTGCCTTCCCAACCTGTCACAACTGCGCTATGAACATTAAAGTAAGCGGGTCAAAAGCAGTATGACTTTCCCAGGAGAGCTGTCCCTTTTCTTTTTTTCTTCTTTTCCATAAAAGTTTGTGCATGCAGCACTAATATGATGTGCATCTCAGTCAGCAGCAATGTGTCTGAGGTAGTGGGGGCTTGAAATTTGGAGAAAAAGCATGTATGTTGCCTATACCTTTCCCCTGAAACATCCAGAAGATTCTTAGCCGAGGGATGGTTTGCTGCAGCATGCAATTTAGATTTTATGTGACAAAGTGCAATGCTTGAAAACAGCTGAGATGATATAAATTATTCTTCCCAATTATGTTATGCACAGCTTGGGGCAGGAAGTGGGAGGGAAAGGAGAAAAGCTGAAGACAAATGTTAAATAATGGGGAAATGAGATCAAAATAGAGGCGGTGCAAACAAAGAGAGAATGTTGTATAAGGAAGCTACAAACATATGGACCTCACTATGTCATGCTCATAATACACACAAAAAAATATTGTAATCCTTCTAATAACTGCTTATCTATATGCACCGATGACGGGAGGTTCCTGCCCTCAGGGAGTGACATCCGAGGCAAGCTGGCCTGAGGAAAGCGTCTCCCCGTTCCCGCCCCTCTGTGCTTCTTTGGAGGCTCTTCCCTCCCATCTTCTCAGAAACCACCTTCAAAATGCGTTCAGTTTGACCGTGCTGTGGCCTCAGACATTGATAGCAGGAGAAAGCCGGGTTTCTTTGACTCATTAAAACAGCGCTCTTGGGCATCCAGGGAGCACGGCGAGAGCACGTATACATTATTAAAGCTCTGCCTCATCTCTTTTGTGCTCTTCTCATGGCATATTTGTGGGCGGATAGCACGGGGAAATAAGAGGCTAGAACAGCGAGGGACCGAGGCTCTGTGCCTGCTGCTGACACGACTCTGCTTTGCGACACAGGAGATTTGGTAGCAGTAATTTGCTTTCCAGACGAAGGGAAAGGAAAACAAGCACCGGCGCAGGGTGCTTCCGGGGAGGACGGGGACTATAGACGCTGGCAATAGGGACCCTAGCCTGACTTGAGGGAGAACATAAGAGCCATCGAGGGCAGAGACAGCGCAGGCTATGGGGGCACCCGTCACATTGCTCCCCCCGTGTTGTCTGCAGCAATGTGCAGTAACTGCTGCAGGGCAGTTAGTAGAGTGTCAGTACTAAATTTATAGCCTCTGTTTCCCTTGTCCTTTACATAACTGGCGTTCACCTGCCAAGATAAAATTGGTGCCACCTGCCGATCTCAGATAACCTCATTTACCAAAAAGCAAATTGTTTCTTAAAAGCCGTTGCTATAGCGCAGAGAGAGAGAATAGCCTGCTTTACCGCTGATGTTACTCAAGTGAAAAAGCAGCGATGTGGAATTTGCTGTCACGGCTCCTACATTGTAAATAACAGCTCAGGGAGTGTTTCAAAGAAAATTATCTATGGCAAACTCTCTCTTGGCCTTTCTAATATGAGAGACAAGGCTATACTAACACTTACAATTCCATTTGCCAGCAGTTTCTTTTTGAAATGGGAGCTTTTAAACACACTTTTGAATAAACAGAACATTCTTGGAGGAGGGAAAAGTGGCGGCTTAATCTGACTCCTATCTAAAGTTTCCTATGAGGTAGCAGTTAAAAGCCAGCCTTGGAAATGCAGAGTGTCTGTGAAGATATGTATGCTCATAGCGTCGAGCATTATAAGCTATATGACTGAGTTACCAGCCAGAACAACTCTGCTGCCTTAATCTGTCTCCTGCAGTGCTGGCATTACTGTGCCCTGCATATGGATCTGTCCTTTAGACAGAGGATAGCAGACTGCTTTTCATCTCTGCTGTATGTTGCAGTCCACTTCATTCGCAATATGTGGAAATACGAAGTACAGGAGTGTGGTGGTGAAACAGCTTTACGGCTGATCTCTGGCCAGAGTGAACTTGACTACAGTCTGCTGCCAAAAACGACTGAAGAACTGCAGCCTGCCCTTATACCATTCCATATCATTCGGAGATAGTTTAATAAATTTAGAATTACCCAAATGATCTTTTGCCTTACCAAATATTAGTCTCTCTGTTGCTTAAAGAAACTCTTCTTTTCTCTCTTCCAGCCCCATGCTCCTTCTGGAATGAAAACCTCAAATATGCTAGCACAACTCAGAAAACACCAGTCAATCTTTACAAAAATAATACTTTTCCTGAAGTAGTGAAGCTGCAAATTGCAGTATTTTGTCAGGCTGCTGTTGCTGATGACTGACTTGTCATGTTATAACTAACACTTTAAAAAACTGCTCTGCCATCATGACAGCAAATGCTGTGTGAGTCTTGGCTCAAAGATGCAACTTCTTGAGCATGTGTCTTCAGCTATATAAATAGAACTGCTTCGGGTTTGTAATTTAGTGTCGTATCACAGACCACTGAGATTTTCTATTGTGAAAATGCACGCTGCATTTTTTTAAAGATTTTTGGGGAGGTAAAAGCCCACTCATTGAAATCTGCAGAAGTCTGTGAGGTACCTGCTGCTGTTGAGGTTGTCCCTCAAGAACTGCTGCTCTTTCCGTTTGTACTGTCGGGTTGATGCAGAGTTGAAAAGACAGAACCCCCAGCGCAGCCCCCCCAGCGAGGGGCACCACTTTCCCACAGAGGAACTCTTCTTCCCCACACCTTTATACAAAGAAGTCTGGCTCTCATTTTATAAAAATGTACATGGAGGAAAGGGAAGAGCACGACTAAGAATGATTTGGACTTTTTTGAAAGAAGAGGCACTGAGATACTGAAGAGGGAGAAAGAAGCAGCAGATAGAGAGTGCCGTAATTAGAGAACACCAAGTAGTTTCTGTAAGAATAGACTTTAACAAGGTTTCATTTATAGTGCTTGGCCTTACTAGATATACTTGAACTCTGTATGAGTGTTTCTTGCAGCAAAGTAAGTGGGACTATGAGATTCTTGTTAAAATTTCTGGTGTAGCCAGAAATGCAGCATGTCCCGGTGCTTCTAGAAGTGTCCCAGCATTAGTAATATCTGCCTAGAGTTGAATCTCCTGTCAGAGAGACCCATTCTGCTCTCTTGCAATGGACATGCTTCTCAGTTTCCCTTATTCTACCTTGTGGATTGTTTCTCTTTGCTTGAAGTAGTTCAGCATGAAACTGTTGGATGTAGAAGCAAACTATTTTTTTTCTTTTTTAAAGTTTGGCAACTGCAGGTTTAAGATCTAAGTGATATGAATTTCTTTTAAAGAAAAACTAGCAGAGAAAGTTTTGCATATTTTCCTTTTGTCCGAGAACAGCATCAGCCAAAGAAAGCAGGCCAGTGTGCTGGTAAAACAACTTTTCAGCAGTTATCGGTAGTTGGAGTTTAATAAAATGCGATGTATAGCACTGACAGACTTCGAAGAAGTGCCCGAACAAATAACTATTCTTGTGTGAGAAGGTCACATGGAAAATGTGGTAAGCTGTGGAAAATGACCCAATACATTTCTTATGCTCATGCTTAATGTTTTGGCTCAGATTCCTTCCTTCTAACGTTTTAAGTAGGCTGCCACATTTGTATATGGGCTGAAAGTCCTCAGAAAGAGATTTGTATGATCTGACTTAATTAAAACATGCAGACTCTAAAGCAGATCAGTTTGTCCTTGAAGCAAAGTAAATGAGAGACTGCTTTTCCCTCCTTACTGGCTGGAAACTGTGTTCTAGCATCTGGGCTTCCCCTGCAAGAGCCAATTCTCTGTGTATATTTTCTTTAGAATAGAATATATGCACCCACGCACAAATAAGGAACAGTTGCTATTTTTCTTCTCCAGATGCATACAGGATTTGATCTATGCTTGTTGCACTCTGATCTCTCTTGGTTTGCTGGCATCATTTATAATTAATTGCTTCTTTTCTGATTTAAGTGCATAAGTACAAATTGAATATTGGACACGTAAGAGCCAACCCATTTTAATTGACTTTAGATCAAGTCTAGCTATGACTCACCTCTTTGAATGCTGCCGATGTGCAAGAAATTTGGGGAGAGAAATGATGCATGTTTTACTTATGTATTTTTTTTCCTCTGGTTAAATTGCTCTATGATTCTTTTCTTACTACCTAATAGTTTCTCTGACAACTTTTTAAACTGCTTAACTCTGCGCCAAGAGAGTATTTCTATTAGACAAGGGATGCTAAATAATTTCTCTGGTCTGAGAGGAGCTATCCTTCCTTTGCAGAGCCATCCATTTTGGAATTAGCTGGGGCTGCTCAAGAATAACTTAATGTTCCTTGGCTACTGTTCCTGAATGGGCATGTTAAAAGCCATATGTCTGTAAGAAGGAGCAAGAATCTGCCGCTGACTGACATGTGGTCAAAGACCAAGAAGTGCTCCCAGCAGAGCTCCCCTTGCCCCACTAGCCTTCTTTTGGGAGGCTCTTTCCACACTCACCACAACGGTGCTTCTATGCTCGCTGCTTTTCCAAACCCTGATTAGGAGCAAGGAAGCGAGGCCTGTGCTGTCACTAGCAGCTCCTGGATTTCATGTGTGTCAAGGGTAGCATAAATAATTTTTGTGTATGATTTTGAGAGAACAGTGGTTCTCTTTGGGCTTAGTAAATAACAACTTCTATCCAGTCTGCTGAAAAAAAAAAAAAAAAGATTATATAATGTGCAAGTCCGTAGGGAAGTATTTCGGCTTGAATAGCGTAGGTAGGAAATAGCTTCTATTATAGTCTAAATGCTTTTTAAAATTTACATCACTTAGCGGCAGAATTGCTACCTGACTTGCACTGCATTAAGCTATGTCCATGCTTGTTGTCCTTTTTCTCTATGGTTCCAAAGCTCCTTTCTCTTCCTTTCCAGGTCCTTTCTTCTCCTTGGCCAGTGCCTGCTTGAAATGCCCTCACCTCCATTAATGTACAAGGAGGGTCTACCCTGAGGTAATTCAGATGAAATGTGGCTGCTGTCTCTGACCAACAATGGCAAACTGAACTAGACTTAAATGCTTTGAATTTCCTTCCAGAATCGGGTGTGTTATCACTGGCTGTTTGCTTGCTGCAGCAAATTCTATCTACAGGCTCCTGGCAAGTGCCACGCTGTGTCCTGCTGTTTCAAGAGAAATGCTTCCAACATGCAACCAAAACTATATTTAACTTGCATTTCTATAGGAGATCTGGTACTTAGAAAAGGAGAGGGTTAGAGGTATGGTGAATAATCCAGGAGAAGAGGCCTGAGGATATGTGTCATAGGCTGAGAACGGGGACCGATGTGTCTCAGGAGCACCCCGATGCATTACAGTCATGACAGTTTCCACACTTGGAATTGCAAACAAAAAAGAAGGTGACAGAAGAGGAGGACATGGACATTTCTGTTGGATATGAAAAGTTTTTGATCCTGTTGATAGACTGAATTGAGTTCTAGAGATTTGTGATTGGTTATCAGTGAAGACAGTCTACCATAGGTTTCTGAAAAAAACCTAACTGCTGCCAATTCCTTCCCTTCTTGCACTGACCATGGATAGTATTACTAGCTAGAGACAACTTCAGAGCACACCTGAATTTGTTTTCTTATATCCTCCATGATAAAGAGCTGCCCTAACTGCTAATCTCAGCACTCTGCCCCATCTGCAGAGGACTATCCTCATGCTTTCCTGTCTCCTGAAGGACATACATTCCATCTTATGCAAAGGCACTTCCATCAGACACAGCCTGAAATTGGTGTCCAACACTTTCCCTCACTGTTGATATACTGTTTGCCCTGCACGTATCAGAAAAGGAGTTTACTGCCCTGCAAACACAGCACTTACTTTTTATAGGATCCCTGCTACTGAAACCAGTCATGAAGAATCTGTTCTTGCTGTCTGACCAGGAAATGAAAATGCTTAAACAAGGGTGAATTAAGCTGCACTCCTTCTTAATTGTCACCATCCTCATCCTGCCAGTTCCTGAGAAAGCACAGTTCCTGTGAAAAGTAAGAAGACACCAGAAGACATGCTAGTCCTGACTCTAGCTTGGCTCAAATTCAGCACATTTTTGCACCGAAGTAAAAAGGCACCAGTCTTTGTGAAAGCATTTGCTGTAGCCTCCTCCTCCCTCATACCTCCCTTGTATATCTGCTCAAGGATGACCTGACTGTAAATACCTGCTCAGGCTCCTGCAGGAAAGTAGTAGCAGGATTGCCAGTTGCATTTTACCCACTGGAGCCTTTAATACCGGTGGGGTAGAAGAAAGCATCCGGCTAACCTCTCTGTAACATGCAAAGCAGAGCTGGCTTTTTAAAACATGCAACAGACCCAATTATGCCAGGTATTTTTAGTATAGAAGACTACTATTTAGTTGCTGCAGTTTTTTATATCTTCCTCTGCTTTTATTGAGCTCATTTTTCTTTATTCCTCATCCATGAGAGCTGAAACAGGCTTCCCAGATAACAAGCAAGCCTATGAATGTGCAAGGAGCTGGAGAAATAACCACATGGTCATTTTGTCCTGCAGAGGCACCTGCTAACAATTTCAGTTCAACAAGGACCCACCTTGTTCTGTGGCTCCTGCACAAGCTCGGAGTCCAAGATGAGCTTTTGTTTCCCAGAGTTAAAAGCAACAGGGAGAACTTCTTTATGGATGCATGTCACCCTGCTTGCTTCCATGCCGGGCTGTGCCTCATAAAGTGTCTGCACCTCCAGAGAACGTGCAGAAACCTTAGCGGATCTTCCTCTCTCGTACTCATTCTTGCTGCTCCGCTTCCAGATGAAGTCT
>JAWLRI010000833.1:1262475-1274964 GCA_034781795.1 Crypturellus tataupa
GATAAAGTGTTTGTCATGGGGAGGCGCAGAGCCTCCTGGCCCCTGGCTGGCGATGGCACAACAGATGCTCAGTGTGTCAGTCCTGGGGGGCTCACAGTGCTGGTTTATATGATCATGCAACCATGTAACTTCCACCAAGAACTGCTCCAGTTTAGGTCATTAACTCTCAATTTCTGGATTCTTGTGAATGTTTCTTCACTTTCCGCCTCTACTGCCACCGTGTGGATATGTCACTGTGTTCATTTAAAGACCTATATTAATCTTAATCATTAAGCCATGAGCTGCCAGCTTCTCCAGGAGAAGGCAGTGGGAGGCTGTGTCAAAGGTCTTACTGAAGTCTAAGTAGATCACGTTCACAGCCTTTCCCTCATCCACTGGACGGATCACTCAGGTTGGTGAGGCAGGAATTGCCTTTCATGAACCCATGTTGGCCAGGCCTGATCCCCTGGCTGTTGCACACATGCTGTGTGATTGCCCTCAAGATGATCGTTCCATAACTTTTCCTGATGTCAGGGTCAGGCTGCATGGCCCTCCTTCTTGCCCTTGTTGAGGACTAGAGTAACTTTCTATCAGTTCTCAAGCACCTCTTCTGATCACCGTGCCCTTTCGAAGATGGTTGGGAGTGGGTTAGCAGTGATACTTCCAGCTTCCTCAGCACTCGTGTGTATCCCATCAGGATCTATGGACTTGTGGATGTCAAATCTGGCTGTCTGATCTCCAACCCAATCCTCCACCACCAAGGGAAAGTTTTCCTCTCTCCAGGCTTTCTCTATTGTCTCAGTGGTCTGGGATTCCCAAGGGCTGATCTTAGCAGTAAAGACTGAAGCAAAGTCATTCATCAAAATGACTTTGATGAAGCAAAGCATTCTTTATTTCTACCTTTTCTGTGTTCTTTGTCCCCAGGATCCCTGCCGCATGCAGTAGTAGGCATACATTTCTCCTACACTTCCTTTTCATGTTGATGTATTTCAAGTCTTTCCTATTGTCCTCAACATCCATTGATAGATTAAAGTCCAAATGGACCAAGGCCTTCCTAGTCCCATCCCTATCTACTCAGACAATGTTCTTATATTCCTACTAAGTGGCCTGTCTCTGCTTCTACCTTCTGTACACTTCCTTCTTTTGTTAGAGTCTTCCAGGAGCTGCCTGTTCATCCATCCAGGTCTTCTGCCCCCTTTGCTCAACTTGTTGGACAGTTTCCCTGATATAGGCTCAGCTAGCTGAGGACTATATTACTAGGTGAGATAGACTGCTACTCTGGGTGGACTCAGTTTGAACAGATGACAATATTTTTTATTAAGACTGGCTATTCTAAGGGTAAGTTTTGAGAGTTCACACATAGCCACTGAACTTTTAACACCATCCCTAACCAATGGACCTGTTTCCAAAAGGCATGGCTGCCTCACCCTTTGGTTGTTTCTTTTAGTTTTGTTGCTACAGAAGATAAACTGGCTTTCTTTTGGAAGGAAGTCCAGTTCTGGGACATTCAGAAGCTCATAATATTTAAGACCTTACCTTAGGCTTATTCTTTTTTTTTATGTTTTTCTCCTGTTTCTTCTAAAGACTTGCACCCTCAAAAAAACGCACTTTTCTAATATGGGAAGGCAGTTCACTCAGGGATATGTACATCCCTGTCCCACTAGTCCCACCATGCCCCACTAGTAAGAAACCATATGTAAGTCTGAGACTACCTTAAATATATCTGTTGCCCCTGGCTGAGAGAGCTGTAAATACAAATAGGAAAAGTTGTGAACTATTGTTTGGGAAGAGCTACCTTAAGTACGAGCTTGCTTTTAATAATTGTCTTACTATTGGGCTTTTTAGTGCTAAATTCAACTTTCTTTGCTGACACAAAAAAACTGCCTATTTCATGTCAGCACAGGTTACGTACAGTCTTTCTGTAGGTAAACTTCTCAGGGCACTTCCAGGAGGAGGGGCAGACTCCAGCAGTGAATACTGGAGGAGCCTCTCTGTAAGACTGCAATGATTCTTCATACAGAAAGTTCCACTGCAGAGGACAGGGTCAGATCTTCAGTAACACGGAAGGAAAAAAAGAAAACATCAAGTCACTGAAAAACAGAGCTGGTATGAAGATATTGCACATGCCTCTTTCATGCATCAAACTGACCAAGGGAAGGAGCATATCATCTTGCAGATGTTTGTAGGGAGCCTGCACCAAGATTTAGCTTCCAGTCTTTCATCTTCCTGTACTTTTGCAGCTGCCTCCACGTGTGTCTATAGTCTCCTTACGTTTTTGGTTTGCATGGGCAGCAAGCTCCCTGCGGGCTCTCAGTGTTCAAGTGCACCCTGCAGAGTTTTGTTACATTCCAGAGAGCCTTCCTGGCTGCTGTAAAACAGCTCATCTTTTCCTCTCCTAATGTCTATGACAGCAGCTTTCCACTTGGCCTGAGCAGCTTGACACAGTGCTGCTGTGACCCCAGAGGGTCAGCTCCTATCCTTTCCATAATCTGTTAGGAAATGGAGGGCATATTAAAGCACCTCTTATTTTTCTCCACAGCCCAGCCTTGAGAGATGGGAAGACTGACTCTGAAGAATCCACAGAGTGATCAGGAAACCATGAAGGGAACTAAGATCCATTTGCAAAACCCAACGATCAAAAATACAAGGAGACCATAAATGAAAATATTTGATGCCATTTGGAGGCAAATGAGACGTGAGTAGAATGTGGGCCCTGGGGAGCAATGAGCAGCAGGTTTAGTGAAGCAAGTAAGCAGAAGCAAGGCAAGAAGAGATTAAGGATAGAGAGGAGGCAGAGAGCTCAGTGTAATGAATGGTAGTTCTCTACATGTAGAAAGGGAAAAAAGAAAAAAAAAAGTGAGGTTAATTCTTCTTAGGACCAAGGGAAACGTAGTGTCCCGGTGTTGTGTAGGATCACAGCTGCAAGGATACCGGCCCTGTGAAGAGAAATGAGGGAGCATGGGGGCAGCTTGCGCCATAACAGAGACAGGAATCATGTCCTACAAACAAGCAGCCCTTCCGTGGGGTTCAGTATTAGGTGTTCGCTACCATGAAACGGGGACCGCACTTCCCACCTTCACAGCAGGGACATGCCCACAAACCGTGCTCGGGAGGGCTCAGCTCTCCTCCACAGAGCCCACGGCCGCCGCTGCGCTGGCGTGCTCAGAGCACGGCCGCGGCTCAGGTCCTTCGCTTTTATTTCTAGGTAGCAAACCTGTTGTGAACGCTGCTTCCCAGAGGCCTTCCAGAAACCATGGGGATGACAATAAATATTTCTCTAGCTGTATTTCTATGATACCAGGAGGTATTTTGTATGCAATAATGCTGGCTGGGAAATAGTTATATATTTAATTCACATAAAGCACTTGCCATTCTCTAGATAGTTGTTGGTAATTATAGTGTGTTTGTGCTCTGGAGCTGAAAGCCTGACTTTATTATTTCCCATCAGTCAGTACAATCTCCATTACGCATTCAGTGAGAAAAACCCTGTTAAAGCACAATGAAGGTAGCCCATGAATATAATGTGCTGTGCATCTCTGCACAGGCTCCCCTTTCAGAATAGATTTCTCTTCCATACAACAGTAAATGTATTTTTCTCCCCTTCTTCTGCCCTGATCCCCCACAGGCCAAGGTCCCTTTCCTCTCTTTTCTGGCCTTTTCAGCTTTACGCTACATGAACCACGGTGTTTCATGGATGAATCCTGTGAGACCTGTATCTGCAGCACTGTGTCATGCGTGTACCTGGAGACGTCCAGGCTGCCACCTTGCTGTGGCAGAGCATATAGGACTGTGAATCGGGAGCTTAATTAAATATGACGCACAGCAGTGAAGGACACTGTGCCCTTTCTCTGGAGTAAGCGCCAGCCCTCAGCAAACGACACATCCCTCTGGTTCAGTGCAACAAAAAACAGAGTGGGAATATGTGTATAATGGACACAGCAAGACACTGATCAACAATCACAGCTGGGCTTAGTGTAGCCCTGCACATGTTAATCAGGTACCAAATCACTGGCACCGGACAGACACTGGGGGTGGGCTGAGCACACCGTGTGTGAATGCACACTAAGGGGGCTTGGGCTGTAAACCTGAGCCTCAGCGTTGTTTGGGATCTCGGTGCAGACATAATTGTTGCAAACTTAATCACAGATGGTTGCAAAGTGCCATGACCAGGTGCTCTGAAGAACTGAAGGTATGTTTGTTTCTCTGGTTAAGGCCAGGATTAATACTGGTTAGATTCTAATTTGGATTCCAGGAATGAATATCAAGAATCCAGCCTTGCACAGCCAGGACTAGCACGTCTAGCTGAGGCAAAAGTGAAATTGATTTTGGTTTAAAGGGGCTGTAAAGGAATATATGAGTAAATATGGAGAAAAAATAATCTAAAATTGATTAGACGAGATCCATTACACAGCAGGCAGTAAACCATCAAAGACAGGCCTTGGAATAACTATGAGGAGAAAATGAGAATGCCATAGTATATACAAATAAGAGTCAGAACACTGCAGGGCTGCAATGCTATTTTTTCCCATCAACCCATGTGTCACTCTTTGGTGGTTTAAGATTATAAAGTGCCCCGAAAGACAAGAGATACACCCTGTAACTTGGAAAGAACTCTGTAGTTTCACATTACAGACAATGCTATGCTTCAAATAACAGAGTAAATGCCATTGTGCTGGAATGACAGGTGCTATGTGCCAGGAATACTCTTCAGGCTTTGGGGAAAAAACATTTCAGATTATGCAGATGAAATGGTCCCTAAAGCTGCCAGCCCTGCTTGTATAGGAGATATGGCAGACCTTATTAAAGCTCTTATAAAACCTTATACTAAAACTATCGCAATAATTGAATGAACAGTAATGTAAGATCCCTGTGATCACAGAATCCCAGCAGGAACTGTAATTCCTCTGTTATATTTGATGAGTTCTACAGTAAAAGTAGATAAAATGACCATACTAACAGCAAGGTTTAATCTAAGTAAATGAAATGGGAGTAAACCATACCCAAACTGCTCACAAGGCATCCATTGGACTCAGGGCAAGTTGTGAACGGGAATTAAATTTTACCATTGGGGAGTGCTGAACTAGATGTTATTCTTAATGAAATAAAAGGGATTTGGGAAAGGTTTTTAAAAGGATTATAACATAAAATTAGAACCCCAGGCTTCGTAAAGAGAATATCAATTGCAAAGAAGCTCACTGTGGCAGGAAAGGACCTTGAATCCAACCAAACTTTCCATCAAATGTTGCAGATTTGGATGAAGCCCAAATGCAGATAAAAGGTTAGTAGAGCCCTGTCTAAGCAACAGATCTTGCTTTAAGTAATCTCAGCACAGAACTTGGGATGCATACGGACTCTAGCATCCAGCTGTGTCTTTTGTTTTGCAAAGACAGAAACTTGGAACAGAATTGTAACTAACAGAAGAATTTATACCAATGTTCCCCCTAGGAATGCATCAGAAGGGATGTATTCTGAAAGCTGAGCAGGATATGAGTGACATTATGTCATTGGTATCAAACAGAAGGAGAAAAAGATGCGTCCTCCAATTGCTGCTGGCGTGGAAAAGGCAAAGCTGGCTGTATACCTGCAGTAAAGAGAACACAAAATTGTGGCTATGGTTTTAATTACAAGGATGGGACTTACCAAAAACAGCAATTTGGAGACACAGATTTTAACTGCGCTTTGCCACCTGTACAATGGACTTTGAGCCTTTACTTACATATTTCAGGCAGGGAAGACTTAGTCTTCCTTAGTCTTATGTTCAGCCTCGATCCAATACTATATATAAGGCCCATCTAAAGTGTTAGTAAGAAAAGTAAGAAAATAAAATGATTCATTCCACTTTGACCTTGGGAGTCTATAGGGGCTATTGCCAAATATATCTGTAAACCCCTTACACTTATGGATTTGTTCCAAGACAGTGAAATAATTAATGTCCTACCAAGCTATGTATGAGGCTTAATTAATTATATTACAAGTACGGGAAAAACTGCTGGGTTAACTATTCAACTTGATAAAGTATCAGCTTTAGAATACTGCATGCGGTATTTAAAAATCATTCACAGAATTCTTGATGGAAAGTGTTCTTAGAATAGTCATCACAACAACCAGGACATGAAGTTCAGTCTGTCACCCGGCTGTACTGATACTGCTTTAAATAATTACATTGATACTAACTATATTATTTAGAAAGTACTTACCTGGCCTGCAATGTCACATAGAATGGGTGGTTTCAAGACAAAGGTCAGGATAAAGCAGTGCTTGAGATGCCACCTTCTCACCTTGGAGCCTGGAGTGGATCCATACAGCATGGCTATAAAATCAGATATTGCATAGACATTTACAGACCCTAGAAACCCTGGTACGTGACAGGAACTGAGACGGGTAAGGGGAACTCTTCTTATAGTCCTAGGACCGTTCCAGATTTTATCCAGATTCCCAAAATGAGGTTGCTTTGGACCTGGAGTAAGGGAGATCTGGACCATTTAAGTGTGTTTGCTATCCAACCAGATTACTTCTTCCTTGAGCAGAGAAAATAGTTGGTTAGATGCTTAAAATTCAGCAGCTTTAACACCTTGCTATGGTATGTGTTATCATCAGAAAACATCAAGGACAGAACCTCTCTCATAAATGATGCTCTCCATAGCAGCAATATTATTGTTTTTTTAGAGCTGGGACACAAGTGCCTTCCACTTGTCTTATTCAGTTGTCTTATTCAGCTGTAGTAATTAAGCAGTGTGTTTCTGAACGTACAACCGTACTCATGGTTGCTTGTCTCAAAAAAAGTAATCCAGCTCTCAGCTGGATTCAGCCTTCTCTAGTCCTGCTTGTTCGCGTACTAGTTGTTATCTTCAATATGTGGCACTGCATTAACTCTAGAGGGGCAAACTTTTCCCTATATGAAGTCATATGCTGGCTGGCTGAAGGAAAGGATAACATTAAAAGCAGCTGGCGGTGTGGGATGGAAATACAGGGCTTCTATCTCTTTTTTTTTTTTTTTTTTTTTTTTTGTGAGACCTAAGGTTTTCTTTCAGTGCTTTGTGCCTGAAATCCTGTGTTTTTACACTAGAATTTCAGCCTTTAGGAGGGAAGATTATGCTTCTGCGCGACCTACATGAATATGGGGAGCCTGAGGACAAAATTTCCAGGGTTTGCTGTGCGGTAGACTCAGCTTAAAGGAATCAAGAGAAAATGTTTGTGCTGCAGAAGGAAGAGAGAGGGTTTGGGGTAAATGACCCGGAGTGGGGTGAATCCTCTGAGGAGCACTTTTAGCTCCCCTTCCTCTGCCCGCCCCCGGGAAGGATGCACAGGGTCATACTGCAGCAAAAGGCGTAGTCTGCGGAAACAGCTGCCTGGTGAGCGCCTGAAGGCAACAAATCTTCCAGGGAGTCAGCTGGAAGGCACCTCTGCGAGCAGCCTGCTGCTCTCGCAGCTGGGATCCCTGCTCTTGCTGGGGGCAGCAGCAGAGATCTGGTTCGTGTTTCCCGGCTCCTCAGGACTCCTTCCACCACTTGTGCTTCCCCACTTCCTTCCCTGGTGCTGCTCTGCTCATCCCAGCAGCTGCTCCTCTTCCTCCTCCAACCATCACTTCTTTCTGCTCCATGCCCAGCACCTTTCCCTGTCAAATATTGCAATTTTTGCCTGTCCTCTGGCATCATTCCTCCCCCTTCTCACTGCCAGTTTCCCTATGTAGTGCTTGCATCTGATCCCTGGGCTTTATTTTCCTGCCAGTGCCCGGGATGAAGTGAACAAGAGGGTTGTAAAGATGATGACATTGCCTCCTTTCAAGGAGCACTGAGAACAGGTCTGAGCAAGTTAAACACAGAGATTTATCCTTGCCTTGGTCCTTATATTCTCTGATATATATTTAGTTTGTTATAGCTGCTGGAAACAAAGACCCAATATTGCGTTTGAAAACATGACTTATGTAAGAAAAAGGAACACAGAAATACATTGCACATAAATATGAGAAAAGGGAATTGCTTGGTCTGTGCAACAGGGAATAAATGTGCAGAGGCACAGTAAAAGATGAGATATTATAAAAAAAGCATTAGGGCTGTCACTGTAAAGAAGTTGGGGAATTACACGGCAAGCTCGTATTACCAACTCAAACTGGAGTTTGCTGTAGAGAATGGGCTGTTCTTTGGAGGTAACATAATAGCAGTGCAAAGTGCATTGAAAGCTGATATCCTCTGGAGAATTGAGCAGGCTCCTAGGGGTACAGAACATCTAAATGGAAAGCACAAGATACGTACATGGAACAGCTACATACAAACTCAGAGATACATAAAATTGTAAGAAGGGGCCATTTGTTCAAAATATCAACCTAGAAAAGAAGAGAATGCAGGCAGATAGATCAAGATCACATTACAGCCATGGATTGAAATTTGTTTAGATACATTCACGTTCTGCTTATCCGGCAGAAACTCCATTGCAGTGTTGGATTATTATCGGCGTTTCCCTATGGTTGTGCTATTGGGAGTCTAGCATTAGAGCATGTTATAGCACACATCATACCTGCATTTGCCAGGGGCAGGACTGCAGAGTCGTGGTCTAAAGGACAGGGTTTTCAGCCATTTGCAAGGTTCGATGTGGAAGGATTCTGCCATGTAACATCCACTTCCAGATATCCAGGACTGAATGGTTTTATGGAATTAAGACACTTAAGATTTCTTTAAAAACTTACCAGATGGAATCCAGGTTCTTCTGCTGAACTTGAGGCGGCTGCCTTTAAAACATGGTCCATTTCCTTTTATTTTAAGAGGTGGCCGGGAACCAAGCTTGGTACTATGGAACTGATCTGGGTGCCTATAAATACAGATGAAGCTAGACAAAAGTCATATTATTTCATGGTGAACAAGGATACTAAAGGGCAAGGAGATGCAGTCTGCATACAAAAGACACTGCACGGACTGACAAAGCTCTGACTGTTAAGGAGCCTTCTTATTCCTTCAGAGTACAGACTCCTGAAGGACAAACTTTTGGGAGATAAGAATATGGAGATGAAACCTGCAGAATTACCCTCTGAAAGTAAAGTCTGAGAAATCTTTGAGATGAGCCAGGATGAGTAGGAGTTCCTGAAAGACAAGTTGCATGCAGCTAAAGCATTTTTTTTTTTTTTTTTTTTTGGTAAGAATCATATCAGAAATCACAAGGCAATTTGGTTTTCTGTTTAAAAATGGTGAAGGTAGGTGTGATGCATATCCAAGAGGACTGGTGAGAACTAGTCTGAGAGGATCAGACTCAAGAGAAACTGGGGCAGAGAGGCCAACTGGTACTTCTACTTTGCTCACCTACTGTATTACACTTGCATTCACTTTCCCTCAAATAAGCTCTGCTTAATGTCTGCTTCTCGAGGAACATGAAAACCACTCAGGCGGCATTTTAAATTCGTATGTTTGAACACTCTTGTGTTTTGATTTTTTTTAAAAGATATGGTTCAAACACTTACAGAACAGCTAAAAGTAACTTTGTATTGTTTCAAGCAACGTGTATTAGTATCTGTATCTTTTCAATTGTGCTAATGCAACCAACACTCAGGCACTGATGCTCCAGGTGCCCGGGCATCACCAGTAAGATCTCTCTCAAGATACTTGTTTCCCTTGATGGTTGAAGCTGACGAGGGGGATCAGGAAGGGGGCTCCCACTGAGGATGGATGCTGGAAGGAGCTCTCGGAATGGGCAGAGCAGAAAGACCTTGGTGCTCACTCCGGCCAAACACCGCTGAGTCCACATAGGGAGTGACCGTGTCCTCACTGCAAAGGCAGAGAATGGTTCAGTGGGACTTTCAGGCATCATTATTCTTTGCATGACCAGCCTCCTGACCACTGCTAGAGAACGCACTCTTGACTAGATGGACCCTTTGATTTGAGACCCGCTGCTTTTCATCCTATCTTAAAACTGAAGAAGACATCATTAATTCTCCAAGCTAGAGCTACACCTGAGAGTGGATCATGGGTCTTTGGGGTTACTGCTCTCCTATTCACACATTGCCTTTAACACAATTTTCTCCCACCTGTATGGCTTTATGCCATCCATTTAGTTGTTATGAGTGAGTAACTGCTGTCTAGATGGCGTGGCACCTGTATAATCAGAGATTCGTGGTCACTGAGTAGTAGAATATGATTGCCTCAGCAAGCTTTCAATACAGAGCTAGGCAAGCCAGAATTTACTTTTCTGTTATTTGTGAAAGGAATGAAGCTCCTCTGCTACACAAATGGAAGTGAAAAAAAAAGATCTTGTTTTGCAGTCATGGAAAAATAACCGTGTCTTTCCCCCAATTCTGAAAACGTTGCTCTTAGAAAGAGAAATCTTTGAGAGACACTTTACTGTGTTTTTCAGAATGTTCAAATGTTTTGTTTTCTTTGAAAGTTACCTGCAAAGAAACCAGAGTTCCTTGGTGCCTCTCCAAGATATTTCTGGTTTCTTAAAAGCCTCTGACGTAATATGCTACCTGTAACTTAGAAACTCAGATCTTGTCTCCTTTGAAAGACAGTGTCTAATGGGCAAACAAATAAGTACGATTTCCAGCCATTTGAAGCCAGCTTTACCCACAAAGCAGTCCATCTCACAGGGGAACTGGAAAGATTGACTCCATTTCAATCTGCTTTGAAAAACTGAAACAGTAGTTTGAAAATAGTAGCAGAAATTTGCTAGTGAAGATGGATGCATTTAGTTTAGTTTAGTTTTCACGTTTGAGTTTTCAGGATTACTTAAGACGCTGCTTTCTGACACATGTTATTTTTTTTTAACTCTGTAATCATCAGAGAAGATTTTTTTTTAGGGACTTGAGTCCCTCACTGATGGAAGATATTCTTAAGATGTGTGAGCCTTCCAGAGATGATCATCACCAAGGAAATCAGAAAACGGTGACCCTAATACTATTGAGATTCAGAAAAGGAAATGGAGGGTTAGAGGACATGTGTTGGAGAGTCTTTGTGAAATACAGTCTGAGGAGACTGGCCAGGGCATCTTTGTACAGTAAAGAAGAAGCGAAAACTTGTTAACCTTTTTTCCCCTCAATTCCAGCTTCTTTTATGTTTAAACCAGGATGGTAGCTTTGCCTTTTTATTTTTTTTTTCCTCCATTAGTATAGTGTAATACAGTTACTGTTGCTGTTAACCTTGAGGCAGACAGAAAATCAGTGGAGTTGATAACTGTAATACACTTTTATCTGGAATTAATAGCCTTTGCCTCTGAGTTGGAGAAAATATTATAAGACCTGATTTGCGATAAAGGCAGCAGGAACGGGAGCAAAGCCATTTTCTGTTGTCTGATGGCTATCTTCTTTACTTTTCTCAGCCATGGGTGTCTCACAATGTAGAGAAAATAACTAAGGAAAGCAGAGACATCTAAACACCTGTAAGAGCCTAATGCACCACAAAAGGCGCTTTTTAAAAAGTGCTGTATTAGCTGCTGTTGAACACCCTGCGTAGAGCAGCTCTGCCCAATGTAACCAGCTATTACTGCTGTCGGGAATGGATAGCAGAAATGTTATAAAGATGTCACCAAACCTGCCTTGCCAGACAGGGACTGGTGAATACGGGTCAGCTGGGACTGGCGGATATTCGCGCCCTCAGGGACTGCTGTCAGAAAACGGCGTTGAAAAGATGCGGGAACCTCCTTTGTCTAAAAGAGCAGTGAAATCTCTTCACTGGGGACTGGGTTTAGTGAGCGCTGACACTTGGTCGTGGACACCAGCGTCTGTGGGGAAGGAGGTGGAACCTGGTGGGGCTAAGCAGCGGGACAGCCCGTGATGCATTTTCGTAGCCTTGGTTTTCGTGCAAGCTGCAGGGTCGCTGTGTCCATCCTGGGAAGCTCTGTGGGAGGGACCTGCCGCACTAGGGTGCTGGGATGCAGGTGCCAATGACAGGGTGCAAACGATTTCGTCCGAAGCCTGTTTTAAAGGGCGGTGAAACCGGCCATATCCAGAGGAACAGGACCACCATGTCCTTACTCTGAGTTTAAGAATGGGGATTTTCTCAGGGGTATTTGAGCTGATCAAAGGCATTTTTCTAAAGCTCTGGTGCTATGTACAATTCAGCAGGCAGTGCTAGGTACAAGATACTCGTGGATGCATTCCCCTCAGGAGCAGAAAGCATGTGCAGGGCAAGACGGCAGACACGTCAGCAGATTGTGGCAGAGGGGCCGCAGCTGATAACCGCACGTAGGCTCATAAACCCCAGGGCAAACTCCGCGAGCAGCCTCAGTGTGCAATACCGATTAGCACAGTTAGCAAGTGACCAATCTGCGCTTTCATAATGTGCTTTCTATGCAGATCGTAGCGAGCACAGCTCCTTTCCCGCCATGTCCCCTCCAGCGTGCACTAGCACAGCCGCGCCGCGCCGGTCCCTGGCAGCACCGCTGCAATAGCGGGCAGAGGAGCCGCGCTCCGCTCGCCACGCTGCTCCCCGCGCCGCACGGGAGGCGCATCTCCCCGCGGGAGGGCTGCGCGCGGGCCGTGCAGGACGCACGTGCTGCTCGCCTCGGCCCGGGACCCCCCGCGCTGCTGGG
>JAWLRI010000833.1:1275539-1289045 GCA_034781795.1 Crypturellus tataupa
CCCCGCGCTTTGGGGCGCGTCGCTGCGTGCGGGCGGCGCGGCGCGAGAAACGGCGGTTTTCCCCCGAAAGGGCCGTGCGTGGAGCAGTCTGCCCTGCCTGGGAGCGGGCAAGCCCCCGACGCGGATGCTCGCACCGCTGCTTGCGCGTGGCCGATGGGGCGCGCTTCCCGGGACAGCATCCGTGGTTTGGGCAGTCGGGAGCACAGCTAGGTACTGCGGTCTTACCCAGTCCCTCTCGCCCACCCTCCTGTCTGCAGCTTGGATATCATGGGATCTTTTTGAAACAGTCAGTATTGAGGTCGTCTTTGTTTCCCCAGGCTGGGTGCACATCATTTCTGATGGAATAAATCATATTCGTTATTATCCATCTTCAACTCTTTACTTACACACACACACGCAAAGTTATAAACGTGAAAGATGTCCTTCCTCTAAGGACCTCCCTCAGTGGATATAAGATCAGAGTCTATTTCCCACTAAGCATTTTTTGCTTCACTTAAACCTTGTGAAGGGAACCTAGATGTTCCAGACCTCTCCACTGGAGATGCTCGGTGTGGTGCAAGCCCTGGAAGAGCTGTCTGGTTTCCTTCCCCTCACAGCCCTCCAGGGAATAGTTTATGGTGAGAGCATGTGGGAAGAAAGATGAATGGAGCATTCTGGCTTGGATGGGAATCTCTCAAAAGCTAAAACTAATCTAGTTGAGAGTATCTTTGAGGGAGCTCAAAACTCTTCTGCGTGGAATTCGAGAAAATCAGAGTTGGTTCCTTAAGAGTTTCCACACTGCTGTTTGCAGCTAGTGCTGACACCATGAATCTTCATAGAGTTTTACTGACAGACACATCCAGTGTTTACGAAAGGAACGGCATTGGAGCCTAAGGTCCCATAAATCAGACTCAGTTACTTATTTTCTGACAGAGACAAGAGCCGCGCCTTACTATGAATATTCATCCTGTGTGTTTCATTTCATCTCTTTCAGAAGTAAATGGCAACCATGTACAAGTAGCAGTGCAAGGATAACACTAGATCAGCAGTTTCCTTGCAAGGCAAAGCCTTCCACATTCCCCGTGTTTGGTTCAGCTTAGAACACAAACTTCTGTACTTTATGAAGGGCCAGAACTACTCCTTGACATAACTGCTGGATGATCAAACCTCACCTGTCTGCAGAGGCCACAGAGTTGGTGGTGGTTGTTTAGGTCTATGGTAGTGAAAATGACTTTTCTCCATCTTACCTTGTCCAGAAATAGATTAAACAACAGGAGCTGAGCAGTTTGTGTGGAAGAGGACAAAATAGCTTTAATACTGTTATTTCTGAAAGCATCTTTCTTTTGAATGCAAAACAGCACTATTTCAGATGCCTGGATTTTCCCTTACACTCAGAACAGATGTCTTTTCCCCTTGGTTCCACACTGTTGGCCTGGGAGAGCACTGGCAGCCTTGATGATAGTGCAAACCTAGAAAGCAGGACTTCTTGTCTAGTTCTGATGTCATGTGTTCCCTCCGAGTCTGCATCCAGGCAATTTGCAGAACGGATCCTTCTGTGCTACTCAATTCTCTATTTCATGCCCTGTTTCAGTGGTGGTCATGTTGGAGTCCTGGGACACATTCATGTTGTTCATGGCCTCCATCAGCTTCAGGGCTTTAGCCTGCAGCTCCTCCTCCCCTACTGCCCTTTCCAAGCTCAACAACCACTTCAACATCTGAAGCAAATGCTGCACATGGGTATCCTGTAGCCTCAGGAAGAGATCCTGGAGGTCACTGGTAGGCAGCTGTCCTCTTTGTTGGCCACTAACCATTGTCTCTGGGACATGTGTGCCAGAAGGATTTAGCTGCATGCTCTCTGACTGCAGCACACCCTTAGATAAAGAGGTGGAGATCACAGCTACTTCCATGGCACGAGCTGGCTGGGCAGCTGTGGGAAGTGTGGGGAAAACAGGCTGTGGCCTGGGGACTGTTGCAGACAGTGCAACATCACCGCTTGTGCTCTGGTTGTTGAAGGCTTGTGCACTTCTCAGCTCAGCTTTGCTCTCTCCTGGGCAGGCAGTCCTCTGTGGAGGAAAAAACATAGTCCTGTGAGAGACACAGAGAGCAGGCACCCAGCCATCCCTCTCTTTTGTGGGGTTAGCGCTTCCTCTGCTGTTCTCTTTCCCATTCCCTAAATGTTGGCTTCCTCAGAGGTGCAGTGTGAGGAGGAAAGAAACCTTCATCTCCTCCCCTTGTCATGTCTCCCTATATGTCATCTTTTGCAACATCTAGCTGTGCTCTTCTTTCTTACTCTCCTCTTTTAGCCCATATGAATGACCTGTTCTGCTGCAGTAGCCTAAATTGTCTCATTGTGCTTGGGAATGATAGCTTAAATTAACCTCTCAAGAGGTTCATTTTCTCGAAGTCCTCGAAGTTCTACTTCCCTGATATCTCCTTTTTGGCAAGTGACTGCAGGTCCTCTCTGTAAATGTCTGCTTAGTCTGCTATGGCTCTCTCCTAGCTTCCCTTTCTCTTTCGCCCTTTGTTTTCCCACGTCCTGATTTTCAGAGCTCTCCTTGTTGCTCATTCTTTGCTTAGAGCATACCATGGTCTTCAGAAAATAGTTAAATAACTCACCTTAATGAAATACATTTTCCTAGTACAGCGATATAAAGAAAAGGCACAGAAGTCTGTGAAGAAAGGAAATCCTGGCATTTCTGAGCAAATGGGTCCTAGAAAAAAGTAAATACTGAAACAGATTCAGCAATAAACTCCATTTCTTCACACCTGCCCTCAGCACTTTGTAATGATCTACATTCCTCCATAAAAACTCTATGGCCTCCAGACGCCTCCCTGAACCTCAGTGAGAAATTCCATCGCTGCCTGGTCATCTCCATGACCTCAGCAAGATGAGGCTGGCGCTAGGGACACATCAGGCTGCTGTTGGTGAGCAGGTATAAGAGGGCAGTCATGAGAGGATGGCTTCCCCCCAACTATGGGATTGCCTTCTGTCCCTCTCCTCGCAGCAGCTCCCAAGACTCTTTGTACTCTGATCGATCAAGTCTAGTGCTGGCTGTGCGAGCCCCACTGTGCACCTGCCCACAGGAGTTATGGTCGGTTTTACCTGCAGGGATGACTCCGTGGTTTTCGTACTCATCGAGTTTCCGGACCAGGGGGTTCTGGCAACCGTACAGTAGGCGAATGAGGCAGGCAGCTCTGGCACGCTGGGCAGCTCGAAGGGACATGAAGAACAAGTGATACTCATGATCAGAAAGCGGTGTTCCCTGTTGTTGTGCCTGAAGGCTGGCAGCGTAGCCCCAACCTGAGAGCACTGCTGAAAAATAAAATGCAGGAAGGTGGAGAGAGGAGGAAACACTGTCCATGACACACTCAGAACAGGTGGAAGTCATGAGCAATGCAGTAACGGGCTCATGATGGGGGTCTAGACTTGAGAGTGACACCATTCCCTCTTCTGCTTCTGTCAAAGAGGTGTAGTATTTTGGTGACATGACCGGAGCTCTGGTGATTGAAGCCCTCAACTACAAGAAAGGGCATGGGTGGAATTGGTAATGTAGCTCTGCTGTGGGGGCTGGACCCAAGAGCTGGTTTCAAGTATTTTGTCTCTGCAAATTCTCTTCCTCTAGGCAAATGAGTCCAGAATGCTTGAACTAACAGGGATACCCCAATGGACACATGTGGGTCCTCTCTGTGGTCCCAGCATTCATTGAACCCATGGGCAAAACATATTGCATATACTTGCCTGTAAAGAACATTTTGAAAGACTGCAAAATCAAACACCTGATGTTAGATGTGCCTAGATAGAAGTCACATATGCAATCTTAGTTTTGACTGCTTGTGCATATGCATTTTATATATTCTTTAAGGACACAGTAACTTACTATTCTTTTAATTGGACTTTCAGCTCCTACAGTTAGAGATTGGACCTCCTATGCCAGGAAATAAAAGTTTTTCAGGCTAGGCGGGTATTCAGGACATCGACCTCATTCTTCACTGCTTGAAAGGTTGAGACAGGAAGATGCCAGAAGAGGATGCTCTTCCAAAAAGTAGATTTTATTCCTGCCTTCACTGCTAGGCAAGCAACTAAACCAAGTTTCTCGGAGTGTTATTTATGAATTTTTTTTTTTTTTTTTTTTTTTTTTTTTTTAACCTTGTGGGTTCCTGCTTATAGGAAGGCCAAGCTCTTGCACCTCTGGAGTCTGCCTGTATTTTGGACAGCAAGTAAGGGCTACATTAGCATATGTACTCCGAGAAGAGAGGGCTGGGATATTTCAAACTGAGATTCTAAAAGCAATGGATAGCTTTGAGTGTGATCCCTCTCTACCTTGATTTACCATTTGCAAAATCACTATAATATAATCACAATTATCACAATTATCACTATAATTAATCACAATTAATAGCTATGAAGCACTGAAATACATGTATGTATGTAAAAAAAGTTCAGGAGAAATGAGTCATTCTGTGTAGAGCAGAGTTTGAATGGGATCAGTAAATAAATCATATGATCAAACACTGCACACTAAGGGTGACATAAAATATTGACTAGTTGCTCATTAAAAAGACATTGTCCATCCTGGGATCAAAGAAACCAACCCTTGCGAAAAAAGTGAAGTCATGTATTCAAAGAACTGTGTTACCATGCCTGTACACAGGGGGAACAAATATAAAGTTAGAAAAACCCTGCAGTTTAGGCATGCTGTAGGCAGTATGTTTGACTTTGTAATCTCCATAGCAGTCTTTTTAACCAAAGAAGACTTTTTAACTTCAAAAGTCATGAACTTAAAAATTTCCCCATGTACTTTTCCTTACTGATACCTGTATTTCTGTAGATGCAGCAGGACCAAATGAAATGCAAATATCTTTGTTGAAAGATTAACTGAGGTTACGGAGCACTTTCTGAGACAATATTAGATGAAGGTGCAACACTTGGCCAACTAACATGGAGAATTGCTGAAAGAAGGAAAATGATGTTCTAAGACTTTCTGTCCTCTCAGATTTCTCTCCTATCTAGCAACAGCATCCTCCTTCTTGTTCCTTCATCTACATAGTACTTCCCTTCCCTGGTTCAAATCCAAACTTCTGCCTTACCTTCATGTCTGGTTTCTGAGTGAGCTGTGTCTGCTCTTGTCTCCTGTCTTTACAGAACCAACCTCTGCTTTTCTCATTCTCTTGTCCTCTGCCTAGTTACTTCCAGTTCTGAGTCTTCATTTTCTCATTCACATGGTCTCCTCACCTTGCCCAGTTTTCTCCCAGACTGCTGCTCCTTGCTGTATCTCTCTCCATTTTGCCAGCTGCCTCCTCCAATACTGGCTGCTATTTAAACAATTTGGAGGACTGCAGGCAGAGAGGCAGTACTCTGCACAGTGTGTGATAAGATGGACATATCTGTGGGGTCAAGTGTCCTCTTGTGTTCCTTTCGGCTCTTAAACACCAAAGCTGCAATGCTCCAGGAGGGAAAGGATAAAGAGCAGGCGAGTCTGCCATCCTTTCTCACAACCTCATTTTTAAGAGCAGCAGGAGCATTTGTCACTTACCAGAAAAAAACAGGAGAGCCTGTGTGGCTGACATGGCACCTTGCTGCCATAGGTGCAGTATCTGACAGAGCCAGAGGGCCAAGCGGTCGGAGGTGTCACAGCGTGACCACAACACTACTTTTCTCTTGCCTGTCTACCTCGTCATGTCTCTTCCTCCAGCAGCCGGCCATGCCCGCGTGGTGCTGGCAGGAGAAGGTGGGCAGAGCGTCGGGTCCCCACGCTGGGTGTGATGTCACAAGCTCGTCACCACGTTCCTGGTTCTGCTGTTCCCTCCCGCCCAGGCTTCTGCAGTGTCTGCTCTGCGGTCCGATTGCTGGGGCAACGTTTGCTGGCAGAAACTTTCCAGAGTCCAGGCGCTGGCTCATGGTGTCTAGCAGATCCGGGTAGGCGTGCAGCAGAAAACTGGGTTCATGGCTGAGGACCCAGACTGTAAGCTGTGCCGCAGCGGGAACACCTTCCCTACTCTGGATGCAGCTCTTTTCACCTTGCAGCCTCACGGGCTCTTCTGTGTAGACACTCAGTGAGCAGAGGTTTGTGGAGCTGCTGGGTCCTTGCTGGCTGGAGGAGCTGTTGCGTCCCAGGGAGGTCGGGAGAGTGGTGATCTGCTCTGCCACCAAGCCAAGTGCCAAGGTGCAGTGACGAAGACTGGGGATGGTGGGGAGGAATGGCTGGGAGCATCTGAGTATGGCCAGACCTGGCACAAGAACAGAGTTTATAGGAAGGGAAAATGGGGAGCAAGAGACACGGGGCAGAAGTTTGGTCTTGTTTTTCATTTTAGCCACAAGAAAGGACGAGCATTCTCAGCACAAACATTTCCTACCAGCGCTGAAAGCGTCTTTCCTGCAGTTTTATCTAGAGGCTGACCCCCTCGAATAGGAAGGCTGAGGAGCCTCTACCAAGAGCCAAATGTGAACTTCCTTTGTTTTTTTGGAGGACTGTCTCCTGCATTCTCCTCTGTAACCTCTGGCAACAGAAGGGCAGAACTTCTGTTTTCTCAGGCAGTATATTGTTAATCATTTTAACTAAATTAAGTATCATCTTAGGTCCCCCACCCACCAGTCTTGGGAACTAAATAGCTCCCTGGATGCTCAATAAAAGTGGCATTTCCCCATACTCCAGTGAAATAATGAGGCTTCCAAGAGGCAGAATCTTTAAATGGAGGAAGGGGGAAAAAGTGAACCAGGTAGTCCAAACAAGCCATAGCAGGGAAGAAAACAGCTACTGAGTATATGAGGCAGGGTTTGGGCACAGTCCAGCTCAGGAGCAATAGGGACTGCTTGTGTAAGTTGTCACTACCCTCTCCTTGCTGTGCTTGTCACACACAGTCTGGCCCAAACTGAGGTAAATCCTGATGGCAGCAGCTTCTGTGGAGGATATTTGGTTTCCCAGGTTTGACATCCTCTGCTTTGTGCTTCTGCCTTGCCAAAGTTTGTGCGCTCAGTGGCTTGTCTGTCCTTGATCGCAGTGTCCCTCATTGGGCAGTCCAGTCCCTTGGTGGGAGAACCTCTACCTGTCACCTTAGGAGCTTGGAGTGGCTCATCATTTTACCAATGCCAACAGGTCACCTCTCTCATTCCTCATTTGACCTTATTAGGTCTGTTGTCTGATCAGCCCAGATGTTTCCTCAGGACTTGGCCTCATCAGCACATCCTTGCCGTGGAGACTGGCATGTTGTCCCTGTGTGGCTGTTCAGTGCAGTCATAGGACAGATAGTGGTTAGTGGTGCCTTAATGTGCTTTCTGCTGTGTCCCGCAGTATCCTTGAGTCTATATGTAGTAAGCAGTTTCTTTATCAGCTTTCCATCTTTACAGCACTAATTGTTGGTCAGCATTAAATGCTAGTCACACTAGGGCTCTAGTGACTTTGTTCAAAGCTGCTCATGAAAGGCAGCAGATGGGCGCTGGATCAGAAGGATGTTTTTGTCCTTCTGTCCAAGGGGTGACATTCACCAACTCCCTGGATACTCCCACCTCCATTCAGTTCTGTGGAGCAGAAGCAGCAGGAAGGATGTCACTCCAAGTGGAGGGAGAGTCACCAAAATACCAATTTTCTGTTTCTTCAGGGAGCTTCTTTTACCCCAATAACAATACAAGGATCTGGAAATCTTTCCTCTATCCTTGGAAGATCTATTGAGATACCTTCCTTGGAGCCTCACATGTGTTCTTGTCTCATCCTATAGCAGGACCGCAGGAATCATGTGAACAAACTGGTAGTTGCTAACAAGAGGGTATTTGATATTGCCTTCCTGTAAGGCATCCATGGGTAGAGACAGAACTTCTACTTACAGACAGTCCTCTGTTTTAGCAAGTAACTTGGTGGTGCAAAAAAAAGAGGGATACCATTTACTTAAAAGTATTCCAAAAAGGAAGGATGTGTGGGTTGCCTGAGAACTAAAAAAAAAAAAAAAAAAATCTGTTTTGTTAGTGTATCATTCTGAAGGGAAAGAATGTTTGTTTACTTTTCTTTCATAAAACTCTGCAATTAATAATTTTGCATCTGTTTAATTACCATGTTCCTGGTCGCATGGTGGGAATCTATGTGACTAAAATGGCACAGGGCCATTGCAGAATTGATATGTAGACATGCAGTTTCAAACTATTTTCTTTCTCTAAGATGTATACATCTAGGAGTTTGGAAGTCATTAAGTTGTCAGCATCTTAAAATGCTTCTGTCTTCTACTGTGAAAACTACGTAGGTGACCTAATCCCTTTCTATCCCACAAAACTAACTCTTTTACAGCATAGTTCTGCTCTGAGAAGAGATTCTTGAAAAATGGGATTTCATATTGGCTCTCAAAAATACCAAAGTAAATCATCTCATTCATGTATATGAAAGTGTGTGTTTTCATTTTCTTCTGGCTCACTGCCAGCCCTATAAACTCAATCTAGAATGAGGCAGTCAAATTGCTATTTTTCTGGAACACAGTGGTGGGAAATTCTGCCTTTGGACCATTGCTGTTGATAATGTGTGAATAGAATAAAATTCTCTCTCCCAGACCTATGAATACCTGGCTAAGCACAGACTAATCACACAAAATCCTCTCAGCAAAGGCAATAAACAGGACCCTGAACAGACTCAGAAAGCAGAACAGTTGTGAAGGGGCATGTTTCTTCCATCTCCGGAACAGAACTGCATCAGGCTGTCTGTTCAGTAGGAAAGGGAGTGATAGAGAGAAAATGATAGGAAGAACTTATATTTTCTTATGTAGAACTCAGTGGGAGGCATTTTTTGTTTGGGATTGGAGTAGAAGGAACATCCAACTATTTGTAAGAAGAGAGCACGCTGATGAGCAGTGAACACGATAGCCTTGGTTAGCAGATCTTGGCCGTGATGCCATGGCCATGACCTTGAAGAAGGAACTGCAAGGGCAGTTCCTTTTGCAAAGGCAAAATTCCTTGTGTATCAGTGCAGGAATGTCTCTGTTAGCCCTGCCTGCCATGGCACAGAGATGTGGTGCTACTCCCACAGATCAGTTCCTCAGTTCCTCTCCTGCGGGGGAGAAGACACTGCTGCACATAGAGCAGGACCTGTCATATGCAGTAGAGCTACCAAAGTCTCAGATGTGATTGCTGATGTACCTCTAATAACTGAGCCTTGTCATGGCCAAGGGCAGAACTTTGGTGGCTATGGCCAGGCTAGGATTCAGTCATGTTTCTGGGCTTTGTTTGCCACTGGTCTATGTTTATTCCATTTCCTAAATACTCTCTTGCAATCTCAGTTTACAGCACTGCTGCTATGACGGTTATTTATTACATTTGTTTTCTTTCCTCTGATCAGGATCTGCCATCCCTGTCTTCGCTTTAAGCTGCCGCTTGGAGTGAGGGGAAATAGCTTGGTGGCCAGAAGCAGCTAGATATTCAGAGAACAGAACTGTTGCTTGCAAGGTGAGGAATTGATTTGGCCAGCATAGAGAATGACTGGTAAAAAAAAGTGCTGAATGCTGAAAATTTGGTGTGTTTTGACAAGCATTCATCCTGCTTCCTCTGTTTTCATGCTACACAGGCTCTTTTTTTCCTGCTTTCAGGAAGATTAATAGGGCAGGATATGATAAAGATAAAACACAAACACATAGTCTTTGAGAATCTAATATGTTGCCAAAGGAGCTTATCCAAAATGAAATCAAATCCCATGTGTTTTTCAGCATTAACACTATGCTTAGAAAATTAGAAGAAGGAAATAACTAAAACATGGTTATTTTTCTTTTTCATTTTGATAGTATGTTTACTGGCCATTTAGTTGCCTCAAGGTTGCCCCTGGGCCAGTGCTATACATTTGTTTGCATTACAAATGTTTTCAATCCTGATTTTTGTAAAAGGAACTTTGGAAATCAGTGTAGCCAATGTGCTGTTGTATCCCAAAGTCAACAAACCACTCAAAACAAAACCCGAGGCGCTTATCCTACTGTATTCATCTCATATTCTGAACTGTAAATGGACATGTTAACTGGTTCACTGCCAACTGGGTAAGCATTGCTAATCTCCATCCAGCTAATCTCATCTGTCACATTCCAAGATTTATTTCCAAGTTGTGTTCTCCAATACAAAGCATAAAAAACAGGAGCCTCTAAATGTTTCAGTCTAAATGTTCATTGCCATGCTTCAACAACAAAAACAGTTGATCATACTGCTCAGTTGTCTTATTTGTTTTGTAAATTAAATTTAGATACAGTTTGATGTTGAATACTTAGGGCTTTCTTATTAAGGAAAACGCCTGTGCCTGAAAAGAAGGAAAATAATCTATTTAGAAGGTGTAGATGTCCCTGTGATGTTGTCTGATGTTGTCTGGTGCCTTACATGATTTAGCATGTGAATACTGAAAGAAGAGCAGCCATAGGTAATGGGAAGAGAAGTGGTAAGAGAAATAGTTATATTGGAGGTTGCTGAGGAGAGTGGGAATTTTGAGAACAAGCAAGTGACAGGTTTTGTCCCTATGGCTGTCTCTTTATGACAGAGAAAGCTCTTTGCAATCTGTGCTGCCGTTGTCACCCATTCTTGTTTAACATTTTCTTCCTCTCTCCCTTTCCGTGTTCCTCAGTCTCAGATCCCTCGCTCTGCCCAGAGAAGACTACTGAGGGCCTGGTTCCTGCAGCACTAGCTAACAGTGACTGATGAGCAGCAGATCGCTGGCAGTTGCCTTTTTTGGATTTCTCTCTCAGGGAAGTAGCGGGGATAATTTACTGCTAGTTCCTCTGCTCCCTGCAGCAGGTGTCAAGACCATGAGTGACACAAAGAAGGGCAAGCTCCTTCAGGAAAGTCCTGTGAAAACAGAGCTGCATCTGCTCTCCTCCAGACAGCTCACAGGAGATGCCTCTCAGGACTCCCATCAAGAACACGGCTGCAAGCAGGAGTCGGAAAATGGGATGGACCTGTCTTTTGGAAAAGGAACAAAAGGATCGATAACTCCCTGTGAGATAGAGGTCTGGGAATGCAAGGATGGTGGCAGTGCACACATCAGCAAGGTTATTGTAGCAGGGGACAATCCAGAGCCACCTGTGTGTGAGAATGGCTCCATTTGGGTTCAGCAGGGGGGAGAGAAAACCTACGAGTGTCCTGAATGTGGGAAGAGCTTCAGCCGGAGCTCGTACCTGAGCCAGCATCAGAGGATCCACCTGGCAGAGAAACCCTTCAGCTGCTCCGAATGTGGGAAGAGTTTCACACGAAACTCAGACCTCATCAAACACCAGCGCATCCACACAGGCGAGAAGCCCTACCAGTGCAACGAGTGTGAGAAGACCTTCAGCCAGAGGTCCAACGTGATCAGGCACCAGCGGACGCACACAGGGGAGAGGCACTACCAATGCAATGAATGTGGGAAAAGCTTCAGCCAGAACTCGCATCTCATCGTTCATCAACGAAGCCACAAGGGCGAGAAGCCGTTCAGCTGCCCACGGTGTGAGAAAAGCTTCAGTGACCGCTCTTCTCTCATCATCCACCGGAGAGTCCACACTGGAGAGAAGCCCCACAAGTGCCAGGAGTGTGGGAAGCGTTTCCGGGACAGCTCGGCCATCATTCGGCACCAGAGGATCCACACGGGAGAGAAACCCTATGAGTGTACCGAGTGCGGGAAAAGCTTCCGCCAGAGCTCCTCGCTGGTGACCCACATGAGGACGCACACGGGCGAGAAGCCCTACAAATGCCCTGTCTGCGGAAAGGGCTTTAGCCAGAGCTCGGCACTTACCACGCACCGTCGGATCCACGTGGGAAAGGCCTTGCCCGTGTTCCACGCCAGCCTGCTGCCCACGCCTTACCAGTGCGCCGAGTGCGGCCGGCGGTGCAGCGACCACTCCACGCTCGTCAAACACCAGAGCGCGCACGCAGAGGAGAGGCCCTACATCTGTGTGGAGTGCGGGGACAGCTTCCGACGGAGCTCGGCCCTCAACGTGCACCTCAGGATCCACCGAGGGGAGAGACCCTACAAGTGCGAGGAGTGTGGAAAAGCCTTCAGGCACAGCTCTGCTCTCGGTGCACACCTGAGGATCCATGCAGGAGCCAAGCCCTACGAGTGCAGCGAGTGTGGGAAAAGCTTCCGGAAAAGCTCAACACTTAAAGTGCATTTGAAAATCCATGCGGCCAAGAAACCTCATAAATGTGCAGTGGGTAGGAGAGCGCTCAGTTCACGCTCGCTTCTACCATAGTCCAGAGTACTTTTCTGCTGTGTTGAGGACTTTGGGAAAAGGGAGGGCGATGAGGACCTCGATGGAGAAGGACTAGCTGGTGACAGGGTTGCTGGGGGTATTAGTGCTGGGTGTTTAATTCCCATGGTATGAGAAACATTTATGAGGTCCAGAAGCAGCGAATTAGGACTCAGAGCTGAGTGCTAGGGGCTTAGGAGGAGATGGCTGAAAGCCGGAGGAACAGGGACCGATTTCTGGGTAATTTGGGGGTTGTGAGCCTGTGGCAGAACAGAACACTAGGTTTTCAAAGTGTCTTTTTTAGCTAAAGAAAAGATCAAAATAAAAAAAATCCATTTTTTTCCGACTCAGCACTTTGGCTTGTTAGACACTGTAGCAGTCTTAGAAACTTTTTGTTACCTTATTTTTCATGAATGTACTAAGTTTACACAGTGCTTGAAAAGACAGTTCGAGTTCTTTGAGCCAGACACTCTGGAGCTGGACCTCAGTCTGTCTGTCTTTTTTCCTCCTCCTTTCCAAACAACACTCGATTCCTACCTCCACGTGCAGAATCTGCAGGACACGGTACCTGCGGGACACAGAACGGATGTGACCTGCTCCTGAAAACACGGACACAAACTCCGTTTTTGCTTGGAATGACGCCTGTTTGGCAGCTTTGCCAAAATTTGTCTTCCCTGGTGTGAAACACCTTGGCAGATCAGTAAAACACAGGCAAAAAATGTGACCTCCTTTAACCAAAAACAAAACAGAAACTCCCACAAAAAATCCCCAAGACGTCCTAGTCAGACTGAGTAGGCTGCACGAGTTGCTTATACTAATGGTAGTCTAGAGATTGTCTGCAATTTTCTAGCCCTTTTATATGATAGAGTGCTGTTTAGCTCACTACTGTTTGTAGAGTGTTAACACACAACGCTCGGTGTAACATTTAGGAATTACTGAGGTTGAATTTCTTACTACCCTAACGACTGTATATTACGCGGCCCTTCTTTGTATTGCTGTTTTACTACTAGGTACGTGTTTCCAGCCTGAATAAAACCTCTTTTCTCAGCGTAACCCTATTTCCTGCCCTCATATGTTACATGGCGGCGGGGGGGGTGTCAGTCTCTTTCCGCAGAGTTTGGCGTGGAGAGGGGCTCCCGGGGCGGGGGGGAAGGCCGCACGGAAGGCAGCAGTGGGGGACCCTGACCGCGCAAGTAACGGTCGAGGTAGCGGTCGTTAACGGCCGTTAACGGTTGCTAACGGCCGTTATCGGCAGCGCGGCCGCCAGGCGCCGCCCGCTGTCGCCGCGGCGCTGACGTGGAGGCGCCGTTGGAGGGCGGCGCTTGCCGGGCGCCCTGTTCGAAGCGGCGGCGCGCGGCATGG
>JAWLRI010000833.1:1289088-1323458 GCA_034781795.1 Crypturellus tataupa
CTCCGAGTGCCCGGCGGCGCGCGGCGCGGCGCAGGGGCCGCTCCCGGCGCGCTTCCCCTTCCCCTACGCGCCCTACGCGATCCAGGAGCGCTTCATGGCGGCGCTCTACGGCGCCCTGGAGAAGGGCCAGGTCGGCATCTTCGAGAGCCCCACGGGCACGGTGAGCCGTGGAGGGTGCGCTGTGAGGCTGCCGGCCCCGGGTGGGTGGTCACGTAGGCGGGGAGGGCGGCCCCGCTGGGGGTGGTGCCTGGGGAGAGGGGCCTGGGGCACCTGAAGCCCTGGTGCTGCACAAATGGCCCCCGGTTGGTCCCGCCGTGTTGGTGCCAACGTTGGTGTCACCCAGGACAGGTAAAAGGGGAAAAGTGGGAAGAAGCCGTTTACAAGAGAAATGCTGCACAATGTCGCGTGAACTCTCCTGTACCCACACACATAGGCTTGACTTGATCCCGCTAAGCTGGAGCTGTCTCCACGTGTGCTTCCTTTGGAGGTTACTGTGTGACTGTCAGTGGCACCAGTGCTCCAGCTGTGCATGACTGTTGTTTGCTTTCCATGACAGGGAAAGTCTTTAAGTCTTATCTGCGGAGCCCTCTCCTGGCTCAGAGACTTTGAGGAGAAAAAGAAGCAGGAGGAGGCCCGGCTTCTAGCACTCGAGCATGATGGGCAGGAGGAGAAAAAGCTGCCGCTGTCTGATGAATCCCTTCAGAAGGGGACTTTGGAGGAGCCTTGGTGTCCAGAGAGCAAAGCCTCAGCTGGGGAACCAGACTGGATTACTGCGTTTGTGCAGAAGAAAGAAGAACGGGATATGGTGGACAGATTAAAGGTTGAGAAATGCTCCCTTGTAGAGGAAGGGGAAAAGCAAAGTGTGAGGATAAGAACGGGCAATAGATACCGTGGGTGGTAATTAGAGAAACAAGTGATGCAGTCTTCCATGGCTGAGGTCCTGTTTCAGAGAACTTAGTTCCAGTTAAAAAGGATGAACATTGCTCTGTGTGTGGATGTCATAAGACAAGAAACTCCTTGCTGTAAACTTCATGATGCGCAATAGGCAGGCACTCAAGAAGAAAGGGACTGTGTAGTGACAGTTTTGATTCAAAGTGGGTAGTTTGTTTGTTTGTTTGTTCTTTTTGTTTGTTTGGGGTTTTTTTGTGTGTGTCTCCAGGGCATTAGAAAGTAATTATATCTGAGTTTTAAGATTAAACGCATTTCATCCTTGCTTTGCTCTCGCTTTGCTTTTAGGAAGAGCAGATCAAGAGGAAAAAGCGAGAAGATCGACTTGAGAAAATTCGACATAATGTGCAATTAAAATATGCAGCAAAGAGAAAAGTGAGTTGTCCTACAAACTTTAAAAGTTTCTGTATTAGTTATATCAAGTCTTTTTCATTTTTGCATACGCAGTCTGACTTTGAATTTTCCAAACGAAATGAAAGCATATGGGCAGCTCTTTGCATTAGATTCTATTCCAGATTTCTGGTTGGACTCTTTTTTAAAAAAATTGAGATGTGAAAAACAGTTTGTGTATAGAGACTATATTGTGCCAGTGGTTGTGTTTTTAGATGGAAATAGGAAGCATTCTGATAGGCTTTCGTCCCTTTGCTTTTGTTTCAAAGGCTTTAATGCTCAGTTTCTTTGAAAACTGGCTTTCAGAGCTCTTGGGGCATACATGAACCCGACTGTGTATAACCAGAGTAAAACCTGTAGATCTGGGATTAAATTTAAGATTGTGGCACCAAAAAAAAACAGTCACATCAGACTTTGGTTGTACTTTGCTCATCAATAGTGAACAACTGTGGTCTTTTCCACTTATTTTTTTCTTCCATTTAGATGGATTAATTGTTGCAACGGTCTTAAATCTAAGAGTTTTTTGATGAATCAAAAACTTCTGAAAAGTTTGTGAATCAAACTTCTCAGAAATATCTACTTCAGAGTGCTGAGCAGACAGACTTATTAGGCTGTCAGGCTTTTAGTTTCTAGTGTGCTGCATGTGACATGCTGTATTCAGTTTTGGTCAAATCCTGTCAAAAGGATGTAGCAGAAATGGCAAAGATTCAGAGGTAAATGGTAAATAAAAAACAAACAGAACAAAGAACGTCTGGCTCTAAAAAGAGAATGAGGAGCATGATAAAAGGGGATAGAGCAGATGAGAGAGTATAGAGATTTGAGAAAACAAACGATTTATCTATTCTGTAGTGCTTGAGGCCTTTTTTTCATAGTAACATGCTAAAGGAGCACTTGTTGAAGTTGGAGAGTACTGTTTTCAGACTGATGAAAGAACTCTTCTTTAACAGAAAATAATTAACCAGAAAAATGGTTATTCAGTTCAACAGAATTTTTGTGGAGAGGAATATCTGTATTAGAATAGGAACCACAGAATTAGGAAGAGAATCAGCAAGAGAAATCTTGTATTCCTCAATTTAAAACAATTACTGAGCTTATCATCATTTTGGACAAATTAGTTCTTGATTTCCATATAGGTTTCTTTGGTTGGGCCTTTTTTATGTATGTTTTCACCAGTCCTTTTCTTGGCCTTTTCAAGGAATAGGGTACTCGGCTGCATGCCTGTTACCATTTCAGGAATTAGGAGTCAGTAGGCCTTTGCACAGATTTTTGTTTTGTTTTCTTTCCCTTTCATGTATGTCAGTGGACAAAATTTGCCCACACAGGTATCAGCTGAATTCTGTGCCATTTGTTTGTCCTGCTGGCTGTCTTTTGACCTGTCCATTGTACAAAGTGATTTATGTGCTCCCTTCAGAGATCTGAGGAGGAGGAGACAAAGCGCCTTCTTCAGCTCAGCAAGGAGGTGCTTTTGGAGAGGGGAGGAGCAGATGGCCTAGAGCAGCTGGATCACAACGAGGAGGAGCTAATTCTTGATGAATATGAGAGTGATGAGGAGAAGAAAGTGGTATCTGGGTAAGGATGGGGACTTCCATACCAACACATTACTTTGTGTATTGTACTTGGCTTCCCTTAATTGCAGGGTATCTAGGTGTGATTACTTCCTTGGGTGCCTCTCTGGGATTCTTTTACTGAGTATTTGTCCTGGATCTGGCTATGTAGTGTGCAGATCTGGAGTTTCCTCTGCTTGAGCCACGGAAAATAGATTTTTGTTGTAGTACATGCAATTCCAAATGCTTTTGTTAGGCTGGATCTTCCTTATGTTGACAGCACAGTGACCTGAAGTGTCTTCTGAGAAAGTGCGTCTTAAAATGCATAGCAATGTCCTCCCTTCACCCAGGCTTGAGTCCTTGAAGAAACCTTCTGGCTGCTGGGTAAATGACTTGAGATCAAATTTTTTACATTAGAAAAACAAAATATTCCTTGGGGCATGAGAGGAAGTTACTGCAGGATTAGCATCGACATCTTTTGCTATTCTAAAGGGAGAGATGTTCACATTTCTAAAAACTGAGCTTCAGCATAAAAACCATGTGCACACTTTTCTGTCTTGTGTTTGATTGTTCCTTTTGCCTTATGCAGAAATCCAGAAGTCATATTTTAGCAAGAAAAGTCAAATACATTAGAAACATAAATTTACTAATTAGTGTCATTATCAAGACAGATCCTCCTGCCTCAAATTGCAAAATACTTAAAATTACATATAAATGAAGCAGTTATCAAACATTAAGCTGCTTTTGCCTTTGAGGAATTATATGGCAACTAAACATCTTCCTGAAGCTTGTCTTTATGTAATAGCTTGAGAGTGGCATATTGCCTCTAAGGGAGAAAACAACAAACAGATAAATAAACACACCAAGGAATAGTATAACACTGATTAGCTCATGCTGGGGGCTCAGAAGCTTTATTAAAAAAAAAAAAAAAAGAAAAAAGTCTGGAAGTTGTTAAACACACATCCCTCCATTTTATTTTTAAAGAACAAGGCTTGACTTGATCATGAAGTATTCTTATGAGCTCAATTTTTATTTTATCTCTTGAGGTTACTGTCTGAAGTTGTTCTTGAGATGATACAGCCATTTCTTTTGAGATTGTTATCTTGTCGCCAAATGTCATTTTAAACCAACTTTTGGTGATCTGTTAAAAGGAAACTCTTTGGGCTTTTCTTTCTTTCCCTAGGCTGGAGGAAGATGATGATGATATGGAAGAGGAGCATGTTACTAAGGTAAGATGAGGGCAGAGAGTGGCAGAGAGAGTATCAGTGTATGCATCAGTGAGCAGAATCATGGCTTCCATGCATCCTTCAGAAAATAATGCAAGGGATTTGGAAACTAGCAGCCAACAACTGCTAAGTTTGTTGATAACAGCAAGCAGTACTGCTGCCATTATCTCCTTTTGCGCTGCACTGGCCGCCAAAGCAGCCGCTAATGTTGCTGAAAGTTTGCTGGGACTTGCTGTAAAAACGTAATGCTAAAATTATTACTTTTTATTATTCTCTAGTTGTGATTTGCTGTTGTCATAGGGACTCTGGAAGATCAACCAAAATGGAGGCCCAGATGCGTAGGAATTAGCAGGAAGAATAGGCCAAATGACCTGGGGAGGTGTAAGATGCCGTTCAGCTATAGGCCTTCCCTTGTGTTTGTGAGGGCTTGAGGAAGGTAACTTGGCTGAGGTGCTGACCTGCCTCCTTGCAGGATTAGTTGTCAGAAGGAAATTTGGCTTCTGTGTTCTTCTCATCCTCCCCTCATTTTCCCTCACTGCAGATTTACTACTGCAGCCGCACCCACTCGCAGCTGTCTCAGTTTGTGCATGAGGTGCAGAAAAGTCCTTTCGGCAAAGACACACGTCTGGTCTCCTTGGGATCTAGGCAGGTACGTGATGTGTTCACAGGGGAACCAGTGTGCACCTTAACCTCATATAAAGTTTGCTGGGATATGTGTGGAGGTAACAATCGCAAGACATCTCAGGGGCTGCCTGCATCTCCCACTGAAAACTAAAGCAGAAATGAATTATGACTCAGATCTGGGTGATGTGCCTTCTTTGAGCTATGTTTTTGCCATTTATCCTTTAACATAAATTCAAGAATCCATCTTCTCTCTGATGCAGAAGATTACATATTTCTAAATCTCTGAGAAGGTCCTTTGTGTTCTTTCTCTTGGTATTGCTTCTGTGAGCAGCCGTTAGAAGCTGTTGGGTAGCAGGGCGCTGTCCCAGGGCACCTTTTCTAATTTTTCCTCCTTGTTAATTTTTAAATGGCATTGGAGGAGGATATTTGTAGCAGCTAGTACACACTGCCAGACCCACAGACTTTTCTATTTTGAAATCTAGACTTAGATTCCTTTAAAGTCTTTTTATTTTACAGCAAAGGGAACCCAGGGGGCACTGTCTTTTAAGTAACCACCCACCGCTTCCTCTCTTTGCACGCCTAAGAACCTGTGTGTGAATGAGGACGTGCGCCGCTTGGGGGCTCTCCAACTCATCAACGACCGCTGCATGGAGATGCAGAAGAACAAACACGGTATGAATGCTCTCAGCCTGGGAAAGCAATCGCAGATAAGGCGGGTAGGCGTGATAGTCTGGAGAGAGTGCTCTGCCAGTCAGCTTGAGCAGGAAAGTGGCAGGAGCTTGAAAATGGTAGGATGGAGAAACAGAACTAGAGGTCACTAGTGCTTTTACTTTTCTTGTCCTTCCAGCATAGGAGAGATCCTCTGAGACTTGTGTGTATTTGGAGTGTCTTATGTCTGTCAGGACTTATGCAGTGGAAATTGTTTCTGCAACTTAGTGCTAGAAGTATGGGAAAATGTCACAGGTCTAAATCTAACTGGTAGGGGAAGCAACCAATGCAGGGATAGGAATGTCACTGCAGAATGCTCTTTAAATAGATGATAGGTAAAAAGTTCATGGAAAGACCTGCCTTGAAATCCACGAGCTGTAAGGATTCAAAGTAGTTGTTTTAAGTTGTTTTATATATTGGTCTTGACTTTCTACTGATTTCCACTGTCAGAAAAGAAGAGTGATGGAGAGGAGATGGAGGGGAAGAAGAGACGTGTGAGTCGCACTGTATGCCCATTTTACTCCTATGAGCAAATGCACTTTCTCCGTGATGAAGTTTTAGTGGAAGTGAAAGATATCGAGCAGTTGGTGGCTTTGGGAAAGGAAACAAAAGCATGCCCGTATTACGGGAGTCGATACGCCATTCCCGCTGCTCAGGTAAGGTGTATGTGCTGGTTAGGAGCACTAGTGCCAGGACCTGCAAGAATAAACCTGTTGCCTTCCCTCCCCAGTATTATGTTGCCCAGTGTTCACAGAATTTGGAATGGTTGAGGTTCGAAGGGATCTCTAGAGATTAGCTAGTCCAACCCCTCTGCTCAAGCAGAGCATGTGGCATGTGGCGCAGGGTCGCATCCACATGGGTTCTCTGGGTGTTTGTAAGCAGTCTGAGTGTTTGTCAGCTCTAGTTTTGCTGAGAAAACCTATGAAGGAAAAGAATGGCCATTTGGAGCTAGCAGAGAAGCTGGAAGTCGGTAGTGAGTCGAATGTGCTGAAGTAGCTACATGGCTCAGTAACTGTGAAGCAGTACTTGTGCGCCGGAATAGTCTTAGCACATACCACTGCTCTTCGTCTTTGCTTGGTTCTCTGCCAGAAGACATCCTTTCAATGCTTCAAAGGAGGTTCGGAATATAGCCTGCTCTTGTGTTGCTAGACTTTTCTTACTGTTATTATTTGAGGGTTGAACAGGCTTCCCATCCATGTATTGTTCTGGCACAGTCATTTCTATTCAGCTCACCTCCCAGTGCCTCTCTCCAAATACGTGCCCTTGTGTCTCTTCTTCCCTTTCCCATCTGAAATAAGAGCAAATAACGTGACTGGCCTCTAACAGGCACATGCGGTTGGTGAGTGCTCGATGTTTGTAAGGACAAGAATGGGAGTCAGGGTATGGTGCATTTTTCCCGCAGCTGGTGGTGCTGCCTTATCAGATGCTCCTGCATGAGGCCACGAGGAGCGCTGCTGGGATCAGCCTGAAGGACCAGGTTGTAATCATTGACGAGGCCCACAACCTCATTGACACCATCACTTGTATCCACAGCGCAGAGGTCAGTGGTGCTCAGGTGAGTTGCATCCTGGTCTGTTAATCATGGCTGAGCTCTAAATCTGTCAGAGTGCCCTGGTTTTGGCTTCTCTGTAATGCCACATCCTTCCTTTGCTCTTATAGTTGTGCTGTGCCCACTCCCAGCTGCTGCAGTACATGGAACGATACAGGTGAGGATCTCGGATGAAAACAGTGCAACAACAGTTGCAGGCAGCGTGGATGCCACAGCTTATTGCTCTTATCTGCAGGGCCTTGCTTGCTTTTTTCCCAGTGGAAAGTTATTTGCATAAATGCTTTTGCAGATGAAGAGCTACTGTCTTCATTATCTCTGTCTAGAACCCATCTTAAGTCAGATTCCTGGGGCTGGTGTTGAGAAGTGGAAAGGGGGATACCCTGGGGATTCTGTCTTTCCCTTATCCTCTCGGTTTCTTTCGCAGTATCTTCTTCTAATTGCTCCTGCTTTGTGATACCCATTTTCAAAAGCTCCAGTCTTTCATGTGCTTCATAGTGCTTAGCTTTTCATGTGCTGAGTAAGCTCTGAGGAGGAGGAAGCTGCGTGGGATTCTTAGCTGCAGTCAGATCTTGCATATTGTCATACCTGCAGCAACTGATTATTGTGCTCACTGCTAATACCTTTGAATTTGTGCAACATTATCACAACATGGACTCAGGACATCAAACCATAATTAGTATGTAGGGAGAGGGGTGGTGATAGGAACAGTGAAGAAGTGCCCAGGCTACAGGGAGGATGCTCCATAATGATGATATTCAGAGGTCTGTACTCTGTCACAAATAGGGAGAGTAAACCTAGAAGTCATTCTTGGCTCCTGTCTTCCTAAAATGAAGGGGAGTTCAGATGATTGTCTCTGCAGTTTAGGAAGCTGTGTGTGACTTACTCCCTGAAGATGTTCTGTGATCTAATACCTGTCATTTCATAGGAAGCGTCTAAAGGCAAAGAACCTGATGTACATTAAACAGATCCTTTATTTGCTGCAGCAGTTTGTGTCTGTGCTGGGAGGTAAGAAAATGTTCTGTCTCTGTGGATGTGTTTAGACTCGGAGCTAGATGGTGCTTCCTAGGAGTGCTATGTTCCTGTTCCTGCTTTGAAGAGGTGAAAAGGAGTTGTTGTTGCTCACACATAAGCTTGGACACTGGTGATTTCTTTCCTCAGTCTGTTTTGTACTATTGGGATGTGGCTGCCTGAACCCCTCTTTGGTTTGATAAACTGAGGAGCAGTTAAATGATGGAGGTATGGATGATGAGGAAGATGGCAGATGTGACAATGATAAGGGCAGAATAAAAATGGCACAGAATAAATCTTCTGGGTCATCAGCCTCTGTATATGGTAGGCATTCCTCTGCAGAAGGAACCTTTCCTGAGTAAAGTCCTTCCTCCTCACCCAGGGGAAATGCAACTGTTTGGGACAGGAACCTGCTGGCTGGCTGTTCCCTTCTACCAAGTGCACCACGTTTCCTCCCTTGCTCCTGCTAGTCCTCTCTTCCCCACACTAAGCGCTTTCGTAAGAAAATGCAGCCTGTGTTCAGTATCATGACTGAGGCTGCAAAAATGAGATGTGAGGGGGGCATTAAACACCAGGACATAAAACACGTCAAGTGGCAGCAGTTAATATTGTTCTGTCTGTCATGGCCTGGATGCAGAGCTGTCCTCGGGCTTTCCCTTCTTCCCAACCAGTTAGCAGCCTATGCACCTCCTAGCTCGCTGGTGCTGCACTGAGGAGGGGCAAGGGCCATGCTGCAGTCCCTGTCCCTGCAGCTTTGCAGCATGAGCACTGTGCAGTGTGCAAACGCTTGCAAGCAGCCCCCCTAACCTGCTGCCTCCTGCCACGGAAAGAAGGCAGGTGGCGTTTCTTAGGATGCGGCAGAGCACTTGTCCTGCACTGCAGGGCTTACGTGTAGGGGAAAGAAACACTGAGCAGGGGCTGATGTTTTCTCTGTACAGCTGCTTTATCCAGCTGTATAGTTAATTCCTGTTTCTGTGCCGGCACAATGCACCTTTCAGGTCAGTTGTTAGTCTTTTGCTTAATTTTAAAATAGACCCAGTGTAAGCCTTCCTTGAATCAATTTTGTATTTTACAGGTAATGTGAACCAAAATCCCAACTCTCAGGCAATTTCACAAACAGGTAAAACCAGAGTTAATACCTGGAATGTTTGGCTATCAAGTAGGAACATGGGCATGGGCAGTGAGGGGATGCAGATCCAGGAGCTAATTTCTTATTTTCCACCCCTTCTTTTTCAGGGACTGAGCTAAAATCCATCAATGACTTTCTGTTTCAGAGCCAGATTGACAATATCAACCTCTTCAAGGTACTGCAAATGTTGCCTTCTGCTAGGACAGTGGTTATCAGGAAGGCTGTGAGAGAGCTGGAGGTAGTGTGTAGTTCCATGTGGCAGGATTTGCTTTCTGGCAGCTTCTCCCTATTTCCCCCATGTCTAGATCTCCTGCTGCTGTCTGGATGGCAGCGCACTAAAGCTGAGTGGATGGCCTTGGGGTAGGGGCGAGCAACTAAGTGAACATGTGCAGGGACTCTCTGTAGGCAGAGCAAGACTGTAAAGGGAGAGGGAACCAGACCCTCCAAGCAACCCATCTCTCCTAGCTCCAGCCACGATACCTTTACCACAAGGGGTTCCTAGGCCAGAAGCAAATGCCCTTTATAGTAAAGGGAGAAACACTCACAAAGAGCCTGGCACCTGTCCACAAGAACTCAGCAAGAATAGCAAGTGTTATCCTTGCTGGTCAAGGATTGAGGGCAGCAGGATCAGAGAAGAGGTGCTGAAAGCCAATTAAAAGTTCTCTCTTCCTCCGACAGGTTCAGCGTTACTGTGAGAAGAGCCTCATCAGCAGGAAGGTACTGGGCTTCTGGGCTTGGTAGTGGCTAGAGTGCTCAAGTGCTGCTTCGCATGTTGCGTTGGAAGTGGAAGATGCAGCAGCTGGGGTGGGAGTCTGTTTTCTCCTCCCTACTTTGTACACAAAACGGGTCTGGCCAAAAGCACTGTGTGTTCCCTTTTGCTTACATTGCAGAGAAACACACAGTGTGTCAGTGTTGCTCTGGGTGCTAATTCTGTGCAGCTTTGCCTCAAACCTGCCAGCCCAGTAAACCTCAGGGCACTGGAAGAAGCAACATCAGAGGCTTGCTTTGGTTTTGATTCAATGTGGGGACAAAAGTAAGGATGGCAGGTCTGGGCTGTGTTCACAGGCTCTGATTTGGCCTCTTTGGGAACACCTGTCAAGGAGCTTTATCTGTGGCAGGCTAGCAAGCTTGTTTTTATTCTGTCCAACTCCTGCTGCTTGGCTTCTTAGTATCTCTGACTTCGACTTGGCAGCTTTTTGGGTTTGTGGAGCAATATGGAGCGCCCACAGTTGTGAAGACCAACAAAGAGAAGTTGGCTGGTTTGCAGAACTTTCTTCTGAGCCTCCAGCAGGGGTCTGATAAAGAGGGTGAGTTCTGACAGCCTCCGTGCCTTGTGGACTAAGTAAGGATGTGCGAAGTGGGAAGGCAGACCTGAAAAGTGAGAGAAACTGCAGGCACTGCCCTAGCCGGGTTTTGTAAAATATATTTGACTTGATAATGTAGGCAACTGTATATTTGAGTAGAAGAAGTCCTGAGGTCCCTTCCAACCCGAATGATTATATGATTCTGTGTTTACACTGGACAAATTCAAGCCTTGCAGTGCTGTGATCAGCTGGCTCTGGGACCTGCGTCTGTTTGGCGATACCAGCTACAAAATCCAAATCTTCCTTTTCTTGATTAGCAATGAAACAGAACTTGGGTTCCCTCATTACTGGGTCTTTGTTCCCTACCTGCAAGTATAGAGCATGTATCATGTTCCTGAAAAGGGCCCACCCTGTATTTAGTGCTTACTGCCCTCTCTGCCTTTGAAAATATGGCTTATGTTGCCTGCTCCTTCTCTCTTCTGGCCAGGTGCTCCTCAGAGCCTTCCTGTGGAGACCCTCCGATCCGCCTCTCCACTGATGCAGATTGAAGGATTTCTCTCGGCCCTGACAAATGCAAACCAAGATGGCAGAGTCATTCTCAACAAGCAAGGTACTGCCAACAGCAAGGAATGGGAGAGCTTGGGAGAGGTGACGTAGTAGCCTTGAGCAGAGTGTGCCCTGATGGTGAGGGAGGCAATCCTGAGTCCAAAGAGTCTGCAGTGCTGCCAGCGTGCTCGACAGGGTCTGTGGTTCTGGCTGATTGACTCTGTGTGAGGATTCCCATGAACCCAGAGGAGTCTTTACAAGGGCTTTGGGGCTAGGAATCAAAAGTTGCAAAGATCTCCTCCCACTTTGGATGTAGATTTTTGTCTTGCAGCTTATTGCATCTTTACAGCTGCAGGAAGATGAGGAAGCAGAAAGTAGCTTCCAGCTCACTGTTACCTGTCACTGCTCCTGGCAGTGTTTGAGTAGTAAGTCCTGGTTTTGAGAGGCTGGGATCTGCCCGAGTGCCCAAGGCAGGAAGGGAATTTCTTGTATCCTGTAGATCCCAGACTGTGTGTTTCAGTTGCTTCCTCTCTTTCTCTCTCTCTGTCTCTCTCCTTTCTCCAGGCACTGTTGGTCAGAGCAGCCTCAAATTCCTCTTGCTGAATCCAGCCGTACACTTTGCCAAGGTGGTGAAGGAGTGCCGAGCTGTGATCATTGCTGGGGGCACCATGCAGCCGGTGAGGGGACATGGAAGTTACTTGAAGCTCGTAGGAGGTCTTGCTATCCGCAAGCAAGCATGGAAAGAGAGTGGTTTGGTGCTGCTGGCATGTGCTTTTCTATCCACTCCCTGTGGCATGTGTGGGGAAAAATCCTCTCTTAGGCAGCCTTTTACGTGCTTGGTGCAGTTTTCTTACCTAGTTGTGCAAAAGTGGTGGGGCTGCCCTTGTCAGCCTGGCTGAAGCAGCTTCTCGAGCCGACAGCTGGTCAGGACTGGCTCTGACCTTCTAAAGGGATAAGGATCCCAAAGGAACCATACCTTAGGGGATCTTTCAGACAGATTGGGGCTCCAGTGTTGCCATGGTGGTAGGATCTATTTCTTCATCTTCCAGCCCTTCTCTCACTGCTTTTGAATATCTGGCCTAAGAGGGAAGATGTCCCTCGTGTACAGTTGCTGTGGGGCATCAGGTATTCTAGTTAGCTACGTTGATGCAGTTCAGCCATTCCTGTTTCTGAACACCCTGAAATCTCCTCTCTGCTCTTGTAGAGACCAGTGAGGGAAGGACAGTGCAAAGTTCAGGGTGTCAGTGAACAGTCTCTTCTTTGACGAGACTCCTCTTCCAACAGATTACAGCCCAAAGGAGAGGATGTCACTGCAATCCAAGATGTGCTCTGTACACTGTTCACAAGATCTGGTTATTGATTCTTGGGCCTAGAGAGGTCTTAACTGGAGTCTTATGGGCCAGGAGGGAATGGTTTCCAGGCACAGGGATCATAACAAGGCCCATGGGTCTGAAAGAGCAACCGCCTCCTGCATTGATGCTGCCTGTTCTGCCTGGGCCAGCTTGAAGGTGCCCCTCGGAATCTGGCCTTGCCTGAGCAGCAGGGAGCAAAGCTGGGATGTAGAGGGTCTTGGGAGCAGGCGCTGTCACCGGCTGAGCTGTGCCTCTGCCTGAGAGCTGAGCCTTGCCTGGTGCAGGCGCGGCTCCATATAGTCACCAAGCTGGAGCAATTGGAAAACACAAGCTCAGGGCCAGGCTGCTATGCCTGCCATGGGATCACCAGGATAGACAGATGAGTCCTATACTTGGTAGCAGCCACAGGGCACAGCTGACCTTGTGGGATTTCCACACCTCTTCTTGTCGCTGCTCTCCAGCACACCTCCTACCCAGGGTTGTGTGCCCCACGCCTGCATCTGCCTTTCCTCCCTCCATCAGTGCCAGCGGCTGCTTAACTGAGCTGGAGGCAATGGTAGAGCTGCTGGGGCCATGTCTCTGGGGATGCTTGTGCTCCAGCTCTTCTTGGCTTGTGTCTGTAGGTGTCTGACTTCCGAGAGCAGTTGCTGTCCTGTGCTGGTGTGGACCCTGCACGAATTGTGGAGTTCTCCTGTGGTGAGTGTGGGGGAAGGCATCATCATCTTGCAGTGTGGGTGTGAGTATTGCTGTAGCTGTTTGATCTCTGCCATAGTCAGTGGGCAGTGCCCTGCTCCCGTGCCGGTGGCTTGGAGAACAGCTGCCAGCAGCGGAGTGGCTTGCATAGTGCGGCTTGGCTTGTGTCGCTGTGCACAGGTGAAGCTGTCCAGCTCGCTGGATTCATGTGTGCAGTGGTGACACTGACTCCTGTTGCCCGTTTTTGTCTCCAGGTCATGTGATTCCTCCAGAAAACATTTTGCCCATGATCCTGTGCAGTGGCCCTTCCAGCCAGCAGCTGGAGTTCACCTACCAGACGAGAGACCTGCCCCAAATGGTGTGTTTCCCCTTCGTGTCCTGTGTCTGACAGGTGTGCTCATCAAAAGCCACAAGAGGGCCAACCGGGGGATTCAGGGCAGGCACGATGCTGAGGAAGGGAAGATGAGCAGCAAGGGGGAATTTGAGCTGCCCACTCAGTGCTTGCTATTGCAGGCTGGGGAGACTAGTGTCTCCTGTTGGCTGTGCTGAGATCAGAGCGCATCTTGGACTGCTTTGTGCTTTGGAGGGGGGCTGTCACTGGAGTGCACAGCCCTGTAGAGTGCAACCTGCCAGCAAGACGGGTGGCAGATGTTTCTGCAAAATTTCCTTTGTTCCTGTTTTCTTTGGGGTGGCCAATAACTGCCTGCACTGGATGCTAGGTCTGCTCTGTCCTCACCAAGTGCGAAGAGCAAATGAGCAGGTCTGTTCCAGGGTGGCAGTTCCCAGCCATTAGGCAAAGGACATAAGCATTCCTTCCCTGAGGGATCACTGCTTACCAGCAGTAATGGACTGTGGCTTGCATGAGGCTGAACAGGGAATGCCTTGTTGGCCATTCCCAGCTTCCCTGGAGAACTCCCTTAGGCAGTGCCTATCTCCCACACCTTTCTGCAGGGCAGGACTAAGGGGAGAGGTGTTCCTGGGCTGGCGCAGCACTGAAGCAGTGTTAGCTGAAGCTGCTGTGAGCTGCTCTGTGCCCTTGTCTCGCTTGCAGATGGATGAGACGGGCCGCATCCTTTGCAACGTCTGCAATGTGGTCCCCGGTGGCGTGGTGTGCTTCTTCCCTTCCTATGAGTACGAGAGGCAGGTGTACGAGCGCTGGGAGCAGACCGGGCTGCTCGCCCGCCTGTCAACTAAAAAGAAGGTAATGGTGCAGCCTGGGGCAGATATTTAGTACACAGTACTTTGAAAGGGTAGTTTTACAAGTCATACAATTATCTCTGTATTACAGGCCTCCCTCACTGAGCTGTTCTCATACTCTGCACAGCAGAGCAGAATGGATGTTTATCTAGCCAATCCCTCCAGTAATGAATAAATGATGCTTCCCGGGCAGCTGATCACTGAGCTGGGATCTAAATTAGATTAAATGCTGTTATAGATTCTGTAAGTGCACAGACTGTGTGGTGAACACAGAGGGAGATAGCCCTCTTTTTTCACAACCTGCAGGCTTGTTCCCCTGTGCCAGGGGTAGGGTGTCCAGGTTGGGCTCTTACAGGGATTTTGTTTTTTTTTTTTCCCAGGCTATGAAAGCGCAGAGTTGAGAACTGTGGTCTTGCCTATGTGACCTTGACTGAGGTGTCTGACCCTGCTGCCTCCTTGCAAGGTGGCAGCAGTGACCCCTCTGCAAGCTGGGGGAGGCTTGTGAAAGACAGGAAGGTCCCTGCAAACATGAAATCTTTGCAGTGGCTGTCACAAGTATTTAAAGGTTGGATATCGAAGTTTAGGTAGCCTGGTTGTCTTGAGCAGGTCTTGGATCATACACTAGAAAAAGAAATAGAAGTACAGATGCTATAGATGTGACTTCTGTTTACCAGAAGCTAAAGAGCTTACCAGGTGGCTCAGGAGAGAAGAGTCCCAGATGTTTCATGGCCTTGATGCTGGCGTTCTGCCACACGGATCTGCCTGGTGTGTGTGTGTGTGTGTGTGTTTGTTTTTTGTAGATCACCACAGTTCAGCTTTTCTGCCTATTTGTACAAGTAACATTCACAGTGCGTTCTGTCAGGATCCAGCTAGCCTTGCCAAGGGTTTATGCCACATTCATGTGACTTGCTCTGCTTTTCAGTACTGATTTGCTCTATTTCAGCCTCTGCAGTCTCCTTTAAATTGAGTATGTGTTAGCAAAGCCTCTGGTGAAGTGTAACAAGTATGACTTTCAGTTGCCTACACACAAGATCATATCAAAGAGGAGGGAGGTTAAAGTCTTTCTGGAGGTGGCTGTGGTGAGATCAGACTGAGATTATATATAAGTTACAAAGGGAGGATTAATTTAAACCAGAGGCTTAGATAGCTACTGTTAAATGGTCCTGGCTTACATTTGTACTTAACAGTTATTTTTCCTACTGAAAGATTGATTCTGGCTGGTTAAAACTCATATTGCTGCTTGCTAACCAAAAGGAAACATATCTTTTGGGTTCTTTACTGTCATAGATAGGAAAGATGTTGCACTTCTTGTTTACTAGAGGAAAAAAAATAGTCATTTTGGTCAAGATGCAGAACCTATCAAAAATAGCTTAGTTTTAATTACAGAGCTTTCTGTGACTTGAAATATTGAATACCAGGCAATATTATTCAGTGTATTTTTTCTCTCTAGAGAGAGAATTGATTCACTAGACAAGGAGAACTATCATCTGTAATTGGTCGGTGATTCGAAGTTTGATCTTGTCACTGTCCCCAAAAGATCTTTCAGCCAGAGGGTCCCCCTGCATCTCTACTCTTAGATGGAGTCAGTTTCCATTGCACTTTCCTGCCTTCCATCATGTGGATGATTTTTAACTTCTTATGGACTTGGACAAGTCTGCCTGAGACCAAGGGGAATGTTTGCTGCTGCTGCTCCTTTCAGAGTCCAGGGGAAAAGTACTACCATGGGCATGCAGGGCTTTCCAGGGTGCTGGCTAAGCTGTGTGGGAAGGCTGGGTGTGTCCTTCCCCCATCTTACCACCCTGTGGTGTTTAATAGGATGGGATCAGCATTGGGTTTTTTTTCAGTCTGCTTCTGCTGCTGCATCTAACACACTGCACCTTTAACAGATCTTTCAGGAGCCTAAGAAGGCCAACCAGGTGGACCAGGTGCTTGTGGAATATGCCAAGTGCATAAAGGTAGGCAGAGGCAGCAGCCTGCTGGGAGTGAGGCATCCCAGGTCCCTCTAGGAGTGTCCTTTTTAACAAGGAAACCAGCCTTTAAGAAGGAAAGGGGGCTCTCATCCACGTGTGTCAGTGTTTCTGAAGCACCAAGTCTTCCCAGTTCTGTCTGAATGTGTTGGTTCCTGTCCTGCAGCGCTGCAGCCATGTGGGAGGCCAGATGACCGGAGCGCTGCTGTTTTCTGTAGTTGGAGGGAAAATGAGTGAAGGGATCAACTTCTCTGATGACCTGGGCAGGTAAAAGAGGTCTGCTCCTTTTAGGTGGGCCCTGGGGTTGTGGTGCTGCGAGGCCAAGCAGGATGGAGGGATTGGTACTCGGGTGGACAGAAAACCCTGGGGAGCACATGACTTTTTATGTGCATAACTTCATGACTGAGGCTTAAGCTAATGGGACTAAGTCTGCTGGGTTGTGTAGAACTGCTGCTTAGTGACTTGTCCAGAGTATTTTCATGAGAGTAATGCAGCTGGGCTTGCTGTGCTGGATAACTTCTTATCCTGACACCATGAATCCTGCTGCAGCTTTCAGTTCAGTATGTGCTTGTCAAACTGCTGTGCTTTATTGCTGCCTTTGGTTTTCAGGGCTGGCTGTTTTTCAGGGGTGCAATGACCTCTCTAATTTATCTTGCTGTTGGCAAAGTGCTCTAACACGGGACATTTAAATAATGTGTCTTCCCTTGACCCTTGCAGGTGTGTGATCATGGTGGGCATGCCCTATCCCAACATTAAAGCTCCAGAGCTCCAGGAAAAAATGACTTGGCTTGACAAAACAATGGTAAAAGGGAGACTTAGACCTTCATTTCTTTCACTTTTGTAGTAGCAAAACTAGTAGCAAAACTAGCTGTCCCTCCAGGCACAGGAGTCCTAGGGTGACCTTGAGGGATTCTGCACAGTTAAAGCTGGCCCTGAGCACCAGAAGCAACACAGGGCTCTCAGCGCTGGGACCTTCAGCCGAGAACAGGGTGTAGGAGGGAGAGGCTGCAAGCCAGGATCACTTCTCTTGGCTGGCCCACCAGCAATGCTCTTCTGGGGTGGCCATAAGAGACTGGACAGCCGGGGACAAGTGTTCTGCCTTCAAGGCCTTGGACTGCCTCTGTGAACACTCAAAATAAGTTTCCTAACTGCAGCCTCTCCTCTCTTCCTTCTTAGCCTCTACTTTGGGGCCACGTAGCTGCCTGGCACACTCAGGAAGGATAGAAGTATTTGTGTTGGTCCTCCAAGAAGCCTCACTACTTTGATTTACACCTGCCTCAACTTCCGTGTTTTTCTCTTCCAGCCAAGAGCTGCTGGCCAGGCCCCGAGCAGAGAGCTGATTGAAAACCTATGCATGAAGGCAGTAAACCAGTCAATAGGTAATTTGCTCTTCCTGGGGCAGGCCAGCATCGGGGAGACCAACGTACCTGCCCTGGTGCAGGAGAGTGGGGGACAGAGAGGCATTACACAGTCCCTCAAGGCATGGAAAAGAAGGGAATTGTACTAGCTGGAGAACAAAATGGTGACTGAGCCTGTTTGTTTGTTCACTGTGTTGGGGCACTGCACAGGGAGAGCCATTCGCCACCAGCGGGACTTTGCCAGCATCCTGCTCCTGGACCACAGGTATGCGCGTCCTGCCATCCTTAACAAGCTGCCGCAGTGGATCAAGGAGAGAACCCAGGTTAAAGCTGCCTTTGGATCAGCATTTGCAGAGTTGAGAAAGGTCAGAGCTTGCATCTTTTCCCCTATACTGCTATGGAAACTCTCCCTAGTACTCCTTTGTACTCATCCAAACCCTCTTCCATTAGCCCTTAGGTATAAGGGCAGGATCGAACTGTCAGTTTTCTTCTGTTCTTAGTTCCATCGAGGGAAGTTGGACACTTCATGATGAAGACCATAGAATGGGCTTGTAGGTCAACTCCGTGTGAGCTACTGCTTTTGAAGAACAACTGTTTGCTACTTTTCTGTACCAGAGATTTTATGAATCTCCTATTTTGCCTCCTTTGTGGATGGTTTTTGTTCAGTATCTGAGCATTGTGGTGGTGAAACCTGCACCTTCAGCACCATACCCAGCAGGGACACTGGTGAAGGCAGCAGCAGGCTCCAAGTTCTTTATAACTGTTCGGGTTTCATTTAAACTGATTAAATATTTTCAACTCAGACACTTAAGTGTGGGCACGCTTTAATTATTTTGATGGAACCCATCTGCTTTTTAACTTCAACCACCAGTATTAGGGGGGCTTGATGACCAGTGAAAGCAAAGCTTTTCCACAAGAATTTTAAATTAACACGCCATTATCTTGTGTCACTATGGATTACCCAGGGAAACAAGCAAGCTAGGTGTACCATTTCTATCCTCTCCAGCTTGCTTCAAGCAGTTGATAAGTTCAGGCCAGTCTCCTTTCAAGGGAAGCAAGGATCTGGCCAGAATGCACTGCAGCACTTGTCCTCTGCTCCTGCTTAATCATAGGATTATGATCTTTTATCTCTTTCTTAGGGCAGAGGCATTTTGAGTTAAAAAGTAAACTTGCAGTGGAAAATGCTGAAATTCTTCTATTTTTAGTGCAACTGGCCTAAGGTTCTTCTCCAGGTCCTGGGTCAGTGGTAGAGGGCAGTGTTGCCATCCCATGACCATCCCCTACTCTTAGTCATCAGGACCAACCCTCTTCAAGTGCTGCTTTGTCTCCTTGGTCATTTCTGGAGCTGGATGCTACCTCTTAAGGCTTTTCTCAGTACAGTAAGTACTTTTAATTAGTGACATGGTAAGTACCCTGCAGGGAGCAAAACACTGCTGCTGCCCCTCCTGCACCTTCAATGGGCACTGAGCACCCCCAGAGGGCCCAATACTGATTTAGCCCCAGTGGAAGCAGTAGTGGGAGTGAGCGATGCCTGCTGGAAACAGCCCCGGGCTTCAGGTGCTGAAGGGACCCAGCCTGAGAGGGGAAGGGGCATCTGGATCCTCCCTTAATTACGTGTGGCTTGAGTACCCTTCTCCTCCCAGAAAGAAGGCTCCAGGACTCTGCTTTCTTGAGTTTTATTGCATTTTTTTTTTTTTTCAGAAATCAACCAAAGAACTGCCATAAGCCACATACAAAGACAAGTAAGGGGTGGCACATGTCCCTGAAGGGGCAGAGGGACATACACACACATCCTCAATATCCATATCCTGCTCCTCTTCAGCAATTCACACCCAGCACTGCCCAAGCAAACAGCATGGAAACAGATGAGGCAGAGGCTGTTTTCCTGCAAGAGCTGCTCTTGCAGTTGTCACCAATCACATTGGGAAAGACCGAAGGCCCCTTAAATCTGGAGAGATGCTAGTTTGTATTGTCTGAGCACAAGCCACCTCGCTGCCCTGCAGCTAAGGCAGGATTTATGGAGCCCCTGTGAGCAGCAGAAGCAGGAGATGAACGTAGTGCTGGGGGTGAGGAAGACCAACCAGAGCAGAAGTAACACTCCTTGATAACTCTGCTGAGCAGCCATTTGCTCCGGCTGCTCCCGCTCAGCTTTAAGAGGAAATGACAGGGTCCCTCTGCCAGGCCAGTGCCCAACCTCCAGGGAATATTTCCAGGAGCTGGTCTGTCTCAGAGGTCCTGAGGTCAAGAGTCACGGGACTCACACTCATAGATTATGCACAACTAACTGCTACATCTATGACTCCCAGTCATCCTCATCTTCCTCACCTGGGGGCTGTTGAGGGGGTGGAAGGGGTGGTATCGAGTCTGACATACGAGCAAAAGCACCAGCAGGACTTCCAGGAGCAGCATCGGGATTTCCTGAAGTTCCTGGCCCTTTCCCTGAAATACCTAAGACAGGTTAAGAAAAGCAGGAGTGAGTGACACTTGGGTACCGCAGAACAAAAAAGGTCAGCAAGATTCATGTTTTTTCTCACCCAAATGCTACTTCAGCACCCAGGTGTCAGGGCACAGAGTTGAGAAGAAGCTTAAATTCCCCCAGAGCACCACCCAAGAGCTCACTGAACTAAACCTCCACCTGCACAACCTTCCGCCCCACAGTAGGCACCGAGGGAGCAGCATGAGGCACCAGGGAACTGCCCTGGGCTTCACAAGTGACACGGGTGCCCTGATGAACAAGGCAGCTGTCTCCCAGCAGGATGCTACTGTCCCTCCCTCCTTCACCCTGCAGAGCTCACTCGAGGGGGTTTTCCACAGCCCCTCAGCTGCACAAACTCTAGTATCTCCAGCCTGATTGGACTTGGATACTTTTGATGTCCCTGTGAAGACACTCCCAGCCACCATGAGGCACATGAGGCTGGGGAAGTGTCTGTTCCTAGACTAGGGCAGCAGTTGATATCCAGATGAATGCTGAGGGATGTTAGAGGGGAAGAGCAGCCCAATCCACCAAACAGTACCTTTGCGCCTCAGTACCAGCTTGTTAAAGAGGTCTGACATCAAGTCTCCACCTTGTCCTGTAGCTCTCACTGAAACAAAGCACAATACCTTGAATCAGACCAGGAGAGAGTCAGCATGACCCCAGCACTACGGGGAGAGTGTTCTACTGCACTGCTTTCAGGGTGAAGAACCAACTGCACCCTCCAGTTTTGCATGCCAGTGATAACCCCTCCTCTCTACAGCTCAGTTTCGCTTTGGGAAACACCAGGCGCTGCAGGGTAACTGCACCCCTCTAGGGAAAGCCAAGCATCAGATCAGAAGCAGGAAAGGTTCCTGCCAAACCAATGAGGTCAATAACCCCCAAGAGCTCCCTACGTGAAGATACTCAAAGCAGCACTGAGGCCCTCTTGGACCAAAGTTTCCCTCAAGCTCTCCTTTCAAAGTCTCCACACAGCACCTATGAAATGTCTAACCATACCCTGAGACAAGAGGGGTTCCCTCTGGAAAACCCTTGGCTCCTGGCTTGCCTGTCTCCCATCAGATAGGCACCTCCCCAGACAGATTATACAAACAGTCTCGGCACCTTGTTCTTGTTCCTTCTGCTTCTTCTTCTCCAGCTTCCTCTCCTTGACGCTGCGCAGGTTGGCTTTGCCGATGCCCCCAGCCTGGCGAATGGACTCCAGGAGGCTGGCACGCCCGCTTGAGGGGTTCACCACCTCCTTTGGGGCTCCCTGCACCAGAGCTGCAGCGACAGGAAGGACAGACATCAGCCTTGAGCTGCATACAGGCTATGGGACCAGCGAAATCCCCACGGAAAAGCTGTTCCAGCACTCTGCCAGCCTCTGCTCTGGAGCACCAAGCAGAGCCCCGGCACCTCTCTCGGCGGCGGGCCTAGAGCAGCCCAACCGCCGGGAACCAAAGGCCTGCAGCTCCCAGTGGCGAGGAGCAGCTTTTCCTCTGAGCACAGCTGCCCTCCTCGGCTGGCCAGCCCCAGGAGCAGAGGACAGGAGCGGCTGGCGGCTGCAGCAGTGGGGCCGGGACGTGCAGCGCTCACCTGCGGGCAGTGCCTCCCGGTTCTCCTCCCGCACCTCAGCGGGCGCTGCGGGCTGCGGCAGGGGCGGTGGGGGAGGCACAGTCATGGGCACTGCCAGGGGTGGCGGCGGAGGTGGCGGTGGTGGCGGAGGCAGCAATAATCCAGCATCCTGAAGGTCTGAAAGAGAAAGGAAGTTACATATGACGAGTCCCGGAGGACACTGCACACGAGCTTCTGCTCCAAGCTCTACAGCTTGCTGCTGCAGCGAGGAACAGTCCTCAGCACTCAAAATGCACAGAACGCTCCCCTCCTGGGCAGCATCTCTCACAGCAGGCACAGCTCCTTCCCCCTTCATTGCCCTGGGAAGCAGGCTAGGAAGTACCTGGCTGCGAAGGCTCCGCTGACTCCGTGTGGAAGGTGGGTAGCTCTGGAATAGCACTGCCTGGGGCAGACGGTGCGATGCCAGGCCCCAGGTCAGCGCTGTACATGAGATCTGCAGCAATGCCCGGCAGGTCTGGCAGGTAGGATGGCACATCGATCTCAGGCACCTGGCCCAAATCTGGCACGTAGAAGTAATTTTCAGCCACCTAAAGGAGATCCAAAGTAAAAAGACAAGGTGGCGCTTGGGCACCTGCTTTCCCTTGCAGCAAGCAGCGCACTACGAAGAACAGTCTGGCATAAGCCAGTCAAGAGCTGGGTTCGTGAGCCTTGGTGCAGAGCCAGCTCCTCAGCTGGCCCCACGGGCCTGTGCTCCTGCCCTAGGCCAGCTTCCCAGGCTCTGAGCTCGCCCCTGCAGAACAGGCTGCAGGAGCAGCAAGATGCAGCCAACTTACCAGTTTCCTGCAAGGAAGTCTTACTCTCTCTCAGCACAGAAAAGCACAGAAACTGGGCATGATTACTTGGGCAAGATGCCCCACAGCAAGTGGGGCCATCAAGTGGGCAATTGCCCTACCCGCTCTCTCCACTCCCTGCCCTACAGAAGCCCTCCTCTCCCCCTCAGGGCTGACCACAATCCTCCCCCTCTTTCCCCACAGCTCCACCTCACCTGCCGGTCCAGCTGTCCCCTCTTGGTGATGGAGAGAGGAGCATCAAAGAGCTTCTCTTCTGTCTCCGTTTCCAGAGCTACATGGGTCTTGGTCACTGCTCCAGCCAGAGGATCCAGGAAAACGTACTTCTTGTACCTGGGGCACAGAGGAAGCAATGCCATGTCCAGAGGCAAGGCCAGAGGAAGCACAGCCAGGGCGACCCTGGCGGTGAACGGCTCACCCACAGAGGTGGCACAGGGCTGGCTCTTACACTTTGCACATCCTGGCCTCACTTTGCCTTTCCTCTCAATAGCCAAGAGCTCCCCACCTCCCCTCCACACTGCAGCCCAGCTGTGCAGCCATCGCTCCCTGGCTCTACCCCATTCTCCTCTGCCTGGTACAAGAGTGTCCATCAGCCTGCACCAGTACACCAGTCACTCCTTGTGACATGAATGTTGAAGGGACAGCAGCAAAAATGGGGTAGGAGGAGAAAACTGTGGCTAAGGGAAGGAAGAGGACGTTCCGCAGGTGAAAGCTCAAGGGGCATGAGCACAAAGAAGCTCTTCGGCAGGGGCAGGAGGAGGAACCATGGGGCAAAGCCCAACAGGAAGGGGATCTGCAGTTGTGGCAGTGGGGACATTAAAGCGCCCCTGAGAGTTACTACCTATCGGAAGAGGATATACAACACCTAGACAGACATGTAAAGAAAAGAAGGGCAGGACAGCAGTTCTCTAGGCAGGAAAAAAATACAGGAGGATGACAGGAAAAACTGAGAAAGGAAATCACAGTCAGGAAACACAAAGCTGAGAAGCAGGTGAGTGGAGAAGAGATGCAGATAAGAAAAAGCACCTTCCATCCAGTAATGGAAGAGAAAAGAAGCATTGCCAGACAGAAGCCAGAGGAGCGGTGGCAAACCCTGTCTTGCTGGGAGCCCAGCATGCAAGGTAGTAAGCAGCTACTGCTATGCCTAGGGAGGGCAGAGCTCCTCTGACTGTGCAGGGGTGAGTGAGCAGCAAGGCGCTGCTCCATCTCTCACAGGTTCTCCGTAGTGTTGAAGAGCAGCAGGGAGCTGAGGGAGCTGATGTTCCTGGGGAGGCTGCCAAGACCTTCTTCCGCATCATCCTCCTGGTGAACTTTGGTGCTTACACACACGGGAAAGTACTTGAGCTTCTCCTGCAGGAAGACAGATTACAGGTAGCAAGAGACTAACAACACAGTGCAACAACCATCCCCAGCCACCACAGCCCATGGGGCTAGATGCCCTGCATGGTCTGGAAATGCTACTGCTCCAGCTCTGAGCAAAGGACACATGGAGACCCAGTCCCACAAGCACGCCAAAACCCCACACTTCCTGCTCATGGTACATGCGGTCAGTGCCATGGATGGGCCATCCTTAACAGCTGAGCAAAACAACCAAAGAGGATTTGCAGCTGGAGATGCAGCCTACAAAGCCATTTGTCACACTGTCTCCACGTGCGATGTTCTAGAGCATTTACAAGCAGCCAAGGCTCCCCCAAACATCTACTCTGTCCCCTCTTTTGCTGCCTTCGGCTGATATTTTAGAGATGTGATCCCACATCTGTGAGGTATGCTGGAAAGGTGAAAGAAAAAGAGGTTAGGCTGGAAGAATGCTGCTCTCCACCAAAGATCAGGCAGACCGGGAATGTGCAGGGGAGAACGTATGCCAGATGGCTCTGCAAAGCCTGAGGGATTTGCAGGAGTTTTCAACTCTAATGAACTGAAATCTCCTCTCTCTCAGTTTTAAAACTTCATGCATAATATATAGAACTCCCTTTAGAAAAGGACTTATTACATCTGAACTGCTTGACTTTTATAGAGCACAGGAATTGTCACCCCAGATCAGACTATCCTGCTAGTGTGGCAGCACCTGCTGCCAGATGCTCTGGGGAATACTGCCCTGTGCCCACAACAGATCTTGCTCTATGCACCACACCAAAGGAAGGAGAAGAGTTAGTTCCCAAACCCAGAGACAGACCGATCTTCACAGTCTAAGAAACCACAGACTCCAGGGGGGTCATCCCAGACCCTTCCCTGCTCTGTTCCTCAGCCCTTTCCCAGTTTTTCTGTGCTTTCTTCTCTGAGAAACAGGGATAAGCAGCAGCCTCACAGCTCCAAGGTGATAAATTCCCAGACCACAAGAAAGCAGAGCACCCCCGAGATGATTTGTCCACTTTTACACTTTTCTTCCACCACCGGCTGATGACCAAAGGGGCTGTATCAAATACTACCCACCACTTCCTAACGCCTCCATATTTCCAGCATCTCTAATCTCCCCATACCAGCACCACGAACGGAACAGAGACAGTGCTGCTGATTCAGTTTAACAGTGTACCTCAGCAACACCAGCAGTGTCTGCTCACTGAAATTTCCAGCTTGAATTTGGTAGCCAGAGATCCTGGGAAATGGCTTAGTTGCAGCTCAGTTAATCCACTAAGATCTGTATGGTGCTCTCAATCTACAAAGTACTATAAGAAAAGACCGAGGAGGTTTTGATTTTTGTTTTAATAATGAGTTCTAACTTGTGAAAAATACACTCAAATTAACATCTTGAATTTTTGCGGGAGCAGCAAGTAGCCAAAAATACACAGACTGTTATTTAGAGACTTCAGAGGCAAAGATTCAGAAATGATTCTTTTGATCATTAATATTCATTTCCTAATGTTTAATTTTTAAGCATGAGGCAGTACTGACACTTTTGCTAGAATTGTTCACACACACTTAGCCCTAGAGCCATATTATTTTTTCTAATTCTCTCCTTGCAGATTTCAATTAGTACCGGAAGACTGTGTGCCACTAAGGGTGGAGTGAGACACCAGCCATTACCTACATTTACTTATAAGACTAATTTAAGGCAGCTACAAAAGCACTAAGCGTAAGTATTACTCTGTACACAAGGTTCAATACAATTTTTTTCATATAAATGTTAGCAAAGTACTACTCTTACTCAAACACCTACTTCTGTCACATCAATATCACAGAACTGAGAGTGCCACAAGCAAATGTATCAGTTAGAAATGTACTTTCTACTAGCAACACTAAACACCCCAAGCCAAGGGTTCAGCACCTTTAATATAGTGGTGGTGTAGGGGGTTGCAAGTGCTCAACACCTCGTAGAACTAGTTCTTCAGCAACTGGCAGGATCACATCCTTACATGTGCTATACACACACACACATATATTTAATTTTTGTCTCTTAAAGTCACCTTGGTTCTTAAATTTAAATATTCACTCTTGTTGGAGTTTGGATGACGTATCAGGAACCCCATTCCCCCTCAGAGCGCTGATGCTAGACGAACACGTGAGGATTAGGAAGTACCAGAAAGCTGGTTCAGCTTCCCCAGACCCATCATGAACTCCGAAAGAGGCAGAATTCATAAGGATGCATTAATATTTCAGAAGACTATCCAGATTACTGCAGTGATGGATTGCAAATTTTGCTTGGAGCTTTTCCAAACCCCAGAGATGGGGACCATGTCTCCCATATCCCACTGGAAGCCTTCCACCTCTCCCAGCCTCCAGAGAGGCAGCTGCAGCCCTCAAGAACAGCTCCCACCTGCAAAGGCAGCATCCAGCACCTGAACAGCCCAGCAGAGCTACAGCTGACTCGCAGTTCAGTACAGTCCTCCTCCTACCACAGTGATGTGCAAAGCAAGTCAATCAGGTTTGCCATAAGGACTATATACCTGGGATTCTTATCCTCAAGTGCTTGTCTTATCAGCCCAAACATCGTTGTAACCGACAAGTTTTCATTTGCTTATGGTTTAGAAGAAAAGGAAAATATCCTGGAAAGGAGGCATTTTCAAACAGCAGCACATACATCTCTAACTCTGCCACAGCCCCTCTAAAGCAGAAACCCTGAGCATCCAGCACTTCTCTGTAACCGACACAAGCTGAGTTTACTGTCTGGGTTGGGTGGGATGTGTGTGAAGGCCACTGTAACTGCTCCCAGCAAAGAGGCCCTTGTTAGAAGTGAAAACAGGCAGAGAGCTCTGTTGAAAGCCCTGAATAATTGAGGAGAGCTTAAATGCAAACATTAGACTTCCCTCTGCCACATTTCATTACTGCAAGGTGCATCAGGCTCCCTGCTCAGCTACAGACAAGAGAAGCCTTTCCCTCCAGGAGGAGGTCAGTGCTGGTCTGCCCCAGGTCCCACTGAGCTGGCGAGCCGGCACTTATACATCGCTGGCGTGGGGGAGCTGCCAGCCCCTTGCTGGCACCGGGGCACCGCTCCCGCCTGGCTCGCACAGAACAGGGCCAGATGCTGCGCGTGAGCTAGGCAGGAGCAGCAAGACCATTGCATGAGGTGGAGAAGCCAGCAAAGTCAGAGACCCAAGAGAACTCTCCGATTCCAAGGGACAATCCAGACAGCAGTCATAGCAAGAGAGGGAGAAATTCTGCAGGCCCTATAAGATGCTTGTAAGTCCCCACAGCGAAGGCAGCTTTGCTTATGAAGGGCAGGATTCTGCAATGGTAGACAGATGGTATGGGATGGGAAAGAGGTGGCATTACAGAGAAGCAGGAGAGGCTGAGCAGAGAAGAGTAGGCAGAGCCTACAGAGACAGCTGAGCAGTGGAATGTGAACATCTTTGCAGTTTTGGGGCGCTACTTCTCACTAGCTGATCCTGCCCAAGGTCCTCACTGTGCAAGTGCCTGAGTCTGTGCCCTTCAGTTCTGGGAGGGACAGCACCTCCCTCACCCTCCTCCCAGGCACTTCTGCTTCCCTGGGCTCTCCAAGGGGCTGGGGCCACCAGCCCAACAGCACAGCCGAAATGGGTCTGTCCCAGCTGGATAGCAGCGGATCCCACGTGACTGAGCCCTGGGCTACTGCCAGGCCTCACAAGAAGCACAAACTCCACTGCAGTCTGCTTACTGTCCATCTGGTCAGCAGCTCCACTTTCCTGGCCTGACTGAAATATTGATAACTACCTCACTGTAAAGAGGCCTCAACTCCATTAAAAACTCAGGAAAGTTTTGTGCTATCAATTATTCAGTGACAGCTTTATTTTTGGGCCAAGGCATACAAGGATGAGATGGGAAGTCTCTATAGAGGTGGAAAGCAGGAAAGTCGTCCAGCTGATCATGTCAACAAAGAGCACATCTGCTACACCTAGCACTGCATGCACACAGCATCTTTGGAACACGACTCTTCCTCCCCTCTCTCCAACCCTGGTAAGGGAGCACTGACCCAAATTGGAGAGTCCCCTGGTAGCATCTCTTGCAAAGCTCACCACTTTTAAGATCTTAAGAGGACTCTGTCACTCAATCCATAGGCTAAGAGAGAACTCAGTAGTTTAGCTCCTCCCTCAGCAACACCAGTTATATTCACATGGTATGGGATCACCTAGAAGCCCAAAATGTACTGGGTAGTGACAGTTTCAGGCCTTACCTAAAGGGTTTGTTACCGACAACAGCTGAAGGCAAGGCACAGGACAAGCAAGCAGAAACAAGATGTAAAAAAGCAAAATGATCTTTCAACATCCCCATGTATCACAAAGCTTAGCTTGGAAAGAGTTAAGCAAGTGTAATCCTTTTCTGAGACAGGAAAAATGCTCCAGTATCTCCTTTTTCTCCTCACAGATATTTTTATTTTTCCCTTTTCATCACTGTTGTGTAGCAGAACCTTCAGAAGTTACATTTCAGAAGAGTATCAGCCTGATCCCAGCTGCCTTGCTATGCAAAGGCAAAGTCTTGAGGAGAGGCACTAGCAGCCACTAGCAGGAATTGCAGGAAACCACCACGTTTAGGAAGACGGACTTACCCTGGCGACTCAGCAGCCAGCAGGCACTGAGCCCCACCAGTCAACCCATAACCACAGGTCTCAACACAGGAGCTCTGCAAATTTCCGAGCCCATTCTCACACACCCCACAGCACCTCTGCAGGTCGCACTAAAAATGCAACACGCACTCTATTCTTGGCCTGTGTCCTAAAGCCCTGGTCTGCTTCATCCAAGAGACTCACAGCTTCCCAGTTTTTCTTTACTTAGTCATCTCATGGTCTGTTCTGGTCCTTACCTGCAGCGATTTCTCATCCAGCATTCGGTGTTTGCTCTGAATCTTGTGTTTTGGCCATTTGTGCTTAGCTGGGTCCTCTGCACCAGCAAAAATTGAGCTGTACTCCTGCAAGCGTTCAGGAGCAGGATACTTGGCACTGGAAAATACCTGCAGGGATACAAGGAGGAATTGAAAAAAAAATTCCAACAACTAAGCAATCCTATGCTATGCAAGTACAAGGAGCCTAACAAGGCATACATCCTGCAAGCAGGAATGGACACCTTGCTTTGGAGTCAAGAGGCTGCTAAGGGCTGCATGGCTGAACCTGGCCATGCATGGGCTCTCACTTCTTTCTAGAGAGGTACTAGGTCGTCACAGACAAAAACACTTCCGCTGACAAGAAAGGCAATGTAGATATTGTAATAAATGGAACAGGAAAAGGGAAAGGAGCATTTCCCCCAGAGTTTTACATGGTTCAACAGGAGTAACATGCACTGAAGGGAAGGCTCTCCAACAGCAGCACCTTCCATGCGAATAGCCAAAAGGTTAAGAGATTGAAATAAGAGTGTTTTGGGCTTAGCACAGCACATGCCTTCTTTTTCTCTCAAAAAGCCTTTTAGGTCCAGCAAATGTGCAGTTCATGGGTCTAAAAACTCATCAATTGGCCAAGACTCAATCATGGCTCAGCCAGCAAGACAAAGCAGAGAGAGGTCAACAGGTTGCAACTGGGAAAGCCAAGCACCCGCTCTGCAGAGTTCTCACAAGAAGTAGAGAGAGGAGGTGGGAGACTGCAGTCCCCAGAGGCTATCTGTTGGCTGTGGTCACTACCTTAATGGCCTTCTTGCTGCCCTTGATCTTCTCGATCTTTGCCTGGGCGAGCGTGACTCTCTCACTGATGGTCTGCAGCTGTGTCCGGCTGGCCTCCACCCGCTGAGAAATCCTGCAGAGCAAGCATCTTTCCTAAGTGTGAGAATCCAGAGACAAGGTTTTTATGCAACAGCCAATGCCCAGGCTTGAGGGCAAGTATATGAATCTCAGTGGCCTGGATTGTTTCATAGGGTAAGATAACACCATCTCGACCGGTACTAATCTTGGTCGCCTTGAGAGTTTTCCATTGTCTCATGAAATGAGGTTTAGCCTGTGACAGGCAGCACAACATTCCCCTCACTGGCTGAGGCAAGGCAGAGAAAGTTGGAGAGTTGCAAGCCCTATGCCTCGTTGTGTATACTAATAACAAGAAGGCCACAGCTAGTATCTGCCAACACATTTTTAATAAAGGTGATCTGTTAAAAGGTGGCCCCAGGTCCAGACACCAACAGCAGGTTAACTACAGAGCTGCCTGCTCAGGAGAGACCTTCCTTCCCCTCGCATAACTCGTAGGTGCTCCCTAGCTCCAAACTCAAAGACTGACAGCTGTTCTGAGTCTTCACCCTCCTTAATAAAAATAGCCAAGACTACATTTTAGCTATATGATCGATCCAAAGAGCTGGTACTCACTTTAATAATATTTTGTAGGAATTAGTTCCAGAGGATGTCCTTATGCATGTAAAAATCAATTGCAAGTATTATCTTTAAATTTCAAAGGTCCCTCTTTGCTTTGAAGTAGTTGAGCCCCCCTTTTCTTTATTCTATCTGTATAATTCCTTCTAGCAATCAATTTGACACCAGCAGTGATCCTTGATTCCTATTTTCAAGCTGTACCAAACCTGTCTTTTCAAGTATTTTCACTTGCAGCACATCCACTATTACAGTAAAAAAAGGGACCTCTACTAAAGGGCCCTCTTTGATTGTATGTAGCAGGAGAAAAAAAGTAGGAGCACCCTATTCACCTGGAGCTTCCTCAGAATGTTACAATTTCTTCCTCTGATCAACTATAAGTGCTCTTGTTTGTTTATAATCATGCTCCCCTCTCTCTGGAGACATGAAAGCCCTTTCTTAAGCATACAGCAGGAGAGCAAGTTACCTGTTCTACTTCACTCTTTCTGGAGTGGGAGATGAGCAAAAATGAACTTCATGTGATCCCACTTCACAGTGTTCTCCATCCTTTTCTTCTAAATACATCCTAACAGCTTGTACTTTGTACCAACACTAAGTACAAGCCTGCCTCCGATTCCCTTCTCACACCCTCCCTCTGTCTTAAGCAGGGTAGGTCCATACACACTTGATGGACTCTCAGGATCATTTAAGTTGTTCCTTTCAGTGTGCATTTCCTAGCACTTGTCTGCAGTGATTTTGTGTGCCACAGCGTCAACCCAGTGCTTAGTTCTGTTCAAGTGAGAGACACTTCAAAAGGATACAAGTCTTTCCTAACTGCTCCCCCCAGCAAGTTTTCCCTCCCCACAAATCATCTCTTTTCTACATTTTTCATCATTGTATTGATTGACACTATTCTTAGCACTGCTCCTGGGGGGCCCTGCCTATTTTTACTTTCTTAAGAGCAGGAAAGAAAAAGAAATAAAAAAAAAAAAAAAAGAAAGAAAAGAAAGTTCTTTATTTCTGCTTTGCTTTTCATTCGCAAATTCATGATGCAGCTTTCTCTCCCAGAAGGGAAAGTTAATCAGATAGTCACCCTGGCTCAAGCCTTTGAGCAAGTGGAATGAGATGGTCAAATGCTCCCTTTCCTATCCCATATAATTACCACTGCTTCATCATGTGACACCCCCTCCTCTCCCACACTCAGCTGTGAAGGTCAAAGGAGCTACCGTGATAGAGCACCAGGCCTCAAACCCTGCGCACCAAGAGGATCCCCGTGAGCAGCCCTGCAAACCACCAAAGGAGACTCAGAGTAGAGCTAGTTGGTGGCAGGCAACAGCCTTCTGAGACTGCCCACTTCTGCCATGGTCTTGTCAGGATCCAACACGGCATGTCTACAGCATGAGACATGTTCCAAATTGTCTACTTACTTTAATACATAGAAGTGTGGCAACAGCTGTTTTACAGACGATTTCTGCCTTACAGATGCTTATAACTTTCTGCTCCCCAGATCCTGAGGTGCGAGGAATCCCAGTTGCCTGTCACCCCAAACCACTTCTCCATTTCCCATCCCTCCTGCTAGACCCAGGGTCACCTGGCTGGGGAGAGGAGCAGGGTCACAGCTCCCTGGGTACCCCAGGCACAGAGCTGGCTGCTGCAAAGTGCTTCTTGCTGCTGGTTACTGGTGTCCCCCACTGCGCATGGATGGCAAGAGGAGAATACAAAACAAGACACCTCCAAGCCCACCGGGCTGCACATCCCACTCATTCAAGCTTTGCTGCAACCACTCTTAAAAATAAAGCATCCTCACCAAAAAAAAGGCTGTGACTGACCATTTACTGTGTAATTAACCCTTTACTCTCTGCCCTAACTCCATCAGTAATGCTATACCCAGAGGAGGGAAAGGCAGGGAGGACGTGCGTAGCTTCATCCATCTGTACCATGCTTTCCTCCCTCCCTTTCCTCCAAACCAGTGATTGCATTCACCCCAAACCAAGCTGCTCTCAGCACAGCCAGGGGAAGTTGTCCAGAACAAGCTCAGGTGTTTCAAATCATTACATCTATTCCCTGCAGCACCATGTACTTTCTCCTTTGATTTCCTACCCTAGGATTTGCCAGGTCTAATCCTAGCAAGCTTAGGAGGTCTGCCAAAAACCTTCACCTGCGGTGGTATAAATGCAGACATAGAGCACAGAAGGAATACACACAAGCATAGAAATTAATCTATTTGTTGCTGACCAAGGTAACTAAAAAAAAAATGATTAAGCCCCCTCAATCCAACTAATCCATCAAATTCCCATCATGTGTACAGGATCCTAAATAAAAATGACTTATACGTGTACAGTTCAAATTACTGCTGTGCATGTTAGTTTGAAGGGACAATGCACTATAGAGATACTGGGGAAAAAAAAAGAATATATTAAAAGAAAGACATTCAAGGGTGTTTCAACTTCAGTATTTCTACTGCTGTGGAAATTTAACTTAGAGCAAGCAGTCACCTGGGTGTTTGTAAAGAGAGGAAACATGAAGGGATGGTGAGGCCTCTTCCCAAGGAATTCAGGGGCTTTGGGGGCAGGGCTGCATTCAGACTTCAGCCTCCGTTTAATAAATGGGTTTTACCTGAAAGACACTTGTAAGAAGGGCAGGAGGGATAACAGTTAATAAGAGCTACCTCTGGATGCCTGTGCTCAGACAACGGGGAAAGCCGTTAGCATGTGAACCCACTCTGTGCCTCTCCTATTAGTCATCACAGGGCTGTTTTGCTCTGGGTGCTCTTTTCTGCTCGAGAAGGTCCTTCAGCCAGATTCAATGTGACTGGGAAGCTGCATGAGGGAGCAGGCAGCAGCGACAACCCTAGGCACTGCATGTGCTTAGGACGGAGTGCAGAGGGGCCGCAAGATGCAGAACCACCGGCCTTCGAACCCCAGGCCCAGGGCCAAACCAGCCTTCCCCTCCACGAGCTTTTCTTTGGGCAAGTAATACATACAGTAGATTAAATCTATCGGGTGGATTATCTTTAAATCCGTACAGATTTTTTTTTTAATTTATGCAGATATTAAAGCCAATCTTTCAGCTGCTTTGACTCAAGCTTTTAAATTCTCTGCCACTCTGATCTCTTTTTGCTGTCAAGGCCTTTCCCCTACTCCTCTCCCTCAGCTTAGATCTCATTTCTCCAAACACTCTCTCACCTCCCTGCCCTGAGCTCCTGTCCCTTTGAGGTGATGTCCTTGCAGGACCCACAGGATTCTCAGGAATATTTGCTCCTAACGCATCGGCATCCTTGTCAGCTCTGCCTCTTCTACTCCTCCTGCAGCCACACAGCAGATCCTCTCCTGTTACCTCCTTGCAACTTCTCTGATAATCCTCACAGTTAGTTACTGCGAGAGCTCCTAGGGTGCATGTGTGTCTGGTCACAGGAGAAAATGATTGCTGCCTCAATCCCACGGGGACAAGACTTGAGGTGCTCAGGACACTAGATACAGCCTGTGAACTGCCAGCACTGTAATCCTGGGAGGGTCTCCAAGCACAGCAAAATGCACTCCCTCCTCAAAAAAACCCCACATCCCACGATATTTTCATTACCCATATTTGATCAGACAAGATTAAAAACACATTTAGAAGCAGAGCAGGTGGGAAGGCAGGCTGCTGGACTCCCAGAACTGTGGCTGAGCAGAGCAGCTTGAGGAACGACCGAATTTAGCTAGAGGCCACATCACAGCACACTGGAACTATGGCACTTCGCTGTTCCCGCTGAACCTGCCCATCTCCCGAAAGCGATGGGAAGCACAGGCGGAGGAGGAGAGGCTGGGGGTGAGAGAGAGATAAACTCCATACCAAGGAGGAGGAAAAAGCCATGAGACAGAGGCAGGGAATAGACCTCTCTGGAATACCAAAGAACTTCAATTTCACATCTGAAGCACAAAAGTAAGCGATCAGCCAAGGAGAAAGAACATTACAGGGCAGAATGAGAAATGAAGTTGCACAGGAGGATAAAGGAGCTGAAGTATTAAATGACTTTTTCTTTATATGAGAGGCCTGTATACACATATCAAGTCAGGCTTCTGGTCTCCTCCCAGCTTAGGCTCAAGCAGTTAAGACATTTCAAGGAGATGCTTCCATAGTTGTTCTAGATACATGTGCAAAGTTTGTCCTGTGAATCTTTGGCTTTTTTTTTTTTTTTCTCCTAAAAGTCAAACTGGCTTTTTCTAACAGTGCTTTTTCTAACAGTGCTTTTTCTAACAGTGCTTTTTCTAACAGTGCTTTTTCTAACAGTGCTTTTTCTAACAGTGC
>JAWLRI010000833.1:1323558-1347368 GCA_034781795.1 Crypturellus tataupa
TTTTATTGACTTCCTTCCTTACTGCAGAAGGTATGGATTAGAAGGGACTGAGTTCATGGCTCCTGTAGAGTCTAGGCTACAGAGCCCCTTCCCCACATACTTCTCTCCTTAGATCTGCACGCATGTGGCTGCTCTCTTCTGGCTTTATGCTGCATAGAAGGAGAAAAGTTCAAACTTTTCCAGCTTTTAAGTTTTGTGAAAATCCTCTTGAAAAAGGCCATGAACTTTTACAGCTCCACAAGCTGCTGAAGTCACAGGGAAATATCAGTGCACCACCCCTGGTGCCCATAACTCAAGACTCATGTCTGTTAGGTGGAAACAGGCTTCTAAACCTAGGCTAGACTAAGTGTATTCTGGCTAGCTAAAAAGGATAATATTTTGTAAGACACTTGAGCGTGCTTTGCAAGAGCCTTACCACATACAGATGTCATTACACAGTGGCAGGCCAGCAGCAGTGATTGGCATGGTCAGAAATGCGTTCTCAGAAGCCCAAGCACCACTCGCCGCCTACTAACATGACCTCCATCCCAGCAGCTACCAGCAACTTACAATAAAGATGGGGAGGTAAAAAGAAAAGATGATAAGGCATCTGCAGATTACAGCAATCCAGGGAAGCATTCAAAGGCAGTTCGCAATGCCAATTCACCTCATAAGTTTGAAAGGCACAAAGCAAAAGTGCAAGCTTTAATGAAAAGCCAAGCAAGTTCAATCACTGGAGCACAAATCAACTTGTTTGCCTTCTGCTCTTCTCTCTCCTTCATATTTAAGCAGTTTTTAAAGTCTTATTTCATGTTTGAGTAAGTGTAATCAGAAACCGTCATCGTACGCCTTCCTTGACGGAAAAAAATCCCAAGTGAGAAGGCATAATCAACATTCTTTCCTCCATTAAGGACTTGGGTATTATACTAATTAATGTTTATCACACTTTGATTGCTCCTTGAGTCTGATTTGCAGGTGTCTCAGTATGCATATACCGCCGCACTCCTGCCATGCCAAACTGCTTTTCAGATCGAAGGGTGATCAAGGTTGTCAGGTTATCCTCAGCATGATCTGCTATGCCTTGCTCTCCAGGGGTCATGTTCTCCCTCAAAAATAATTTCATTTTGATTTTGAATCTCTTATTTCACAAGGTGTTCCCACCTCTGTGAATTAACTGTACAATTTTGAATTGTCCTTGCAATACCTTCCCCTACATCCCCTGCAAAACTGTTCTCTTCCCCAGAAAAAACAGCTTCTATTTTAAGGCCACAAGCAGTGTATTGTTTTAACTTTTCTATTTCTCTCTCACCACTGACTGATCTAAAAGCCGATAGGCTTTTCTTTATTTAGAAGAAGTGTACAGTAATTTGGAAGACTTTGTGAACAAATTGCAGAATTAGATCCTGTAGCTTAACCTTACAGCTACTTTTGGTCAAACTACTTCTCCATGATCAGTGTTGTGATACATAAACACAGTAAGTTCCACCCTCAAGATGGCAGCTTTTGGGAAAAATGGTCTACAAGATGTACAAGGTAAATAAAACGGTCATCTTAACAATATTTCTAGAATTTCATAAGTGACCTTCCTAGGTCTCCCACTGGCATTAATCAGCCACGCATGGAAACTCTGGCTCCTTTCTCAGAACAGCTCCAATATTTTCTCCCTGTCCCCAAAGAACAGAAAATGTGCATTGTACATGCAGTCATAGAAATTTAAGCAGTGGGAAATACCAAGGCAACCCTGTGGTGAATGATACATGGGGGTAGTGGGAGTCACTTAAGGGTTTTCTCTTCCTCTGGATCACCAAGTGTGAAAGAAACCCCCAGGCTTCATTTGGACAGCTTGTTGTGTAGTTGTTTCTACAGAACCAATGCTTCTGTTATTACTTTCCTCTTAAAACACTAAACTCCATAATTCTCATCAGCAAGAGTCAGAAAAGACACATCACCCAGAATTTAAATGTTTAATTTACACCTGCCTTAAGCAGGACTGGAAGAGACAGAAGAGCATGAGCCACCAGCCAGTATATTCTGGGCTATCTGCAGGCAGCAAGTGAAGGGGCCAAGCAGACAAGCAACTACCGCAGACCTTTTAGCCTCTGCCTTCCTTCAATCTTTCTGCCCCAACATGACAGTGTGGGAAGGATGGGACACTTGCAATGCCTTTCCCCCTGTCAGCAAGCAGTCCACACCTACTGAACAGTGCAGGCAAGAGGACAGGTTGATTTGTAGCAGAAGACTAGGAAGGGCCTTTTCATTCCCAGCTCTGCCTTATACCTCCTGAAAGATTTTAAATCAGTTTTCTTGACTGAGGTAAGCAGTAACCACTTTTGTAAGCATGTTAACAGCTGATTCAATGAACATTCCCACAGACTCTACCACACGGGTTACACTATGAGCCTGCAGCTCATAGCGCAGAAGCTGCTCCAAGCCCGAGCATCTCCACTAATCAGATCAAGCACTGCCACAAACAGTAAGCACACAGGTCAGAGCAAATAGTTAAATGGTATTAGTCTGTATAAAACCACTGCCCCACATTGTTCAAACAGCATATTCGGGAGGCGGAAAGCCTACATTTAACCTCCTCTCACAACTCTTAGTTCCTGCTTAACTATCACTGTCTAGCAAGGCTCTTCATTTCTGTTTTTTCCTCACTTCGCCCTGACTTACCGAATTTGTCATGAGATATTTGGACCTATGTAGCTTTTAAAGGTTGACTCAAAGAGCAGGCAGGTTATTTTGTTTGCTGCCAATACTGCGATTCTGCTCATCATATTTGCTGCAGTAATAACACCTCACAACCCCAAATTCTTCTTTACCAAAATTCTTCTGCTGTCTTCACTATTCCTTCAAATACTTCAGTCCATGTCAGCTTTGCCATGCATTGCCTCTGTTCGTGATCCTTCTCACTGTCCTGCGACTGTCAGCACTAGTTTCCCCCACAAGATCCTCCCCAAATTCTCCTACAAGAAAAACAAGCCCAAACAAATTAGATTAACTCTTTCTCAGTTTTTTGCTAGGTAAGAAGATTCCATGGTGACCACATCTTTTCCTTTTCTAAGTTGTACTTCAAATTTGAAGTTCTCCTGGTAACACAGCCTTCTCTTCCAGAAAAAAAGCTTCCTCCTCATAAAGGAGAAACTTCTTTTCTTATTTTATGCAGATGGATCTTTTCATTTCACAAGTATTTCCTCTTCAGAAATGGGAGCTGTTTCTCGTTACTCTTCATTTTCCTATGATCAACTGTGTTCACTCAAATCTCAAAAGGCACCTTCTATGATATGCCTATCAACAAGCTAATTTGAACATAAGTGCTTCTTCAATAAATGAGTAACTCTTTGTGACATTTTCCCCATCCAGCACCTTTTCTGAATGATTACAGCACTTCCTTACTTTCTTGAGGTATTTCAAGTTACTTCCCACCCAAAAAACTTGAGTCCCGGGCAGAGATTCTTCTAAGGGCATCAAAAAGCAACCGTCTTCGTGCTTGGACTAGCAGCTGCCCTAGCATTTCAATGAAAGAGTCTGTGGCACATTAGCAATCAGGCATTGGTTATAGAACAGTTACAGACACAGAAATTCACATTCTTCACTACCCATTTTAAGTCAGGTAGCGACTCTGTAAGTATTCCTGAATAGCCACTGGGAACAGTGCTACTGCTTCCACAACATCACCACATCGGATCTCTACAAAATACTTTTCAGCTCCCCATCCCATGCTGAGACTTTTCTTCTACAATCTGCCAGGACCCTAAATTCAGTCCAATCCCTAGAAGTCTCATTTCTCTCCTTGTGACACATCATGTTAGAAATGTTCTCCCAGACCAACTGTGTCTTCCAGCTAATGCTCACTCCAGCTAGCAGAGTAAGCATGAAGCATAACAAAAGGCAAGATTTGGGGGGTTTGTTTTTTTCTTTAAATTGTCCATGCCCTAGCCCAATGGGAGTTTTGCAGGTCTGGACAACAGAGGGAGAGCTTTTAACTCTTCCTCTCAAAAACAAAGAGATCCAGTCATCGGGTCAAAATAACAGAGAACTGAACTGTGGAGACCATGAACTTCCTAGCTAGACCTGGTGCTGAGCTATCAGAGGGACTGGAAAGTTACACATAAACTATAAATAATGAGAAATGCTATCCTTGTTGTATAAACACAGAGCAGAATGGCAACAGCTTTACCCTTTCTTTTACGAGAAATGTCCTGTTATGCCTCTTAGGCCCATCTAACACTTCTTAGTCAGCTTTTATGACATATGTAAAATGAAAGTCCTGAAAGTAAAATAAAAACAGGTTCTTGCATTTTTAAATGTGTATTAATCCAGAATAAGAATCATATTTTTGGATAAATATAGAATGGCATTGAACTCTAAGGGTACTACACTATGCACCCGGGCTTTCTCTTTTATAGATTTGATGTTTAAATCTACCACCCTCAACTCAAAAAGTATTTCTATCCACTCCTCTCCCTGGTCATAAAGCATGGTAGATTATCTCAATAAAAATGATGATCTGGAGGATGTAGATGGGCGTTGAGGGACTCTGTTATTATCTGCAAATGGATCTGCTGTCCCTAAAACGGCTACTCTGTTCCTAACTGTCAGCTGCATTTACACCCAAACTTTAGCCTATCCCACTCTGAAAAAGCCCAGCGACAGCATCACATCCAGTCAAAAGGAAGGACCACGGAGAGGAAGAGCTTAATCTGCCAGCCAAGTGTGAAGAACAGACCTTTGGCACTCCTGCCCCAACTCTCCCACCATGCACACTCCCATTTATATAGGGGGGAGTAAGCAATACACATTTCAAGCCACTCAGTATTATTTTCCAGACAGTTTTCTCCACATTAGATCCCTGATGGAAGTCATGCCTGTAAAACAAAGTGACTTCTTTGCATTTCTTTCTCCAGGGCTGATTGAGCAGACAAAACTAATCCTTAGGAAGAGAAAGGGACTCTAGCACATGCATGAGAGTCCAGCAATGGAAACTGGTTGAGAAGGTAGAACTATCGCTTTGTATAAGAACGACACGGCAACTGTGCTCGGGTGAGTGGGAGCTGCGGCCAGTTCAGACAGTATTGCCAAATCTACAGCCTAAAACAAGCTTATTTTGCTGGGAAGCACGCACTGACTTGCTGTCAAATTGCCTTCTCCTTGGATATTATCAGAGACAGGTAATTGTAAGAGCCACTTGGGATGGGTGCTGGTGAGGAGATGCCTGGAGGGGAAACATGGTAATATCTTATCCAAATCTTTGTTCACAGCAAACTCCTGCTCAGCAGTTTATAGAAATAACCCATTGCTAGACCAGATCTCAGCCATTTCATCTCCCCACAAGTCCTGTGGGGAGATGAAATGGCTGTCCTTCCTGTCCACAGCTCTCAGGAATACCGCAGGGAAGGAAAGATGGCCTAGCTGCACAAAGAGCAGTGTTTCAGGAGGCTCCAAGCTTCACTTGGGTGTATACAAAATGATCTATCCTTCAAATTGCTCACAACTCAGTCCTCAAACTGACTTGTGCTTTAAATTAATCTTTGGTGAAGGAAGCCATTAATTTGACTATTTCTCACCTCCAACCATGGATTTAACATCTGTCGTTTCTGCTTGCTCCTGCTTGAGGTTTCATTTCCATAAATTGTTTTGAAACTGGCTTTCTCCATTTTGGAACATGGCCTTTGAACAGTAAGCTACAGTAGCTACTAGAGACAGCATCTCTCTTATTAAAATCAGAGCTCTTTAAAACATTTTAAATGGTTTTGTTATGCCATAGGAGGACCACAGATGGTAGGAAGTCAATTTTAGTCTACAGACGTAGAAAACCTTGCTAGAAACAAAAAAGCAAAGAAAATTAAGTCAAAAAGCCAGTATGAACTACATGTGATTGGGCTAAATAGATTTTGATCAGTAATTTTTCTTCAAGATGCATAGTTTTGCTACACAAACAGAATCAACACAGCAAGAACAGAATCGATCACAGCAAAACAAAGTCCTATGCTATCAAGAACTTATTTTTAAGTTTGCTACGACTAATACTTCTGGGACACATCTTTTGGGGAAATCCAACTCATGCTGTTGTAGACTGCACCATTCTCGTTACAAATGATCAACACTGCCACAACAAATCCTCTAAAAGCTAAGGTAGGATTTTCCCTTGCTGGTGACTCAATAAAGAATATAAACTAAACAACACAAAAGCCAAGCCCTAATTCAGACTTGTGAAATAGGAATCAAGGAGCCAAGGCTCTTGCTGTCCTCTTTCTATACCACTGTTTCATCCTTCAAACGACAAATCTTAGTTCTCACTAGAATGAATTTCATCTCCCCAGAGTTTTAAAATAGCTGTCCAGGGATGAAGGAACAAATGTTGCGCCCAAGTGCAGGCCTCACTGCATAATCTACTTGAAATTTTCCAGTTACTGAATTGCCGTTCTGTACTTAGCTACATCTTACATTTTTCCTACTTTTGGTTCTCTTCCATGCTTTTCTTGAGGAGTCTGTCATTTTTAAGAAGCAGGGGAAAAAAATCCCCTGGAACTCTGAAATCGTCACTCATAACTGAGTTTTCTCCACCAAGGCACATGGTACAAACAAGTGACTACTCTGCCAGAGTTAAAAAAAAACATATGGAACAAAGTTACACAGACCCTCTCCTTACAGTTTGCTTTTTGTATTGATAAAAAGAGATGGTATTCAGAAATTGTCATGTTTCCATTACATTTTTCAGAGCCATGAAAGACTTTTTAAGAGTTGAGAAAGTCTTCAAGAGCTCCGTTAAGTCAAAAATTGTTGCCTGCCTCCTTTTCTAACAAACCTTTAGACCAATTCCAAAAATGAGAGAAAACACTTCTCCTGTAACTTCTGCATTTTGCTTCACTTCTTTACTATTTGGAGTGAACTGATATATCAGCAGTTTAGCATGACCACCTAAACCACTCATTTTATTTTTAGTGATTGAGGATATGGTCAAGACTTGTGTTTTCTTTTCTGTATCTGAATGGCCACTTCAGCAGCCTGGACACAATATTCCATTATTTTCTTTTCAGAGATAGAATCAAGTACAAAGAGCTCTTTTCTCCCCAAAAGAACATTTTCTGTAGTTAATGCAAAGTCATCTCCAGCTTTCATCAACATTCTGTATTAATGCTAGCACTGAGTCTTTTAGTTATTCATTAAAATGTACCTCTATTTGCAGACTTGCTATTACGTGTGACAACTTTAAGTCTGCTCGGAGGAGGATATTGAGGGTGAAGTACTTCAATCATTTCTTTAAATTGCTTACTTGAAACTATGCTGAAGGCCTTGTTAGCAAAAAAAAGAAGGCTGTGAGTCTCTTACCAAGTTCAAGCCTGCCTTTTAATCACTTAAGGCAGAACAGATTGATTATCCCCCTTTTGGGGAACGGGATTCAAAGATAAACAGATCTCTAGTAAAAGAAACTGATGCTGAAGAGCTGCTAGGAGACTCAGAGCAAGGGTTTAAAGTCACCACTGCTACATTTCAATGACAATGCCAAAAAGCAGCATCTCCCTTGAAGAAACAAATTTAGCTTTCCATTCTACTTCAAAAGACGCATTTAATCTCTGTAAATCCAAAAGACAGATTTTAACACTCTCTGAGATGAGCAAGAATCCTGTCTTCCTAATACTCCACTGTTTGTTTCATTTTTAAAGAATTATCTTTTTTTTAAAAAAAAATGACTTAATATCATTCGGTCACTTCTTTCTTATTATTCCCTTTTCCTTTTAAGTTGTCACAGCTTTAACTGAGCAGTCCCCTTCCTCTGGGCTGCCAAGGCAGCTGAATTGGACTTGGATTTCAGATCCCAAAAGATTTTAAGATTGGGGATTTTAGCAGCATGCAGAAACAGTCTTATATCTGGACTGCTGGCTGCTAACACTCATTATCACTCATCCTCTTCCTGAAGGACTGGGATGCTTGCTACTGCCCATTGCCACTAGCCTTCCAGGGACACTATCCTATTCCCTGTTCCTCATACATCATTTCTTAAAGTCTTCCCAAAAGTTTAATAATATCTCTCAGGTTCCACCTCAAACTTAGCTTCCAGACAAGTATGAGAGCTAAAGCAAATGAAGAATTTCCTGTGAATGTGTTACATCACTAAAAAAGGAAAAAAAAAAAAAAAAAAAAAAAAAGAAAAGCCTCCACAACAATAATCAACATCCGAAGGCAAAATTTCTTACTCTGGTTTCCTTATGCTCAGAGTCCTCACACCTGGAAGACCATCCACCCACTCCTTCACTTCACCCTTTTTCCCTACTATTCCTAAAAATAAGTGACCTCTCAGATTCCTCCAGGAGAGGTATCTGAAACTAGAACTAGTTCTAACACCCTCTCTGAGATGGGACATCTTTGAAGTACCATCAGGTGAGCACTGCTTAACAAGAGTCCTGTCACTCTCAAAGCATCTAGAGAAAAACTGTTATCCTCTGTTACAACCAGCCTCGTAGGGTGAAATCATCCGAATGGAGACCCATCAAGGTGAAGACTTTTTGACATCTCTCTCATGGTTAAGATGAAATCCTTACAGCTAGCAAAGGAGCAAATGTAATGCAATGGTCAAGTATTCCTAAGCAACTAAGTTGCACCCAAGAGCCGTGGTGCACCAAATGCAAAATACGGCTTACTGTGTGGCTCTTCTTTGGAAGTTCCCATAAAACACTGAATACATTTCACAGACATCCTCAATCAAACATACAGAGGTGTTCATTCCACTACTGAGCAGTGAGAGTAACTACATTAGCAACTTAAAACAAAGTGGGAACACCCAAATGCACCTTGTTATTAAGTAGCCAGCTGCATTTTCAGTTTTGGGCCAGACTGCCATACAAAGAATGTCAAAGCTCTGTGGGATGCATACACCCTGCAGAGCTCTCTCCACTTGCATCTCAACCCTGCTCCTACCCTTAACACTCCTAGCAGCCCTGCAAGTCAGTCAGTCACCCCTTCTCTTCTTAGTGGCTATATTTACCTGACATCCTCTCTAAGCTTCGAGGCACTTCTGCAGTGCTTTTGTTTTCTAACTACTGCTATGAGAAATGTGCCTCTCATTTAAATATTTCTTTAATATTAAAGCTGTTTTCAAGCATGTAACATGAAATTGATTTAGAGTCAGTTTGGGGACAAAAAGGAGAAGGAAATACCTGTTTTTCAAAATATTCCTCTAGACAAGCAGATAGTGAATAAAAATTAAAACACAACTCCTCATTAAAGTGAGAAAAGAAGCACAAATGAGAAGCTGAACCATTTGTGGTTGGATTACAGGCAAAGGAAATGATAACTTTGGTCAGAACATTCCAAATCTGGGTACTGGTTTTCTTTGTACTGCTGTAACGCTAGATGGTAACTTGGATAGGCAATTTTCCACAAGTCTATTATGAAACAGTGTACAGGCTCAACACTGAACTGACATGTTAGAGGTTATTAAGATCTCCTGGCAACAAAAGCTCTCCTCAGAGAGCTGAGAAATCCCAAGAGAAGACAGAGCCAACCAAGGGTCTTCCAGAAAACTTGACCCATCACCTCTCTGTTGCACATATTACGACAATATTTTCATGACAAAATTCACAGCATAATTCCAATACAAGTTCCAACCCAGAAAATACTGGCTAAGGAAACAAACAGAAACTACTGGTTAACAGAGTGTTTAAATTGGTCATTGTGTGCTTGTCTGAAGCTTAACTTACTAGCAGGCTGGCTTATTTGAGAGCATTTGGAAAGAAGACAGATTGACAGAGATTTGTGCATTATTTCCCACATTCACCAAATAGGAGGGAAAAAAACCTAATCTTCTCTTTGAGAAGACTGAATTCACTGACACTTGTCAGTATTTTTTTTTTCCTGAACAGTCACTAACTAGTCCAGGGAATATTATCTATATTGCCACAATAATACCACAGTTGTCCTCAGCAGGTTTCCAAACAAAAAGCAGAGAAGCTCACCTCCCTTGCACACAGGATGGACAGCTCCATTTTAAGAGCTCCTACTTTACTGTACAAGAAAGGAGAAATCTGGTAATTGAAAGAATCTTTTTTCCATGGAGTGAAAGAATCTTTCCCTGTATCTTCCAATTCTTCCTATACCTATCCAATTCTTCCTACAAAAAACATCTGCAACTTGTAATGCCAAAGTAGTAAGTTTGACGTACTCAGCTGAGTCTGCCATATGAAGTTTCCTCTCCACTAGCACTCCAAGCTACCGTTTTGCAAATCAGAACAGTTGCCTCCCCAGATAAGGCAGCTCCTTCCTGAAAATGGGATAGAGAGCTGCCTTATCTCAGGGAAAGGGAAGAAAGAAGGTCACTCTTCATTACATGGCAAAATTCTCACCTTGAGAGCTTTTCCCCTTGATTGGCCTGGAACAGTCAAGGTCACAGAACTTTTAATCAGCCACCAGCATAATTACTAAATCGTTATTAATTATATCAGAGAGCTGAGACCTCGGAGGAAAGGCAAAGCAAACAAAGAACCCGAAGAAGCCTCCCCTGTTATTGGAAAAAATGGTAATTAAAAGTCATGAGTGCACTGAAGAGAGAGGGAACAGCAGCACAGCCAGTGTTCAGCTTTCATGAATGACTCGAATACAAAATAGGAGGCCTGCCTCTCCAGGGAAATTACAGGGCGCTGCTTTACAAAGCATCAAGTGAGGAGGAGAGAGGGGAAAAAAGTAGACAGAAAGAAAGCAACACTCCTGCTTGATTTGTACCTTTATTTGTCCCACAAAGAGGATTTTGGACAGGGACAGCAATGCCAGTCAGTCTCATGGGTACCTTCCGCATGTTTCTGGCAGCTCCAGACAGCCTTCTCCTGTCCTTGTATCAAGAAGAATTCCTATACTGAGAAGTGTGTGAGAGAATATGAGGTCTCATATTGAAGGCAATCCAGCCTACACAGAGCTCTTGTCTGTGACTCCAGCTAAAACCCATTCCAATGAAAATACTTTATCTCAATGACCTGAGCTCAGCCACAGTGCCTACCCTTTTTCTAAAGCAGGCTCTTAATGGCCTCACCATCAAAAATTGAAGAACTTCAATCGCCATTAAGGAAACCCAACAGGAGAAAATGCCATAGCCCTGCTCACACTGAAACAAAACATCCTAGGCAGACACAATGCCCACTGAAACCAAGGCAAGTGCTTTTGCTTATTAGTCTATGAGATAAAACAGTGCTGACCGCCTCTTTCCCTACAGTGATAGTATAAGTCATTTCAGGGATACAAAATGTGCCATGGGATGAAAACAGGCACCATGCTACCTACTACCATTTTCAGGCACCCGCAAGAATCACCCTGACCTGCTATATAGGCAGTCCTACGGACCAAATATTAAGGAAAAAGTGTATGAAAGAAATGGCAAAACTGGACTGGACTCCTGAACAGATTACTTTGAATAGACCATGGTGAGAAGAACAGACACTCTCATGCACTTAGGCCTCTCAATGTACAAAAAAAATGCAAAACACAAAAGGCCTAAGGACAACCCACTCTGTAAGCCCCAGACAGCAAAACAAAGAGCCATTTTCTACTCAACTTCTCTAAGTACTATGACTTGACAAGACGCATCTTCAAGATACCATAAATAAGTCTCCCACTTAAAACATGAAAAAAAAGGATGTGAGTATAACTATGGCTGAAATATTACTGTGATCTATGAGAGTCTGCCACTGAATTAAAAGTTTACTGGACACATGTATTGTCAAAGTTAAACATAATCAAGTAGCTGCTGTTAGGAAGGGGTTGTTCGTTATTATTTTTATTTGCAACAGCCTTGTCACACCATTCTGCTTCCCACTACCAGCTGCTTGGAGCCGGCTCCCGCCCCAGCGCAACAGCAGCAGACCTGGTGAAGATATCAGCTGACACCTTCTGCAGGTACTGTAGGGCATCTGCCACCTGCTGAACAGCCTCCTCCCTGCGCAAGTCCGGTTGGATCAGGGGCACCGAGTACGTCTGCCCTTCCAGAAAGTGCTTCTGGGCCACTGTAGCCATCATGCCTAAGGAAAAGAGCAAATAGGTCATTACAACAAATGCACTTCTAGTTTATTACAGCATTTGCCTACAGACTTCAACCTCCTGCTCCCCAAATTATTTTGGAAAAGTGTTTTCAATGGAATCAGGAAGTTTATAGGAAGAAACAAGCAGTAAAGTTAACATGACAGATTTTCCAGAAACCTCAGGTAGCTACAGAGAGTAGAAGTTTTGCTTACATTAATGCCCTTGGGAAACAAAGAACCATGATACTTAAATATCAGCTCAGTGTCACGCTGAAAACAAAGACGACACTTTGGAATAAAGTTAGTTCAAGATGATAATAAAACTCTTCAGAGATTACTCTGTCCCTTCTTCCATCCTCATACTCTAGTTGGATACATTTCAGGTCACTCAACAGCAAAACACAACATTTTATTTCACACTTTTGCTCTAAGAAGAACAACCACTTCTCCCTTCCAAGAAGGGCAGCTGTGACATTATAGGGCACGCATGTACATACATGTCCTTGCCCCAAGTAGATTAATGAGGATTACTCCATTCTAGCAGTCCACTCTCAGACTCCCAGGAGCTGCTGACTGGATTTTTCCCCCAGCAACTATCTTGACAGAAACCTCCTTTTAGGATCTTTTCACATACAAAACCTGAAGGATAACTGCAATCTTTCTGTTGTACTCAACATGTGAACTGGAGCCACACAGAGACTCCTAGATGTAGCTGGACATATGACACTATTCCTCCCATCCCAGTCAGGCCAAAGTTGGGCATCATTCATGTTTCCAGCTAGCAGCTCTGCTCACCTATCCCTCAGCTGTTCCCAAAGAGCCTGCTGTCCTTGTATTTATTTTGCTCGTAGTTATAACAGCAAAACTTCACACACACAGAAGGGAAGAGAGAAGAAATCAATTGCACTGAGCTTGTTCAAAATTGTGCACTCATGAATGCGTTCCTGTTAGGAGAGCCTGATCTAATGACCACAGTAGAGTATTCACAGTTTGACAACCACAACTCTGTCATTAAGCCTACACAACTCCCTCCCAAACCCATACCGCAAAAAGAATCAGTGACAACTGCTCATTACAGGGTTTCACCAAGGTGGCTGCTAAATATCAGTATAAGGATATCCTAGGCTGAAGAAAAGTGTACTAAGTAGGATCAGAAAGCTACTGTAACTGGAGAGGTACTTCAGGATACAGCATGTGGCCTCTGCTGGCATTTGGAGGTTCACAGGAACTACTCCAGGGAGCGTCCTGCATACAAGGGGCTTTCCAGGTGCCCAGACCCTCATTAGTGAGAGCGCAGTGCTCCCCACTGCAGAGCAGGCTGTGAGGGCTGCAGAAACAAGTCTGTAGTGCAGGAAGTCACATAGCAGCAGTCTGAAGAGGTAGCTATGGCACAACACAGCAGTTTAAGAGGTAAAGATTATACAGATTACAAGTCTTTGCACATTCTTTACATTCCTTATCCTGCTTTATAAAAAACACAAGGATGGCCTGCAGCCATTGCTGCGTGTTCAATAACAACATTCAGCCTTTCTGAATTTGTCCTTTCTGATCCGCCTTTCCTACCACAGCAGATTAGAAAAGATGTTGTGTAAATGAAACGTGTGGGTGTTTCCTACTTTTTGGAAATGAGTCATATGAGGGGGAAAGGGAGGAGAGGAAACCTAGGAGCTTTTCCACAGGTAACAGATTTACTCAAACAAGCCCAGTCAACAGAAGACCTGGCACTGCTGTAGAAGACCCAGACCTATTCTGGTTTGCTTCAGGCATCACTGGCAGCCAAGGTCTGGGTCCAGTGTCTTTCATGGTGGTGCTTGCACATTACTAGATTTCTTGATTGTAAGCATTCAGTAGACAGAAAGTATGCATCTGAGAATGAATACTTATATAGAAACTACATATAGAAAGTAAGGCATCTGAGAAGGAATACGTCTAATTCTGAGACTGCATTTTTTGATCTGCTGACCATAATCTAGCTTGAACCCTGCTGCTTGACAGAGCGGAGCAAAGCAACAGGCTGACTCACTGCATGTGTGGATACAGGAGGCTTTGGCTTCCACAGCAGAGCCACCTCATGATCCTCACACAGGTCACAACCCTTCTGGTGCAGCAATACAGCTGGTCTTTGGGATGCCTGTTTTTAACTCAGGCCCTTCTGAGGACTTAGTGACCTGATTTATCACAACTGCATAAACATCTGTAATTGCCCAGCCATGAAACAGAGTGGGAAGAAAGGGAAAGAAGAACAGGACATGTTAAACCAGCTTCACCAGCAAAATCATTGTAATCTGGCTCACAGTACAAGAAGGCCATGAGAGGTTTTTTCCTCTCAAGGCCAAACAAGGATGATGTGAGGCCAGTATCATCTCCCACATTCTCATCAAGCAGCTTAGTAACTTTTCTTAAATAAGCCTCAGGCCAGCAGCCAACAGACAGGTGCTCACACCCCGAAACACTGTCCTAGGTTCTACCAAATTGCTTATTCCCCAACCCTCAGAAGTTAGAAACTGTCCCTCACCTCCTGCCCTGCTGCCACTGCTGTCTTGTAGAGAAAGGAATGCATATTAGTGGGGCAAAGCAGGAAAAGCCCAAGCCCTGCTTGTGCTGTTACATTTTGAGTATTCAGCAACTGCAGTTTCCCAGGCTCCCAAAAGGACTCTCACAGTAGCTCCAGGCTCCCATCTCTACAAAAAAGTATATTCTAGAGAAACGTGGCAGACTGTGGGAACTGCTGTCAGATAGAGATGCAAGAAACAATTTGTTATGTGCACAAGAATGATTAAGAGATTTACAGCAAGACAGACTAAGTGAGTTGACGTGGGAAAAAAATAAAAATCACGTTACAACTGCTAGTGATTACTTCTTTTCATCAAACTAATTGGAAAAGGGACAGATTTACAAGTACTTTCAAGTAATTCACTGGCCAAATGCTTAGAATAAAAGTGGAATTGCTTCCTACATCACATAGGGCCTGCAAGAATATATTTTAAGATATTAATATATTTAAGATATATTTTAATGACAAAAATCAGGTTATTCCCAGCCAAGGCAAGTAAGGAACAAAGGAAGATTCTAAAGAGTGACTCTTCTTTTATTCAATCTCCAGCACACAGAGAAGGAAGCAGTAGATTTCCTTGTCATGGTCCATTATCCTTGCCCTCTGCTCAGTGCTGGTGAGGCCACCCCTGTAGCACCGTGACCAACTCTGGGCTTCCCAAGGCAAGAGGGATATAGAGCTACTGCAGTAAGATCAGAGAGGGATAATAAGGAATTTGAGCATCTCTTCTACAAGGAAAGGCTGAGAGAGCTGAGCCTGTTCAGCCTCGAGAAGGAAAGACTGAGGAGGGATTTTACCAATGTGTGTAAATGGGTGTCAAGAGGATGGGGCCAGACTCTTCTTAGAGGTGCCCCATGACAGGAAAAGAGGCAACAGGCACAAACTGAAGCACAGGAAGTTTTGATTGAACATGAGGAAAAACTTCTTGACTAGTAGGGTAACAGAGCACTGGCACTTGTTGCCCAGAGAGGCTGTGGAGAGTCCATCCTTATAGATGTTCAAAAGCTACATGGACAGGGATCTGGACAATGTGCTGTAGACGTCCCTGCTTGAGCAGGGGGTTGGATTAGATGATCTCCAGAGGTCCCTTCTAACCTCAATCATTCAGTGATTATCAGAATTAGGTAGCACATCAAACATCACAGATAAGAAAGATTGCAACTTCCCTACCCTACTGAAGAGATGCCAAACTTTCACATAACCCATATAACAAAAATACAAATAAAGTGTTCCTGAATTACACATAGAAGTGACTTCCTACACAGCAACAAGCTGGTACCCATATCATCACCAGAGCTTACAGAAGGAGCTAGCCAAAGAGCTGGAATTAAAGGCTAACATGAAGTACTCTGATGCTATGATAAGAAAGGGGCTTATAAAAAACATAAAGCAAGTATTACTCATAAGAGCATAAAGCAGATCACCCATATTCAATCATCAGTGTATGACCACTCACGGATCATAAGAGGAAGGAAAAAAAAACAGCAGCATGGTTATTTCTTCTGATTAAAGACAGAACACCTGCAGGATCTGGAGGCTTCTGCTACTCTCTACTCACTTTTTTTCAATACCAACTTTAGTGATCAAGACAAATGTGCTCTGATGTTACATAATAACCTCTCGCACCTTATTAAATTGCCAGGGAAGAGAAAAGGTTGTTTTCTTGCTGTGCCACCTGCTTAGGTGTGCTCTGTTCCGATTTATAAGTTCTGATGAGAACTCCCAAATGCTCAGATTTGCATTTTTGCCTGAGTTGTCTGTGAGCTGGTACAAACTCAAGTGAGCTGGTAAAATAGATCATCCAGACTGGTGATCATCTTTTGGGTCCCAGATGACCTCCCCTTCTCAGTTCCAGTGCTTGCACTAGCAAAAGCTGAGGGAAACAACTGTGGAAGTCAACATTCATTTCCAACCTACTGTCTCTTCTTTCCAAAAAAGGATATTAAGACATAAACAAGTTGATCATACCAGGGTTTTCAGGTATGTGGAACTCACAACTTGCCATGCTATTCAATCATGACCCCTAAGTCTCTAATGGCTGCACAGAGATTTGCCAATCCAAACCCAGAGAGGAAAGCATACAAATCACTGCTCTAGTTAAGTCAAGAACCACTAAACCTATTTTGCTAACCTTCTGAGAACATATTTCCTCCTAGACTCAAGAATAAAACTCCTTATACCAAGGCTAAGTGCAGGAGAACTTGTTATGAAACAAATTAGTCTGTAAAGGAGTAAAAAGTTCTTTAGAAAATATTGCTCTGTGGAGGACCAATCATTTAGTTGATTATCTACCTTAAAAAAAAAACTCTTAAAAACCTTCATTTTTAAGGGAAGGTAATGGAAGTCAAATAATAAGAAAATAATTTGGTTTCTCTCAACACAGGCAGTGACATCAAAGCCACCTAGGAGCACTTACCAGATGAATATTCTACCGTGAAAGCAAAGAGAAAAAAAATGCAAGTCAGCAATACTAACCGCTCCCCTAACTTTCTTCAAGGGACAACACAAGGGGTGGAGAGAAGAAGGCTTAAAAACTCTGAAAGTCAGTGTTAATTTTGCAATATTACAAGGACTGCTTTAGAAACTACTGTGCTGCTGCCAATAGTCCTGGAAAAATCAACATCTGTGTACTCGAAAATCAGCACCAACTAAAGACTATGAATTGCCACCTGCAGTACAGTAACATCTCTAAGACGTGACAGTCTCCAGCCTCATGTCTCTTCTTTGCCAAGTCCTAATTAAAGATCAATTGGCTCGTAGCTACCCACAAACTGATCAGCCAGCAAGGACACAGACGCAAGCAACAGCAAAATCCTCCACTGCACTGGGAAGGGACCAAATCACAGGTGAACTGCAGGTAAATACTATAGCCCCAGAGATACTGCAGAGCTCTGTGCATAGTTTGTCGTCCTCTGTACAACCCTTTCACAAAAGAAAGTCATATCTGTAGTGTGGTTGATAGGAGGATGCCACTTCAAGCTCCTCACTGATATTAAGGTCTTGCACAAAACATATTATCATGTTTACTCAGCCAAGTGTTGCCCCATCTTAGTTGACAATATCAGGCCTCAGTTGCTCACTTTCCTCTGCTCAATCTAGCAAATGTTACACCCCCAAAACCTCATGCAGCGCTACAGATATCTGCTGTGTGTATCAACACAAACTTACACTGATATGAGTGCATCATCCTCATTCTCTTTTTATACAGCTTCCGACAAAATTTTGAATCATGATTTAAAATTCAATCTTCAACAGTCTGTGCAAGAAGTTTGTCTAGAAGACATGCCAAAACACTAGCAGAAATTAACTTCTCCAAGAACTTAAGGTATAACCTTTTTAAGGCTTAAAATCCTAGAAAAGTAAAATATGGCATTGCATATGCTTCTCCTGTTCAGGGACAGGATAAAGAAACACTCGGACATAGACATGAAGCTGAATGCAATGCTAGAAGTTGTTTACACTCTTGTGGTACACACAACACAAGGGCTTAGATAACAGTCCTGTTTGGTTGCGAAGCAAATGTTCATTCTGTCCTGTGTTGATATTTAGTGGAAAGGCTGAAATTTAGGTCTCCAGTGGAACAGTCACCAGACTACCTTGGGTAAAAGAGCAGGATGTATTTCAAGGAGGGAGGTGAGTTGCTCCCCATGCTCAGCCAACCTTAGGCTTGCAGGGGGAAAGGCGCTTTGATAAGATAAGAGGATGAAGAGTCTATTTATATATTTTTTTTTAATTAACCGTGTTCTACAGTGTTATTAAGCAGCAATCAAAGATGCAGATGGTACTGATTTGATTGGCAAGAGGTGCACCATGCTGAATATTAAGGAACTCTGCCCCTATAAATAGGTCTAATCATCATCTAAAGGCTGCAAGGCAGTGATGAAAGAAAGCATTAATAAGATCATAATTAGGCCTGCAGCAGGCTGTACTTCACCAGGGTGCTCATGTTAGTAGACAACTCTACTAGCAGAGCCCTGAAGTCCCCTCCTTGTAAGCATGACCTCTGCTTCAAGACTTCCAAAAACTATATTAGACAAAGCTACAGAGTGGAGCTTCTACATCTCTGGAGGAACTTGCTAGGATTTTACTTCCCAGTACCTCATCTGAAGTATGGGAGCTGTTGGCTTCAGCTGTGCCCAACTTGCCCAGTTAGGCCAATTCATAAGCCAGGGTCTCTCAGAAAGCCAGCGCCCTATAATACGCTTTATAGCTTTGCAAGAAACATTAGTTGTTGCAGCTGCTAGAGACAGATGAGAAGCTTAAGGCCAAGACATCACTGATGGGCAACTAAATGCACATTAAACTAGAGGATTTAGATTCTTACCAGCAGTGTTATTTCTTGGATTAAATAAATGTGGATCCGAACCTTTTTCATCAATGACTTGGATGAAGGCACAGAGTGCACCCTGAGCAAGTTTGTAGACGATACCAAACTGGGTGGAATGGCAGACACTCCAGAGGGCTCTCCTGCCATTCAGAGGGACCTAGACAGGCTGGAGAGTTGGGCAGAGAGGAACCTCATGAGGTTCAATACAGACAAGTGCAGATTCCTGCATGTGCGGAGGAATAACCCCAGACACCAGTACCAATTAGGGGTTGACCTGCTGGAAAGCAACTCTGCAGAGAGGGATTTGGAAGTTCTGGTTGACAGCAAGTTAACAATGAGGCAGCAATGCGCCCTCATGGCCAGGAAGGCCAATGGGATCCTGGCCTGCATCAGGAGGCGTTGCCAGCGCATCAAAGGAGGGGATCCTGCCCCTCTGCTCAGCTCTGGTGAGGCTGCACTTGGAGCACTGGGTGCAGTTCTGGGCTCTCCAGTACAAGAGAGACGTGGAGCTTCTAGAGAGGGTCCAGCATAGAGCCATGAAGATGATTAAGGGACTGCTGCATCTAGCATATGAGGAAAGACTAAGTGAGCTGGGCCTGTTTAGCTTGGAGAACAGAAGACTGAGAGGAGATCTGACCAGTATGTACAAGTACCTGAGGGGTGAATGTAGGTAGGATGGGGCTAAACTCTTCTCGGTGGTGGCCAGTAACAGGACAAGGGATAATGGGTACAAATTGAAACACAGGAAGTTTCATCTGCATGTGAGGAAGAACATGTTTCCTGTGAGGGTGACAGAGCCCTGGAACAGGCTGCCCAGAGAGGTGATGGAGGTTCTTTGGAGACCTTCTAAACCCGCCTGGATGTGTCCCTGTGCCATATGCTCTAGGTGTCCCTGCAGGAGCAGAGGAGTTGGACTAGATGGTCTCAAGAAGTTTCTTCCAACCTCAGCCATTCTGTGATTCTGTGTGTCTGTGATTCTGTGAGCCAATTTATGAAAAGTCTCAGTCATTGTGCTCAAATAGAGATCCTCCATTTCTCTTTAAAAAAAAAAGCTCAGAAACTTAATTTTGCTGGTTTCTCACTTGTCACACTGCCCCATTCTGCTTGGGATAAAGAGAAAGAGAAAGATTTGAGACCCTGGAGCCATGCTTTTATGATGGTGTATGTCAACTTCCTGGCAAGTTACCTGACATTTAAAGCTGGATCACATAAATCAAGTGAGATTAACTTTCCAGAAGACAGAAATGCTATTAAATTATTTGGCAAACAGAATCTGAAAGGTAGTGACTTAAAGAGTGAAAGATGTGCTTCAATTCTCTAAGCTCCACAAGCTAAGATGACCTCTAAGCCATCTCTGCTGGTGATAACCTTTCCTCTCAACAGTGAGCTCCACCTTGAGAAGCCTGGGCAGCAGCCCTTAGTGCAGCAAGACACTGTGCTGCCAGCTGCATCTTCTTGAAAGAGTTTTCCTCTAAGCAGAAAGTGAATATGTTTTCCTTCCATTAGATACATAAAGTTCATTTTGGCAGAGAGATGTTAACGCCTACAGTGAATCAGACAACCAACCCTGTCAACCTTGGCTCTCCTTATCATTAGTGGAGAGAAATGGGTGCTCTAACAACTGATCTCACTCCAAGATAGGCATGTAAAACTGACCTAATGCACTCTGCCTGCTTTGCCTTCCCTTCCTCTCCCTATTAACTACAAAAGAAAGCTAAGTGACTAGCTTAGCTAAGCCTATCACAGGCATTTAAGGACAGGCTAATAGTCCCAGCAGAAGCATTCAGGTGCTGCTCTTCAACTCCCTATTAGGGGGCAGATTGTTCTTGCAGGCCTAAACTACACAGAAGCAGTGAAGCCCCTTTGGAGGCCATTAGATACTGCAGTGCTCTGGAAGCAGGCTAGCTGAGACGTCGCTGTGTGCATTCCTACAGGAAGTTTGGTTTGGAAAAACAAGTAGCTGCTCAAATTTAATATCAACCTATATCAACAAATACACACTTCCAAAAATATAGCACCTTCTTGAAAACAGGATCCAACTGCTACAATTAATCACATCCAGTCTTCTGCAAAGGGAGCTTAGTTGCATATGTCAGGGATTTGACATATTTAATAAATGCAACTATCAAATCACAACAAATTCACTAAACCCACTCCTGCCAGTTTGATACACTCAAAGGCAAAAGGAATGCTTTCATTTCTGAAAGATGACAAGGTAGCAGGTAGGAACTCATTCACTAAAAGGGAATCTATCCAAGGCTGTTCATACTTGCTAGCAGGAATACCCTACCGGACAGCTTGGATGACAGGAGATGACAAAGAGCTGGGCCAAAAGAATGACACTCAGGAAATCAATAACCCACAAAACAGCCTGCTGCATGGACGGTGTTCTGGCAAAGGTTATCACATGAAAAGGTCCAAGCAAAGCTGATTAGCTGCAGAAATTGCCTTTTGAGTGATAAAAATGATTCCCTTCAAGCTCATACACCACAGTCACAAGAAACACCACGACTTCAGATGACATAATCCCCTTCCTCCTCTACACACTAGCTTTAATCTAAAATAAAATAAATAAATCGCCCTTGCTTTCAGTCTTATCTAAGCACTATTTCACTCCAGCCATCATTTTTGCCTCTCTACTCATAGTACTCAGACTGCGCATGCAGGGCATATGGTTACCTGCTATTAGCAAAACCCAAAAGCCAGACTACAGAGTAGCCCTCAGGGACTGCTTTCAGTTTTATTGCCAGGGAAGTCCAGAGCTGAGAGAATAGCGTTTTCTGTTTGAAGGAACAAAGATTAAAGTATCCAGAGTGAGAGAAGGATACAAAACTGCAGCCTGTACTGCTCTGGGACTGCTTAGGCATTTTGCTGTCCGAGAGCCTTGCAGAGGTGTCAGTATCTCCCCTTAACCAAAGCATTCCAGGAACACACAGGTATATTTGGTGGCCTTTATATCTCAGCTCTTCTGAGACAAAGCTAACCTACCAAAAAGAAAGTGTAAGGAATTGAGAGCTGACTGGAGCATCTTCAATTCTGAGGAGAACTGAAAAGCAGAAAGCCTCTGCAAGGACATGCTCAAGTTGGTTTGCTTCCAGCTCCTGACCCCAGCAAAGCAACCCTATCTATCTATCTGCTTCCTTTCCTCGCTCCCCTGTTTCAGGGGACTCAGAAGAAATGGGGACAGGTTTGTTTTTACATTATCTGTTCCAGGGTGAGACTATAAGGTCTTTAAAATACTGCCAACAACACCTGCTGCACTCTAAATGAAATAAATAGATCATCTCAGGTCATTTCCTAGCTGGCATCTGCCTGAACCATGTGAAATGCTCCTAGCACAGCTGGCACTGTCCAGCAGCTGTCCGCCACTGTCCTTGTTTGCGGTTACACTGGAGAACAGAGGAGCGCGTATCCACCTATGCTCCTCTGACATGAGGAGTCTTGTCTAGTGGGAGAGGTCTCAGGGAAAACCCACAAACAAAAGCCCAAAACACTCACAGTTGCGGTTTCTGTTCAGTACTGAAGTAAATACTAACCATGCTCATCACCACTAGATATAGATTCACAGCGTTCACTATGTCCGTCATAGTGCACATATGCAGCTAGATTTAATAGTCCTACAGTCTTATTACTATTGCCTGATTCATTCTTTATTTTGAATATATAAAAAAAATGACACAACAAATGCATTTATCGCAGCAGCATTTAAGTTCACTTTGTAAACAGTATCAATGTGTTTTTATCTGACAAATAATTACATCACCACAGTTACCAGTTTGACAGCAAGGAGCGTGTCCTGGTGCAATTTCAAGACAACACACATTAAAATTGATTTTCCAATACTTCAGGTAGAAAACTGTGTTGATGCACTGAGGGACCAGCAATTATATTTTCTGTAGCATTCTTTGGGTTAGCTGATATTTTACAATTTTACAACTACTTGGTACTCAGAATATTAGCAATACAAAAAAAAACAAAAAACACTATCACCAAAAAAAAAAAAAAAAAAAAAAGAAAAAAAAAGAAAAACTCCACGGCAAGGTGTTAGATAACTTTAGGGGAAAAAAAAATCACTTAGTCAATTCAAATCCCAAAGTTTCTAAATCTTGAGCACCGATGATGTTCTTTGCTAATCCTTTCAAAGCGCAGCATCCAGCTCCCTACAGGGTATCTAATCTACACATGGAGGAAGCATCAGCCTTCCCAGTCTCAGAAGTCCTACTCTGAATGTCAGTGTCTCCACACATCACCTGCAACTTGAGACTTCAGCACTCCACTGCCTTCACTGCAGGGTGCCAACAGCCTACTTCGTAGTTGAGCTCTGGAGGATATTAACAAGATGCTTGCTAAACCTGTCCTGCCCTTAAAACAGGTATTTACAACTATAAGTCCTTAGCACCAAGCGCTTCTTTCCATGGCTTGACATGGCATGGATGGGCCAAGTCTGGCATAGCTAGAGCTATTTCATGTATTTGCCACACGCTATGGATCTTATAGTAGTTCTTTACACCCACTTACACTGTAAAATCAGGCTCGATATCCTTGCATAGATTCTGCTCAGATGCAAAATTCTACCAGCTCTGACCCCTTGTAACTGAGTTTAGTCTAAACTGTATTTCTTTCACCCACAAAAAAGCCTCATTTCTGCAAGAAATCAAGGTATATATACCAAAAGGAAGTCCAGAACACCTACTGCACTAATAACAAGATCTAGATCCATCCCTAACTGATGTTCTGCAGAACCAGGGTTCTGACTCTCAAAACAGTGTCTGGCCACAGGAAACATCCAGACTCGAGCCCCAGGGGCTCCGCCGACGGCCTCGAGCGGAGCGGCCACGCTCGGCGCTCAGCAGCGCAACGCGGCGGTGCCCGGCGCGCCCCACTCGCGCCCCGCGCCCGGACACGCCGGGGGCTCGCCCAGGCCGCGCCGCCCACCCAACCGTTGCCT
>JAWLRI010000833.1:1347920-1363231 GCA_034781795.1 Crypturellus tataupa
GCGCCGTGGCGCTGCCGCCGGCTGTCCGGACACGGCGGTCACGGCGCCGCCTCCCTGCCGGCCTCGGGCCTCCGCGGCTCAAAATGGCGAGCGAGCCGTTGGGCATCACACAGGCCGGCGGTGACGTCACAAGGCCGGCGGTGACGCCACAAGGCCGGCCGTGGCGCAAGGCCGGCGGCCATGTTGGGGGCCGGCGGCCATGTCACGAACCAGGCCTGCGCGTGGGCCCCGCTGCTGTGTCCCCTCTGCGCCACCTCCCCATGGGGGTCACCGAGCCCCGTGTGGGCCCGCGGTGCCCTGAGGAGGAGGCAGGTGTCATCAGGCCATGACCTTGGCCCCTCCTGTGTGCGGCAAGGCCATGATCTAAGAGAATACCTCCCACATGCACCCTCTGCTCTGGCTGCCTCCTGTTCTCAGCTTCTTCTCTGCTTCCGCGTACAGGACTTGGAGCATGGCAGGCAAAAGCAGGATCCTCTGACTCGTGCACTTGCTTTTTTTCTCTCCAGCACTCGTGTTTAGAGTTCGGCAATTTAAAAATTGGCTTTATAAAATGGTGAGCATTTTTCTTTTTTTCTTTTTTTTTTTTTAAGTACTTTCTAGATTGTTCCAGTGTCTCTTTTATATTTTCCCATTATACGTGTGTTCAGGCAACCAGTGTGCACATCCCAGCACAAACACTCTCGGAAAGTGAATTTCAAGGTGGGTTGCTGTAAATATTAATACCACATTTTAAAGGGACACGTTTGAGACATAACAGAGGTGTCTGCAGCTCACCCACTTCAGGATCAGAAACAGTTCCTCACGACGTATATAAACAGTTTGAGCATAACGCTATTTGAATAGCAAATACCAGTTTTTGAGTGCGCCGAGGGAGCATTTGTGATTGATGCATAGCATTAAAAACAGTACACAAGTTAAAAAATAGGCAAACCTCTTCAAATAGTGAATACATTTGAAGAAATGAGGATCTGCTCATGCATATTCAAGTGAGGGAAAAAGCATAAATCCATTACGTAAATTACCTGTTGCAGGTTTTTCACTCGTTTCCCCTCCTTTGCAGTGGGAGGCTCGGTTAGAAGTGCTGCGGAGTGAAGCAGGGGGAGGTATTAGACCTGATGGAAACCCAAAGCAAGCTAGCAGCAGCAGCTCACTCGTTTCAGAGCCCACAGGAGAGTGCAGTGTTTGTCCCGTGATGTTTTAACGATGGAACTGGTACAACCTTGTTTTTATGGAGAGCTTCAGGTCACAAGGCCTCGGAGTTAAGCAGCAGGCTGAGAGCTGCTGAAACTCTCTGCAAGGGAAAGAGGTTATAAGGAGTGTAAAAGCCTGCCAAAAATTCAAAGCAGACAAAAAGGAGTCTGAGGAAGGAGCATGTGTGTGGGTGTCAGGACCTGTCAGAAACAAAATAGGGAAGCGGATGTAAGAAGCAACAATCCGGTCTATTCTGATTCATTTTTATTTATATACTGCTGACGGAAAGCCTTTCAGCTGCTTTGTGATACTTGGATAAAAATCCAATTCAACCCATCTGTGAAACTCGCGATAAAGCAAGAGGTGGTGGCAGGCGGAGGCAGCCCCCTCCTTCCACGTGCCCTTGGCACCCATCCCGCAGGCGAGGAGGCAGCAGGGAGGAGGCAGGAGGGGAGCTGGGCAGGGAAAAGCAGCAGGCAGAGAGACGATAAAGCAGGAGAGCGGCAGGGAGGAACTGCGTCCAGCATAAGAAGTGATGGCAGGAGAGCAGCCTGCCGGATAGACTGGAAATATCGGTCGGATACAGAAATGCCAGGGAGGCGGTGGTAGCAGGGGAGATGCCTTAAATCGCAGTGAGCTCCTGCCTAACCTTGCCAGCTAGCAGCCCTCCTACCAGTGCGGGAGGGCAGAGAGCAGCGAGAACAGGCCGGTGTTCAGGAGGGCACGGGAGGAGCCTGGGGCACATCGGGAGAGCAGCAGCTTCGCGCAGCGCTCGGCTCACGGGCGCTCGGGGCGCTGGCCTCGGCCTCGCGGCCCCTTGCAGCCTGCGCAGTCGACCGGCAGAGCTGGAGCTTCTCCCTGCGCTGCTGGTGGAAGCACAAACACGGTCTCGCAGAATCACAGAGTGGCTAAGGTTGGAAGGGGCCTCTAGAGATCACATAGTCCAACCCCCCTGCTCCAGCAGGGACACCTAGAGCACGTGGCATGAAGGGGCATCCAGGTGGGTTTGGAAGATCCACAACCTCTCTGGGCAGCCTGTTCCAGGACCCTGTCACCCTCACAGGAAACAAGTTCTTCCTCACATGCAGATGTAACGTCTGTGTTTCAATTTGTACCCATTACCACTTCTGTCTGTATTACACTGTGTGTACGGGCTGCATTTCATAACATCGCACTGGGTGGTTTTCACTGGTCCTGAGGACAGGATCCTCTTCCATGAGCAAGTGCTGTGCTTGCGGAGCTGCCTGACACCCACAGGCAGCTCACTTGTGCTCCCAGCACTGCGTATTGGCAGGTAGCAGAACAAAAATAAAATCAGGCGCGGTGTTTTTCTCCCCTAAGCAGAGGAATACTGTTGCGCAGGTAAGGAAAGGTTTAGATGGAGGTCTCTCCTCCCATACAGTCAGCAGGATGTGTGTTTTTAGAGGGTACAGGGGGATGGCCAAGCAGTGTGCCACGTCGTGTTGCCACTCTGCCAAAGGTTCTGCCTGCCATTTGGGAAATCAATTTACGACTCTCAGAGCCATCACCGAAACGGATACTAATGGGAGGCACTAGTGCAAGAGCTGCAAAGAGCCCCTCTCCGTGGGCCGTGGCGTGGCTGCCTTTCATCCCCTCATCCTGCCGTGCCACGACAACAGCTTGAACCCTCTTGCCCTTGGTGAGGTTGCTTGAAGTGAGGACGAGCTTCTGCCTGTGGCCTGTTGAAGAAAAGGCAGTAAGTGCTTCCAGCATCCCTGCAGCTGGCTGTGTGCAGGCTTCGCACTGCCAGTCATGTGTGGGGCCTTAGTGCCTAATCCAGAGCAGTGCAGGGCACTCATTTTTTTCCCATCCTTTTCGATGCCATTCTCTGCTTAGCTGTCTCCAGTGTTTATATTGTCTACCTACTTTTCCATCACAACAGTATTCAAGCACTTCCACTATGTCCAGGACTCACTGCATAAAGATATTTTTTTCCTGTGGGCTAGACTCATTCACTGCTATTATCTATACTCACTGATCACTCATCTATTCTTCCGTCACGGCCGCAAATTCATGTGTAAGAGCCAGTTCTTTTAGATTCACATTGTATTTCTACTCGTTTTCACTTTCTGAAACTGCACTTTTCCACCAGAGTGCTTTTTCTTAAGAAAAAAAAAAAAAAACACATTCAAAACATTAAATTAATTTGCTCTTTTTCTTGCTGCAATATCTTTTGCTGAGCAAAGTCACCTTGGGCAAGTAATTAGTGCCTCATTTTCCTCACTAGAAAAATGGAAACAATAACATTTTTCCACCTTTGATATCTTTAGGATGGAAAATGCTGCTACTTATTATTTATTATAATATTTTACACCAAAATTTAATAACATAAACCTCAGAACCTGAAGGAAAGAAGGAAGAAGAGAAGCTGAGCAGAATACAAAATGCTGCTTTGATTGTATATTTTGAAGACACCGGCAAATTCTTGTAGTCCATTGAATAGCGTTTGTCAAACATTCAAGCAGAGCTGGCTGAGTCTTTTGCACAAGGTCGGCCGAAGGCTGGAAAACAGATCTTATCCCAGGCTTCCTTGTAGTTTTGCAGTCTTTCAGATCCGAGGAATGGTTTGCTGTTGCATTTGGGACATGGGACCCCGCTCACCTAACATTTGGAAGTGTTTGGACTTCAGGTTTTGCTTCAGGCCTGACTCTTACTTTTTGCTTTCAGGATTGCCTTAGAGGAATATACAGGATACTTGGACAGCTGTCCCTTTCTCTGAGCCTAGTAACAACCAGCTCCTCCTCTTAGAGCATGATAATGGTCAGGACCTGCTCCTGGGGTGTTGAGATTGCACATTAGCAAACAGTGTTTTATCAACTGGGAAACAGAGCAATGTGCTAAGTGCTAGCATTTTTTTTCTGGAGCTATAGATGCTCTAAGAATGATATTCTATATTCCTGTTATGTCTAAGGTATGTACTGCAGGTGGCTAAAATGGGCCACCTGTAGCCTTCTGCACATGTTAACCATGATTCAGATTTGTGGGGAGGAGATGTTTTTTCCAGTGCAAGTTGTTCCCCAGCACGTGGCATCCCTCTTGTTGAAGGTTTTGGGATGAGGGGAAGCAGAGTGCAGAAGGTCAGAGTTTTAGCTGACAGAATGGCCATAGCTTTCCCCCTTTTCCTCCTCCCTTTCCTGGCTTGCTGAGCCCCTCTTCTCAGCCGCTTCTACTTTTCCTTCACTTTTTTCCCCATCATCCCAGCCTCCTGCTCACCCCCCGAGCTCACAGCTCTACACAGCACTTGCCAGCATCACCCTGCTCCTGCTCCACAGGTGCTGGAGGCCCTCCCGACATCCATTCCTTAGGCTGCAAGTCCCTCGGGTGCAGGGTGCCCGTGTCTTGCGCAGGGCTCCAGTGGTGGCCACTTCCCGGGCAGTGCTGTAAAGAACACGTCAACAACAGTAATGCAGCTTCTCCAACACACACGAGTATCTAGCGGCTGCGTGTGACCGTGCCTGTGTGTGCAGCTATGCGGATGGGCTGTTTCAGGTGCCATGTTGCGCCCCGAATGCTCTGTAAGGGCAGGCTGGGCTTGCAGCCGTGTCCTCGCAGGAGGCCGCTGACAGGAGCTCACGGCGAGTTCTGAAGAGCCGAGCGTCGTGTCGCACGGATGCTCTCCTGCGTGCCCACAGCAACTGCCTTTGCTCACGGAGGAAAATAACAACAACAAAAAAGCACACTTATGAAATAGCTTTATAGGAGAAAAAAGCTGCAATCAAAACTTAGCAACACCAGAGAAAGAAGAACAGAAGCTCCCTAGAGTGACATGCAGATAAGGGAGGGGTTTCACACACTTTTTTTTACCTTTATTTTCTTTTCCATACCCCTACTGCACTTCCCAGCAGGACGAGTCCTGAGCAGGAATGACCTTGCTTAACTCTTGGGATGTGACAAGAGCACGGTCCACAGCAGTATGGCTGCAGGCTAATGCTTTTATTTTGTAACCATAAATTCCTAAGAGCTTGGTAACAGCAGTTAGGGATCAAACCCATGCTTCTTGCGTAACAGAACAGAGCATTCCCATTAGGCTACTTGACAAGAGATCAAGGTCTTTAAAAGACCAGGACTAGGAAAAAAAAAAAAAAAAAAAAAAAAAACACTTATTAAACAGGAAAGAGAAATACAGAGAATAACTATGGCCAATGGAAACTCAACAATCATTCGGCAGCAGTCATGTAGCCATGCTGCCCACAGGCACAAGCTACTTGTTATTTAAGTCAAGATACACAAGTCTTGAGGCACCTCCACGTAGCTCCAGATATCCGTATCAGATATCAGATACCTGCTGGCCACACAGCCGCGATCACGGTTGCATGTGCAATCCGAAGATGAGCTATGCGGCCTTCTTGGCTTTATTTCAGATACAAACTCTTTACAAATTAGTCTTAGCAAGCACTGATGGTGTCTACCGATGGTGTCGGCTCTGACCGAACCTTTCTTTAATCCCTGCAATGAAGTTACAAGTCGTCAAGTTAATCCCCTTCTGCCACACAAAGAGGGCTTTAACCCAAGAGTTAAAGAGCCAGCTGCAGTCCTCATGTTAGCAAGACACGTAACATCATTCTTTTAAAGCTGACCATCTCTGTTAAGTTCCTTTAGAGCTGTGTGAGTGCTAAATGTTAGACCTTGTTTCAAAAAAATTGGAGCTTCATTTTTTTTCCATTCTGAGAGTGAAATAAATGTCTGCATTCTGATGAAAATTCACTGCACTTCCTACTCAGCTTTAGACCTGCTTTTTTTTCTTCTTCTCCTGGCCTTAATTCCTACGGAAAAAAAGGATAGATGGATTTTTCAAGAACATTTCTTCCTATTTTTTAAATGTCTCTTTAAAGGAGTGATGTATTTCATCACATACATTTAAACTAGGAACTTTTAATAGTATTTTATCATTTTCTTACATTAGCTTCAATGTTTTTAAATGTACATATTAATGCTTCAAGACATAAGTCATTGTTGGATGCAAATTAGGGGATTTCTGAATATATCTGGAAACTTAATAAAAAGAGAAACATGAAAAAGGATGCAAGTCCCTACATTAAAGATTAGAGTTAAATATAGCTGGGGGAAAACGTTATAATAGAAGCTTACTAAACTTATTAAGAATCTACTGACATATGTTAGTCTAAATAGCAACAGCAGGATACTTCCTACAGTTTAGGGAAGCCTTTTTCCAAAGAAAATAATCAAGGGGCAGAACATAAAGAGAAGCTTTGATGAAGCAATTCATTTACTTATGGACAACAGCGGTTAGGCTCCTACACCATTAAACTGTACTTTGGACATTACCTGATAAGAGCATATTCGGGAAAAGGATAACATGGTTAAAACCAAACCAAAACAACAACAAAAAATCTTTGCACCCAAAAATTGCTTTCATAAACACTTGCTCCTGCAGAGTTAGTTTCAAGATGAAAACATTTTTTTCATCTTTGCAAATATAAAGACTAACTAAAAGAAATCCCCTGGGAATGAACCTAGCCCGTAGGATAAGAAGTTGATCCAAACTTTGTTGTCAATGACAAGCTCCTATTTTGGGATTTAAGTGGGTGTTCAAATAGCTGGGCAGTGTGAATAGTTGCTTATTTGATGTTGTTGTTGAATCAAAAAATTAAGCTCTATTTTTGACCCATGGTCAACCCCAAAACAAAGTATTTGTGTATATCTGATAGATTGAAACAAATAAAACCATGTGACTTCAGGGTAAATTACTTGCTTTTGGGTTGGTTTGGTCTAGCATTAATTCTGCCATCTTTTTCCAGGTATTTACAAAAAAATCAAGGGACTGGATTCACAAAAGAATCTAGGTCTTGTATTCAGAGATGTTTTACCATTTCTATCCAACTGGAAATGTAGTGAATGCTTGAAATTCTTATGTGAAATATTTCTTCTCTGAATGAACAGTGAAATACATGTTAAATCTTTCCAGTGATGTCATTACTCTTGCATTTCAATCTTTCAAATGCTTTCTATTACTGCTAAGAATTTACATGAAGTTACTTCATTTCAAAGCTCATTTCAAACCATATTAGGCTGTTATAATTCCTATATCCTGCAGGCCTGCTGGTCCTTAAAATTATGCCATAGGAACTACATTGTAATAACTGTATACTAAGGTGTCACGTTATTTTCAAACTTTTTTTTTTTTTTTGGTAGAAACATTAACTTATTTTGCATCTGTTTGATAATGCTATGTCCCCATTTAATTCTGTTTCTAAGACCTACAGATGTAATTTTCCTTTTCATTTACAAATCGGTAGGATATATATTTCCCACTTTAGTCTTTAATTTTCCTCTCCAATTTAGAGAGATGTCAACAGGCAAAACAATATTGCATGTAGCAGAACATCCATTTTAACAGTGAGTATCTTTGTCATTATCCCATAATAAAGGCAGCACATTTATTTGATAAGTGTACCCAATAGTACTTCTATGTGCTAGAGAAACTGCATTGCTTATTTCTAAAAAATAAAAATAAAGTGTAAACAAATTACTGTTCCAGGTGTTTATTTTTCTTCCCAGTTTTGGAGAGAAGGAAAAAGGCTCAGGAAAAAAAAAATAAAATAAATAATTAAAAAAACCCCTGAAAATTCACAAAGCTGAGGAATTTCATGCAAATTAGAGTGTATGAAGGACATCTACCTTATTCCCCAATATTAAGACCTTTTTCCTGGTAGATGGGATACATTTGGGCTGGTGTGAGGCATCACTTGGTGCTCTCGTTTCCACAAGCATCGTGACCAGGAGCTGCGGTGCAGTGGGGCGATGGCAGTTGAGGGGTTGCATGGGGCTCCCCTCTGTCCTTACCACCACAGGAATCCACCTCTATCCCCAGGATATCCAGGAATTCACACAGGAAAGAAATATTTAATCATTTCTATCATGGTGACCTCATTGTTTTAGAAGTCCAGAGCGCACTTCAAATTCACAAACAAATTTGGATCGACTGAATGTTTATGTTGGCAAAGAAACAATTTATGACAAACAGGCCAGCACCAACACATCGATTTCAGTGTGGCCTTCTGCTGGAGGGGAGCATATCTACTGCAGGGAGCCAGGAAGAAAAACTTTGCAGGAGGAAGGAATTCCAGACCACAGCCAAGATCCAATGGGCCATCAGGTCACCCAGCATTAGGCACAAGGAGGGGGATTGCGAGGAAGGGAAGCTGGTCGGGGAGCAAAGTCTGAAGGGAAAAGGAGGGATCGTTCTGGGTAGTTCAAAATGAGTAACTACAGTCTGTAGGAAGGCAAATGAAAATATAAACCAGCTACGCAAATATTTCTTAAAATTCAGACTGGTCTGGCAGTGATGTTGTTGGCTCCAGTGTGGAGTAGGAGCACTCTCTCTATTACCTTGACTAGTGTTTACAGCCGAGAGCTTCTGGTTTTATTTTGTGCTTTACAACCTACAGCTATGCAAACTGCGGCATATTACTCCACCTTTCCTCTATCACTGCAGACTACTTATTCACTGCTGCTCCAGGACCACTCGGAGAGCAAGGTAGCTGTCACACAGGGTAAAATCTTGGCTCACTGACTGAAGTCAATGAAAGCTTTACTCTCTGACTTTACAAAGTGCAGCAAACCATTGCCCTTAGTTCTACTTTTTCCATTCCCATAAAAGAGGGTGCTTTTTTAAAATTAATTATTACTTTTTATTTTCCAGCAACCCACGGAATAAACAATCTCATGGCTACAGCAGAGCTGGTTAGGCAGCTCCCATCAGCACTATCTCTGAGTGCAGCTGAAGCAGCAGTGGCGCCGCTGGAAGGGCCCGCGAGGGTAAGGAGGACAACGAGCCTGGTGGTGAACACGTCGACAGTCACCAGAACATCAGCTCCGCCTGGGCTCTGATCACCGTAACTCTGGGTTGGCCGAGGCAACGGTAGCAATGATGAAACAGTTTTTGTTCCTATTCTTCTTCGGTGATGGAGCCAGGACAGGCAGACCATGACATTACGAGTGTCTCCTTCCCCTCTTTGAACATGCCTGCGCTGAGCCAGCAGCAACTTGGCCTTGTCTGTGGGCCATTACCTTCACAGGTGGAAGGAAACAACAAATTATTGAATGCCAACACAACATTATCTCAGTCATTACTGCAGTATTTTCTAGGCCTGTTTCATTACATATAATAACCAGCATAGTACTGTTTATGTCCTGAAGTCTGAGCTACAAAATATGCAAAATGGACATTATGGGAGAATTCCCACTGCTGCTACAACCTCAACCTCTCCATTTCCAGATGCACAGGACTGTACGTTCACCAGCCTCACACTGCGTTAGTGCCAGATTTGCATTAAGAAACAACTGCTTCTGTTCCACTACTCTTTAAAATTGATTTTAATCTGATTGGCCTCATCCTGCACCCAGCAGAGTCAAAGAATACAATGTCCCATTTTTCAATGGCAGCAAAAGTCATCTTGTATCAATGAAATACCTCTGTATCTGAAAGACTGGTGAACGCGGGTAAATTGTAAACAGAGGCAGATGCTCCAGCTAGACAGATTTTTGTGCCTGGACAGGTCCCACAGATTTCAGATGAAGCCTCATGCTTGCCTGCAGCAGCTCATAGGATTGGGATCAGAGTTTCAGCTCGGAGGAGAAGCCTTCCTTTCACCTCGCTTCCATTTTTTTTCTCTTATGCTCATCATGTTTGCATCATCTTAAATAGCACTAATGCAGCCTGATCCCTCTAAACTATGTCATACTGGCAGAAGGAGAAAAAAAATGCCTCTCTGCTCTTGTCCTTTCTACTCTCCTTTTTTTTTTTTTTTTTAATTTGCTAGTCACGATGACCTCTGCAAGAGTGCTGCATTTATTTTGGCAGATTTGGCTGCTAATTCATATATACTAGGATTGAAAGACATGATCTGAATTTCTAATATCTCTCCATTTGTAATGTTTGCTATCTTAATAAATATTTGTGATTTTTTATCTGACATAGATGACGTTTATTATTACAATTATGCTTATTATTCATGATTTATCTTGGTCTCTTATTTTGGATGGTTTTCATTTATATGTAGGCAGGTCATACTGGTTTATATATTCTGTCACAGTTGGTTGTGTTTTGCCTTTTTGTGCTTATCTATGTAAAAAACACAGCACACAAGAAATAAAAAAAAAACCCCAAAAACCAAAGAGAATGTTTCCAAAATCATCTATACCGCATCCATCCAGCAGTAATTTAAATGTGTATGAAAGAGAGTACAAAGCTAAGCAGATACGAAGCTTTTAAACAAATCAGAACTTAAGAACGTGGGCTTTTAGCTCTGGCTACTTTAGCATCCAGACCTGAAGCTCCAGCAGGGTCCATGGGCAGACCGGACACGAGCGCCTGCCCCTGGAACAAGACGCAGCCACCCGCGGGCTCCTGCACAGCAGCGGCTTTGCAGAGAGGCTGTACCTGCCCACACGGCTTCCAGCCCTCCCTCGGGTGCTGCCGCCCCACAGCAGCCTCGGGAGCAGAGCAGGCACCAGACCCTCTGGCCAGTGTCGGCGCCGCTCATCCATGGTCCCGCTCTGCTCCCTCCCTATCCCTGAGCAGCTCCACGCCAGCCTCCCCCGTGTCACGCACCCCCGTTCCCAGCAGTTTTCGCTCCTCTCCATCCACCCTCCTGCTGTTACTGCTTGCAGGTGCCATGCTGGAACTTCTCGTCCATCTCCGTTGCGCTCTCCCCTTTCCCAAGCGAAGCGCTGCGGAGACAGGAGGAGTGACTGAGCTGTCGCCGGTGCATGGCATGGAAAAGAGGAGCAGGGCTGCTCTGGGCTTTGGGTTCTCCCCTTCCTTTAAAAATGAGTGTTGAGGTAATGGCAGCAGAGGCTTAACCCCAAAATAATGGGCAGTAGAGGGAACAGCACATGTGAGCGGTGACCACTGCAGCATACAGACATGAGGCCAGCCTCCAGTAGGACCACACCACGCATCAGCAGGTCTGAAGGATCGCCTCAAAATAAAGGCCAAAAAAACAAATGGTCCAAGTTTGGACAAAGAAAAAGACATCACTGAAAGAGTTTGGTCTGTTTAGCTTGCTAAAAATAATATCATCAGGTGATCTGATCAGTCACCTTCACGGGGAGAAAACCTTTAGGACTAAAGAGCTCTTTAGACTAGTGGAGAAGAGCATAAATACTCCTGTCTGGAAAGTAAAAAATAGTAAGTTCGAGGGAGAAATGTGCTGCAACTTGTCAGCAATTACCAGATTAACTACTGGGACAAAATATCAAGGAAAGGCCTGAATTCTCCACCTTTTATTTTCTTCCTTTAGGTAAAAGAGGCATTTCTGGAGGTAGGCTGTTCTTCTACAAAGTTCCCATTTCAGAAGCTGCATGTGACCATATGGTAGGTAGCATGTGGGGTCGGGATATTTTACTGGCTTGTCCTTGCCCTAAATTCCCGAGAAACCGGCATGTGCTGGTACCTGTTACATAAGGAGGCACGAAGGCTGAACAAGCCACTCTCCAGGGTGGAGGAGGAGGAGGCCAGGGAGGGTTGGCAGGCGGAGAGCCCTGAGCTCCGCTGGGCTGCGGAACTGGTGATTCAAACCGATACCACAAAATCGGCAGCAAAACGACCTTGTTCTATAAATCCGACACAAAGAGGCGAGAGGTGGTAAGGACAAATACTTCAGTTTCTCTCATTGCTTTTTTTTTTTTTTTTTTTTTTTTTCCTTTTCTGTTCGGTGAGGCACAGCTAAGCTGATATATAAATATTTTAAGCAGCTGCTCATCAGTAAAAATGGTATATTGTGGCCTCAGCTGAGATGGATATTGTTCATGCATGTTTTTTGTTTTCTTGACAGTATTTGGTCTCTGCCACTGTAGAAAAAGCTTCTAGGTAGAGTATGAGTTTAGACTTAACATTATTCCATTTCTTCATGTATTTGTTTTCTTTGTATCTTATGCAAGCCCAGATCACACAGATTTGTCCTATTGGAAAATTCCCAAGTAATTCAGTGGGACTGGTCAGGTAAGATTTGGAGCAGCAAGCTCACATTCCATTTTTTCATTTTACTGCAGTATTTACAAAAGACTGAGCAACTGTCAGTTCAAACAAAAACCCGACTGCCTGAAAAAATGTCTCTGCCTTGCTTCTGCTCACTAGAATTAATCAATTAAATGGGCAGAGCTTCGTTTCATAAAAAAGACAGGAGATAATGTAACATTTAGCAACATTAGAAAGGAAGGTGCATTAAAAAGAGAGACCTTGATACTGTTCAATTTACTGCAAATACAGCAAGGTTGCAATGTCACAGTACAAATACAGGCAAGATTTTAAAATGTGTGAAAAGTACACATCTCAGCTAAGGCAACAATACCGAATTTGTACCTTTTACTGATGAACAGCCGTTCATCAGCTGTGCTTTACCAAACAGAGAGAAAAAGAAGAAAAAGAAAAGGCCATGAGAGAAACCGAAGTATTTGTCCCTACCACCTCTTGGCGCTTTGCCTTGGATTTACAGAACAAGGTGTTTTCCCTTTGCTCCCCATTCGGCGGTATCAGTTTGGGTCCCCGATTCCACAGCCCCAGCAGGAGAGAGGTCACCCCACTGCAGAGCCCGGTTCGGGGAAGGCGGGCAGGAGCACGGGCTGCTCCGCCTGCCCGTCCCTCGAGGAAGGGCTGAGCGCTGGGGTGCAGCAGGGCTCCTTGTGCCCCATGGGGCTGCCCCACAGGACTGCCCCATGGAGCCCCACGGACCTGCAGACCGTCCGCAGCCTCCTGTGCCATCCCGCACTTCCTTTGCTCTTCGCCTCCGTTCCTCCACCTACTTAACAGGGGGAAGCAGATACCGACTTGGCTGAGATTCAAGAGAGTGCAACAACTCCCATTGATCTGAATAGTTTTGGATGAGGCCTTAAGCAAAGAAGTCTGAGTGAAAGAAGCTTTCGGGAGATGCAGATCTTTTTTTCCCCCCTCACCATGAATTATGCATGAGTACATTGTGATTGTCTTGATTCTATCCTCTATTTTGAAATTATTCATCTAATTCCTGCAGAAAATTTTTGGTTTGTAGACTGTTTGAAAGCAGTTCTTGAGAATCTCAGCTCGGGCAGCTGCTAACTTCCAGAACTGAGAGAAAAAGCCTCAGCTTCCCACAGAAATCCAGAATGGAAGGTGCACACCAGACCATGATCCTTTCGTCTCCTGCCTCTCCAGCTTTTACTGCAATTCTGCCTTATTAATATGGTTTCTGCTACGCTCCCTTGTGCACCCATCTTATGAACTGGATGGGACTGGATGCAATGGGAAACACGGGATGCAGCAATTTCAACTAGAGTCCACCGTGGTTTTAAGAGCGATGGGAAGAAAGGGAGAAAATGCTAGATTAATTAAAGTTGTTTGGATAATGTTCAATCTGCCATTCCTTGAGCTTTAAGAATCTGGTTGTTGTCGAGTAATAATAATCTTTCTTGTATTTAGGTATGTTTGTACAAAATTTTCATTCTCCAAAAAGAAAAACAATAGAAATGCGCTTGTCTCATAAAACGTAATAAATCCTTATTATAAACTCAGAGGCTTATAAGAAGGTCATGAAATCATAGCTGGGAACCTAAGCTGTATGTCCTTCTTCTTAAACTGATAGCACTTTAGGTGCTGAACTAGCAGGAACAAATTTGTTACCTTGGAGAGCCTGGGGCAAGAATGGGGAGGAGAGCTGGATCAACGCAAGGGATGAAAATTCCTTGGAAGGGAATTTCAACTGGAAAAACATGGAAAATCTCTACCTGCCAAAAAGCTGGGGAGATTTGTTGCCATCAAATTTCAGTACACTGCTGCAAATTTAAATGGGGTTTGAACCTTTAAAAAAAAAAACCCCAAACAAAGATACAAAAATATTTTGCAGTAAAATTGTTCCACAAATGAAATACGCCAAGATGTTAATACCTCCGTGACAGTGTATGCTTATTATTTTAGTTTTATTTATGGACTCATTCTATTCTTACTGAAGGAAATATTTAAACAAACAAAAATGTCATCATGCAGTTTCAGGCCTTTTTGTTAAATTCTGGGGCTTGATTCATTTGCATTTTGTTTAGTTTTTATAATGCATACTTATTTTAATTACTGCTGCTGCACTTTAATTGTAATCTGTGCCTGTGCAGTGCCCAAGCACCTTGCTAAGTGGATAAGGGAAGCACTTTATTCCATAATAACATCATTAATCCATTATTATTCATTATTGCTTCTCAGGAATGGACTGAAAAGAAGCAGGACTTTGAAAAACACAATACCAACAAATTATCTGTGGCCAAATTAGCTTTAAAGGAATTCATACTTCCAGCATCTTCACCATTGTTTCTCTCTAGACATCATCTCTCCTGAAGAGGGAGAAGCAGCAACATTGAACAACCTGAGGATGGGGCGAAATGCCCCAGATGTCTGGAATCAGAGCGCTGCCGCCCCCGCTACCCCCCGCTCGCGGCACGGCCTTGGACACCACATATACCTGCTCCGCGCCCCTGCTTCCCTCTTCCCTTTGCTGTAGGAGATGCAAGAGGGCCACACGGCTAACACTCACCTCCTGCACTACAGGGAAGCCTGCTCCAGAAGCGTGCAGGGCTTTGCAACGACACACGCCAGGTATCGCGGCCGCGGAAAGGGACACAGCGATGGCTGCATAGAGGAGGAGACATTTCTGAGTTATGCAGGGGTCTCGCTCCGCAGCTAGAGAAGATATCCAATTCCTTGTGATATCCTTGTGGATCTCTCCAGAACTAATACTCTGTCTTCACTGAATTTTCTAATTACTGAGGATTATACGCCTCTATCGCCTCTTGGATTTTTTAAGTAGATCCCTGCATACTCTTTCGTGTTACGTACATGAGCATTCTGCTGTGCTTCTCTTTGGCATATGCTGTCTGCAAAACCTGGAAGCTCAGGGTCTGATTTTACCATTTTTGGCCACCAGTCACCACACCTGTACAACAAGTCACACAGAAACACAGAATCACAGAATGGTTGAGGTTGGAAGGGATCTCTAGAGATCACCTAGTCCAACCCCCCTGCTCCAGCAGGGACACCCCGAGCACATGGCACAGGGTGGTATCCAGGCGGGTTTGGAAGATCTCCAGAGAAGGAGACTCCACAGCCTCTCTGGGCA
>JAWLRI010000833.1:1366262-1379223 GCA_034781795.1 Crypturellus tataupa
CCGCCCGAGCAGCAGCCGCCGGGGCAGCCCGAGCCGCTCCAGCACCACCAACAGCTCCCGCCGCCGCCGCAGCAGCAGCAGCCGCCGGGCAAGCAGGCGGCGGGGCGGGCGGCCGGGCACCAGCATCCGCCGCTGCAGCCGCCCCAGCCACCGACGGAGAAGGAGGCCCGCGAGAAGGGCTGCTGCGGGGCCCTGCTCCAGCACAAGCCCCCGCCGGGCCTCGGCAAAGGCGTCCTGAGCAGGAGAGCGGAGTAAGTGCGGAGGGCGCGGGGGCGGCGCCGGGCAGGAGCGGCTCCCGCCGGGCTACGGCGCGGGGCTAAAGTGGGGCTAACCCCGTGTGGGGGCTGCTGGGGAATCCCTCCCTCCTTCCATACCTCCTTGCATACCTCCCTCCCTTCTTCTTTCCCTCCTTCTATCCTTCCTTCTCACCGGAGCAGGCAGAGTGCACAACGGGGCCAGGATGCTGCCTCCATTCCCCCGTGCCCAGGCACCCGTGGAGCTGCTCGGGCTGCTCACCCACGGTGCCCACACACAACATCGCGCCCCTCTTGTCTCTCGTGATCCCATGTCTGGCATCCAAGTGAGTGCGGTGTAGCCCAGGCCGAAGGATGCTTTGCAAAGGACTGCGGTGTTTTAGCAGCGGCAGTTTGCCTCAAATCACTGTTTATCTCTCAAAAATACTCCCAAACTTCCCTGAAAGGAGCTGGGGTTTTCTTACCCCTGCTCATGTACGGGTATAACATATGCACTATATTGCATGGGATGTATGCATGCTCATAGAGATCCAGATGCTGCACATATGCTTGATGTTTAGGATGCATCATATTGTACTTGTATGTCAATTGCCCTTTTTTTTTTTTTCCTTTTTTTTTGGTGAGTGGCATCTGGCAGTGATCCAGGTCTTAAAAGGACCAAGTACTGTTTTTGCTGGCCCTTCAGTGGAGGAAGCACAACTGCTAGTACTGAATGCTGATAGTGCTCTGTGGGCATACACATATACTAAACCAGTTTGAGCATCCCAGTGCTACAGCGGGTGGAAGAGGCTACTATTGAGGAGTCACATTTTCTTGGGTTGCTTGTCCTGTATGTGCCATCAGTACACGAGCCCAGCTGGTAAATACAGCTGCACTCAGGACTGTGTTTGTCTCTGCTTAGGCACTTGGAAAGTGAGGGAATGTTTTCTGTTTGAAAGCCAGAGTTGGGGAAGTTAGGAAGAGACGAAGCATACTTTCTCATCTGGTCTCCTGTATAAGAATGAAGCTCATATAAGTAGTAAACCTAGACATGCATTTCTTTCCTAGAATGAATTGCTTTGGCTATAGTAATGTTGAAGCAAAGGAAGAAGGCAGCACACTCTGTAGCCCAGGACATATTATTTGTCTCTTTTGACATATAGGATAAAAAGGGTCCCTTCTCTCTCATGTTTGGTTTGAATAGGAAAACATAGCTAGGGCATCGAGATGGATTTTCGGCTAGTGTAAGTAGAGTTATGGTACTTAATATCGGCTAAGCATCTATCATGTGACTGTGAAAATCAGTGGAGACATTACTATTGAAAGAAATACTATTAAAGGAATATGTACAATCTGAGGCATGTTTGAATCCCAAAAGACAAACTCATATTCCCAAAATACTGCACTGCAAGGACTCAGTTTTGCACAACAGGGCAACTTAAAGGAACTGAGTGGGCTATGCAGAGTGCCAGTTCAAGCATTTGCAGCATCTGCCCCTTATTCATTATGCCAAAGATGAAGTTTTAAAAGACATAGGGCCTGATCTTGATCTCAAGCCCTGCAGAAATACAGAATAGCTTAGTTTAAGTCACTCAGGTCAAAACAGTAAGAATCCCATATAAAAATGCATAATCAACCTCATTATTTTTAAATAGTGGATTCCTGCAGTGAAGGCAGTGTTAGAAACATTGCATTAGTAAGGGCTTTCCTTTCATCTGAACAGAGTTTCTAACGTACGTCATTACACAGGTTGAAGAATCAATTTCTATGCACAAATCTAAATACCTCATCCTTATCTGAGCCTTTTTGCAGTGAGAGTCTCATTGGGAGAATAAAATTGTAGATTTTTTTTCTTCTTACCAAAATACACAAGGAGAACTGTATTAAGAACACGGCTGATATATAATATGTCATAGCATAATATATATATATCAGATAGATAAATATATGTAGCCTTTTTGTGGAAAGTCGGGGCTGCTGCCGGGGATAACAGAGCAATCCCTGCAGCGCTCTTCACTCCGGAGGATTAAAATAGACTGCTTCTGTTTCCTTCTATAGCTTAGGCAAAACAAAATCTTTGTATAGAAAAGGAAATATGAGAAACGCAAAACAGTCTACAGTTCTCACTCCTGCAGGTTCCTGCCTTTTTGTTCTTTTTTTTTTTTTTCATTGACTGTATACACTGGGTTTCATCTTCTCTCGTCTTTGACTGTTAGGCAGAAATTAAAGAAACTGTAAATCTAACTTAAAGGCAACTTGAATGTGAAGGATGTCCTTCTGACAGCATGCCCAGCATCCCTTATGATCCAACTGGCCAACCTGAGAGTTACGTTTTGTCTTTTGTGTGGCAGCAGGGGACATATGCTTTAACACATCTAAATAGAATAGGTGTCTGCAATCCCTCCCTCCTCACATCTATTGTCATATTTGTCACTGTATTAAAGACCCTGAAATTCAACTCTGATTTTTTACCTCTTAACAAAGAACTTAGGCACTGACTAATGATCACAATAGAAAATGGCCACTCTGAGCAAAACAGAAATGAAATTTTAGTGGATGAGGATGCGGAGGCTGAAAGCAGGGGTTAAAACAGCACCCACGCAGCACCTGGCTGTCACTGCCCAGCAAAGGAATTTCCTCCATCTCTCAGAAAGTAAGAGGCTCTAGACAGAATGTTTAAATTTATGTGTGATGTCCCCTCTCACCTGAGACACAGCCAAGTGATTTTGTTCATTTTGAGTCAGGACTGAGGGGCTTTTTGCAGTCTGGTTCACCTATAGTCCTGGGTAGAAGTGAAGAGCTGAGTCCTTGGACACATGTGACTGTTCATGTCAACTGGGGCAGCCTTCTGAGTGGGGTTTGCAGGGAAAAAAATCAACAAATCCCTCTCCACTCTTTCCTTTTAAGTTCATTCTCACTTTCTTTGCTACATTGCATTAAAATACTACCTTTTGTTTTTTTAAGCCCACAGTTCTTGAAGAGAAAAAAGCCTGTGTCCCTAGACTATAAATCCTTCTCTAAAGAGGGAAGAATCTTGGGAGTTATGCGGAGACCCACTGTTGTGTGAGAAAGGCAGTGCTGAGCTTACCTATGAGAGGCAAGATAGGGAACAAGGTGTTTGAACAGATCCTCAGCAAGAATTAGGCTGATTATTATTCCATGGCATCTGTCTCTTTCTACCTTAGGAATCTATTGCGTAAGTGCCTCACAGCTTTAAAAACAAAAAAATAAGGTCATTCGTCACGGAATGTTTTGCTTCAAAAACACAGGTTGCTAAATTAGCATAGCTTGGATCACCCTTATTAGGCAGCCTCTTGTCTTAAGGGACCACCCCAAAGGATTGTCAAATGCTATGAGTATAAATTTTCCTTCCTTTCATTATCAGAAAACTACCTTCTTTGCCGATGATCAGTACCCTTCATTGAGTATCAGCAAAATGCCACAGGGTTGAATTTAACAGATTAAGTCTAAATGGCCCAAATCCTGCAGTCATTTTATCAGTGAAACTCTTTAAATGGGAACTCTGCCTATGGAAGATTTTCAACTCGTGTATTAGCTGGAAAACTCACCTTGATAACTACAGTTAGAATAACAACTAAATGCTTTGTAGTTCCTTCCATCAAAAGACCAACATACCAGCATTCTATGTCACTAAAGTCTTTTTTAAGCTTGTCACCAGCAGTGAGAAAAGGTGTAGAAACATATATCAAGAATGACATAAATAACCTAAGCATTATTAGCCAGTGTTTGTATTACAAGCTCATCTCCCAATGCAAGAACAAACTCTTAAAACTCTTGGAAGAAATTTTCTAAAATCACATTTTCCCAGAGGTCTTAAAGCTCATTTGAATTTGCACTAGGCTGAAACCTATTTTAATTTATTTTGTATTGGTTCTGAATAATATTTTCTATCTTAATAAAGAAGGCATAGTTTAAAAGACTTGACGTTTGAGTCACTTACTTAGTTTCTGTTGTGGTCTGAGGCTGTTTGCTATATTTTTGTTTAATTTCAAAAGCTCAATTATGTAACTTTAAAATGAAGATATTGCATATGCAGAGGTGCTGTTTTCCATAATTTTTCTTTTTAACTATGCATTAATATTCTATTCTATGGATTATCTCCAGGGTAAAGGCATTAGACAAAATCCCACTGATTTCAATGGGTACTAACAATTACTGTAAATATTATGGCTTACTATTAGCATATTTTGCTATATTTGCGCATTGCACCAACACACACACACACACACAGATAAGAAAGAAAAAAGAAAAGGGAAAAAGTGAAAAGGCCAGAACAATGGTGATTTGCTTGTGAACCTCCAAATACCCACTCCTTTCACTTTGGAAAGTGCTACATTTGCCCTCTGTTTTCATTCTTTTGGATTCAAATTTCCCCCAACCTATTTCAGGGTTTAACCCCCTTCAGATTTCACGTACCAAAAATAGTTGTGTGGTGCTGCTGCCCTGGGTGCTGCAAATCCCTGCTAATAACACACAGTTCCATCACTAAAAGCTGTATGTAGTAGGGTGCTGTAAGCTGGCGTCAAATGACTGAGGTTTGCATTAGTGCGGCTACACAAATGCTAAAGCCCTGCTTAGATCAAATTGAAATGAATAGCAGAAGAAAAGGGAAAAAAAAGAAAGTAGACTGTCACAATCACCCATTTTAAGTTATACCCATCCATTCTGGTTCCTTTCGCACTGTACTTAGCAGAGGACATACGTTATGGCATGAACATACCTGCTTCATATCTGCATCAGGACAGCAAAATCCCAGGCAAAGGAATATGGAATTAATGATTCATAACAGTATTGTAAGAAATACCAGATGAAGCAGAGAAGGAAAAACACTCAATTTGGGGAAGGTTCAGGATGAAATTCTAGCTGCAGAAAGACTTAGAAAACTGCCTAGTGGAGATGGAGTGAGGGAGGGAGAGGACCTCAATATGATGCTGTTTAAATCCTGGCCAGAGCAACACAGGGTCAGCATCTAAAAGAGCTTTTGTGGGAAATCTCACTGCCTGGATGAGAACCTCAGGAAGTAATAACAGGGAAGGAGTCTGTATGAAATACTGCTTATCTGCTTTGGACATATAGCACAGCGTTTTGTTTCCTGACTTAGAGAAGTACCTGTAGTATAAAAGACTTATCCTGACTGATCTTTTAAGAGAAGCCACGGGTGGAAGAAACAGCAAAAAAGGTGTTGTTCTTATTGTTTTTGTTTTTTAATGCTTAAATGATGAGGATGCAAATGCATTGTTTTTTTTTTTTTTTTTTTTTTTTTTTTTTTTCTAATAGGATAATGCAGTCCTTGTTTTTATGTCACTCAGCTGTGTGATCTGTTGTAGCCAGGCTGTTCTTCTCTGGTGGCAAGGATGCATTCCTTGCATATGCTTGAACTGGTGCATTGGGTGTCACTTCTCAGGCAGCTCTGAGGCTAAGGCACACATACAATAATTTTAAGAGCAGTGGGCTCGCATGACAACACTGTTAGCAATCAAAAGAACTCATACCTGTCTGTTTGGAAATAGTATTGAAGGAAAATGGCTCCAGATAAATGGATATTATCTTTGAGAATTCCTGATGGGCATTCAGTGCCAGGTGACTCTTAGTCCAGCTGTCCCATTCTTTGCAGCACATATGGTGTAGGAGGTATCACTGTTCTGTGACTGCAATCACTGAGTGGTACTTATGTGCCCTTCATAAAATCACATGTACACAGGAATATACAGTTTAATGCGGAAAATCATGAGAAGCCGAGAAACCATAAGAAACGGTGGGAAACGATGGGAACTGTGAAGGTTAGGAGTGATAAACTGTGAAAGTTAGGAATAACAGATTAGCAGATAGAGAAACCTAAAACACAGGCTGCACCGGTCACTGGTTAGTTACCTGTTGTCTGGTAGCAGGATTGGACCCAGAGAGCAATAGAGTCAAGGAATTGTCTGGAATAAGGGGGAAGGAGGGCGCGGACAACACGTAGGACAGTGCATGCTCACATAGGCAGAGAATATGTAAGTTTGGTCTGATGCTCAATAAAATGGCTTCTGGTCCTAAACCTTAAGCCCCTGCTCCTTCATTGCTCCCACAGTTTAAGACTTACGAATGCAGCCAGTTGCCACTTATATGAAACATAGACTGTGCATATTCCCACCACACCACACAGGGTATTACCTTGGTCAGGGTAAGACAAAAAAAAATCCAGCCTTGGGATGTGCTTCTAGTCTTGGATGATGCCAGACCAGAGCATGTCAGAAAGCAGTTTTGTCATCTATTAATGTTGGCTAGCTATTAATGGCTACTATATATGTATTCAAAGAAGTGTCTGCATGATAAAATGAAGTATACTCTTGCAAGTACAAATACCTGTAGACACACAGATGTGCTGGATTGCAGTAATTTCCTTGTCTTGGCCTTTTAATATTTTTGCTTCTTTTGGAATCCAAGTAGAAGGAGTCTCTATATCTTAATAGAGATCTTAGATATCCGAATATTTATCTTAAAGTCTAATATGAACCTTTAGTTTGTTCATCCTCTGCTATTCCTGTTATTTTTTCCTATAAGTGCCAACTTATATTGCTTTTTTCCCCCTCTATTTTAGTTCAGCAATGGTTTATTTCGCTCTTTTTTTAAATCTCTAGTATGAAACCTTCTTTTGTTTCTCCCTTAGGAAAACATTATAGAAAGCCAGAAATATTCCTCTGTGCAACAGATGGAAAATACTTCATTTGTTATAAAATTACCTGTAGCCTGTGATCATTACTTAGTCTGCAACCATGGAACCACATAAGAGCAGATGAGCAAAAAAGGAAAAAGACATTTATGAAGTCAGAGCCTGAAATGTGGTCCTTTTCTTTTTCATGTAAATTTTTGAAAATTTATACTTTTTTCCCCCAAAGAGGTGTGTCCTGGCACAAACTAATTTAATGATATTATATAATCCGTCTATTTTGGAGTTTGTTATTTCAGTCAGCTAAACCCTAGATGAGAAAACGAAAGTCTCGACTATTGGATTTGTTCTGCGCAGCGCCTATGTTTAAGAGGTAGTAAGATATCTTAGATAGAGCATTAGACTGGCAGTCTTAAGATCAAAGTTCAGCTCTTCTTAAATGTAATTTTAACAGATTTTTGATGCAGGACAGATTTTTTCTCTCTCTCTCTCTGTATGTTAAGCTCTGTGACAAAGCAGTTGAGGATGCATTGTTAGAGTGGGCTGGCAGATCATGGACTATGCTTTTATGAATTTCAACATAAGAAGCAGCATAGAGTCCTTGTCATTACTTGCAATGTGTACTGCAAGGTGATATTGTATATTTGTATATAGGTATGTATATATATATAATGTATATTTTATATATGTATATCTGCACATAATGTGCTTGTCTGTACATTTGTCTACTGTAAATGTCTAGGAAAAAAAGTGAAAAGCACTTAGTTTCTGTGCTTTTTATGTACAGAAAAGCAAATCTTCTGCTGGAGGAAATCAGTGTATCTTTACTGACGTCAATACAGTCAAGGCAATTTACATCACCTGAGGATCTCTACCAGATTTTGTGTATCTGTCCTCACACACAAATACACAATCATCCACTAGTGTAAATGAGTGCTGACAATTGCAAAGAATAGCAGCTTATTGCAGAAATAACAGCAAACAATGAGAAAACCATCAAGCAACATTCTGATTTTGTAATGTTTTCTTATGGTACTTTAATTTAAGGTGGTAGGAATTTTAGTGCTGTACGGTTATAAAGATATATTTGTTTAGCTTGTTCTGTTCTCTACCTTGAGCATGCACCCTCAATCTGCTTCTTATACAATATTATTTTAATAGCTTTTTCTAAGATTATGCAAATCTATTCACTATTATTTTCATGTGCTCTGACGTTAGAGCCTTCTGAGTGGAATAGAAGGGGTTCAAAGTTTTCTGTCGTTAGTCTCGCCTAAGAAGCAGTGTTTTGTGTAAATTGAACCAATTTTGAATATGAAATAAAAGATGGTAAACCTCCTCATCCAGCCTGCCCTCTTCTAGCTGAAAACGAGGGGGCCTGTGAGCTGCAGAACTAACAAAACTTGAGTTCCAGAAGATTTGCGTCATGGCTACATTTTATGATGTCAGAGCAAGATACGAATTCTGATCTAAGCTTTTTCTGATATTGAGGCATTTATAACATTTCTCTCCAGCATGGAATCTTCTGTTTGAAGTGATGGTTCAGTTCACTCTGAAGCCTTTCCCTCAGGGAAGACTCTACAAACATCTCTCTGTTCTATCTAGGCACCTGTTTTTATGGAACCCATAAGAAGTTAATGTATCTGAGATCACTATTTCTCTGTTAAACTTTGTAGAAATTACACCCTGGGATCCATAATGAGAAAGTAGGAAGTGACACAGACACACACACAGAAAAACATATACATTGAAGGAAGCAGGGAAATACATGGTTATAGAAAATACATTTTCCTTAGGAAACAAGGGAAAAAGAACAAACACAGATATTTTTTAGAATTAGCTCAACCATATTCCACTCCACTCCAAATATTACAATGTTTCCTGGCGTTGACTTTCTGTGTGTAATCGCTCTTAGAATTCTTGGAATATTAAAGTTACAAAGAACATGGAAATGATGATAGGAATTCACTGGGCAGCCAGGTGGGAGTTTAACAGTGCCAGACGGAGTCTCTTGCTCTTCCTGGCTTTGCATATGAATTTGGTGTATCATCTTAACCCACATGCTAACAATTGCATAGGCATAAGCTGTTGCTGAGATGGTTACTACAAGCAAGGTTATTTTTTATTTACTGAAACACACATAAAGCATGATGTCATTCTCAAGAGTAGTAGAAACAAGACACTGAAAATATTACAGATACTTGGGGCTTTCTTCAGCTTTTGCTGCACTCAGATGTTTGTTCAAATGTTGAGATTTCTATTAAAAATGCTGAGATTTCTATTAAAAATGCTGAGATTTCCTCTCAATCTGTTTGTTTCCGTGCCCAAGTGGGGCCCTGTTCCTGAGGAACATTCTTGCATTCTGCTCCTGGAGGGATGTGGTTGTGGCCCTGAGTCTCTTCGTTTTCTACACAAGAGAGCATTTACTGAAAGGGAGGATATTTGTCCAGATTTATAGAGATTATTATCTTTCTTTCAAGTGTGCTTGCAGAATGCTTGCAGAATGAAGCTTGTGTTTGCCCCTCCATGCAGAGTGCTGTTTCTGCCTTTGCTGGGCTGATCTAGGAAAAGCTTTAGCTCTGCAGTAAGTTTCAAAGACTCAGACTCACAAATGTCCTTGTCTTTCACTTTCTATTTTTTAATTTGAAAATCCATTCCCAGTAGGACACCACCTGTGTCTGCCTAGGCACACATATGCCCTTCTTCACCATACTGACTATCTGGTTTTGTCCTAAGGGTCCATGCTGATTTCTATGTACAGTGGACACTGACCTTCATCTGAACTTGCAATGGATTTAAAGAATCGCCTCTCTTTTCTTTGAACGTTCTGTGGTTCCCATGCCAAAGACTTCCCTTTAAACATTTTTTTCTATAGTGTTTTGTGATGATAAATCTATATCCAATCAAAGTCCTCAAGTAGAGAGCTAGTTTGCAATCTGGATAGGCTGAAGAGCCAGAGTCTGTTATCATTTAATGGCAAATCTGAGTAACTGAACTGCCTTAGTTAAGTGCCTTCAGATTTAAAGAGATGTGAGATTATGCTTGTATATGGTATCTGATGTTATGGATCTTCTTGAGCTGACTGCTGTCCCACCGCTGCAGCTAGCTAGTTTGAGTTAGTTATTAGCCTGGAGGATTCCCTGCACACTTGCCGTGGCAATCATTTGGGATGGCACAGCCGACTGCTGTAATGTTTCCCCCAAGAATTCTTTATTACTCATTTGGGATAAGACTGAGCATCCTGGTAGCTGTAGTGACATCCACTGCTGGTTCCTTCTTTCTGCCAACAAAAGACTGAGATTCTCCTCTCTGTCAAGCAGAATACATAAATACTAACTTCATTAGACATGCTATGACTGGAATGATTTTTCTACCTTTCCCCCTCATCTACTCTGGCTCTTAACATAGCCAGGAAGACGGAGAATCCAGGATCAGATAGTATCGTTGATGAGTGAAAAGAGTTGGCAAGGAATTCTGGTGTCAGACATTTAAGGGTATTTAGCCTCCTAAAGGTAAAAGGTGAAAGAATGAATGCATTACTTTTTAAGGGGTGGTTAGATTCGGGTGGCATCTACAGTGTATTTTTACCTTCTGCTCATGGCAGCCTTCAGGCTGGTCTTATTTCTATATCACAGAGGTGTGCACAACTGCTTGCTCTCCCAAGCCTGTACAGCAGTCATAAAATAAAGCATACCATACTTATGGGTTCTGCAGGGCTTACCTGTGCAGGGAAATATAGGTTGGTGGAAGAGTGGACAGCAGTGGAGAGGAGTTAAAAGGGAGTGGTGAAAGGACCCACTGAAAGCTCAAGAATACAGGAATGCCAGAGTCCCCATAATATCACCCTGCAGAAGTCATGAAGTGATTGGTTGCTTGGTTCATTTAGATGTGCTACTGTAATTCTATTTTAATGTAGCTAGGGGAAGGCAAGAATGATAGAAGTTATGTTCTATTTTTGTAAGCCTTCCTACTCTAGAGAAATTACTAATGAACACAATACCCTCAATATTACATTTAACAGGTACTGTCTGGTTGAAGCCACCATCCCTGTCAGTAGCTCTGCTGCTTAATGAAAGAGCTCACCACAGCATGCCGAGAGTGCATGTGAGTACCTCTCATCACAGCAAGATGGGAGACTGTCAGATCTGATAAACAAATGCAGTTTGGCAGGGTCAGGCAGTCTGGACAATTTTCAAGAAATACCTAGAGAGCTGAGAGGGGATACTGGGGTAGGTCTGCAGATAGAATCCTTTTCAGCACATCCCAGACTAGCATTAGCACCAGTTTTTCAGATTACATCTCAGGGACTTAAAACACCCATGTCCCTATGCAGAATACACATGTAGAAAACAATAGTCTTATCCCTGTTCACATGCCAGCCTGAATCTGTTGTCATGCTCCTCTCACATTGCCTAATGACAATAGGTCCCATTCTCTGTTACCTTCCCCTTGTCAAGTTATTTACAGGGGTTTGAGGTGCTAGAAAATCATCACTGAGCAGTTCATGTCCCACTACCTCAAGCACAAATGATAACATGACTTACACAACAGGAGCAAATGGGTCCCATTCTTCTGCTGCAGTTTTATACCAGGCTTCATTGCAAGCTATTCTGGACAGCTGTCGTATCCAACCCTAGAAATGTCTGCCTTTCAGAGATGAGCACATATTCACAGTAATGTTACATTCTCTAAAGTGCTTTAGGGAATAATGTGCTTATTCACAAATGGGACATTTGCAGAGTATGTCTCTACCAATCTCTGAGAGTGCCAGAAAGTAGCAAGTGTGTAAGCTTTTCTTCTAGCATATTTCTCACCATCGCAAAATCTTGCTGCAGTATGGATGATAGAAAAAAAATAAGAAAAAATAATATTACCACTATCTTTTCTACATTAGGGTGTATCAGTAGACCCTTCAGTGCTTTACAAAGAAGGTCCTACAGAATGAGATAAAAGATGGAAAATGTTCTGCTTGAGTTCACCCAACAAGACAAAGCTGAGAATAAAACCTGTGGCCCAGGGCACTGATCTGTCAAATAAACTGCAGTGCCTCGAAAGAAGAGGACAAACAGAAAAAGAAGTGTCAACTTCTATGGCATAAATAACATTGCTCTAACTCCTAAAATCTGATTCACTTCCTGGACAACTTGATGTTAGGAAGAGTTTTGCCCAAATAAAGATGCCAGAACATGGTCAAAATCAGTAACATCTGTTCATAATTGGTGTTGATCACATACACTAGAAAAAGGAATGGTAAAGGCTGGGGATAAAGTTCAATCTTGAATTTCAGAGGGAATTGAAATACATGGTGTCAGCTATACAGGGCTGTGAATATGAATTGCATGTAAGTCCTTGTACTAATGATCAAGAAAATACCACCAAATTGTAGAGATATGTAAGCCAATGCAGCCTATTTTGTTTCTTACAGCACTGAACCAGTTACAAGTTGCAGAGAATGATTTGGGGAGGCAGTAGTGAGAGGAGATAGGTTAAGAGTCTACTGTCTCTGCTGTATTGGTCTGATTTGATAAGAGTGAGCTCAGCAAGCGCATGGAAGGCACCAAAAGCCTTTCCTCTTGTAGGAGCAAAAGGAAGAGCCTCCCACAGAGGCAAGCACTGCATGTGAGCTAGGAAAGTGGAAAGTAATTATCACAGCTGTGCATGTGAATAAGTTGACAGAATGCCTTCTCCAAAAGCCACTGCCTAGCAAGATGCAGTCCCTTCTTCCCACAGCTATTGTATCCCTCCCCCTTTCTCCTATCAAATGAGGAGTCTGCTGTTTCCATCCTCCTCTACTCCTAATACAAACACTCCAGTACATGCAAACAACAACCCATGCGTGCATTCTCCAAATCTTGCTCTGTGACATCCTTCCCGCTTTGGCCATGGAGAACTCCCATGTGATTGGTACATGTGGCAATGGATTCTGGATTGAGGTTTACATTTCCAGGAAAAGGAAAGGAAAAGGGAAAGGAAAAGGGAAAGGAAAAGGGAAAGGGAAAGGGAAAGGGAAAGGGAAAGGGAAAGGGAAAGGAAAGGAAAGGAAAGGAAAGGAAAGGAAAGG
>JAWLRI010000833.1:1379323-1561682 GCA_034781795.1 Crypturellus tataupa
GAAAGGAAAGGAAAGGAAAGGAAAGGAAAGGAAAGGAAAGGAAAGGAAAGGAAAGGAAAGGAAAGAAGAAAAGAGAAAAGAAAGAAAAGGAATTGCCCATTTGCCCTGTTTCCCCAACCTTCCTGTTTGTCATACAGTGCCTAGTGCTATGACATGTTTCATTGGCTTAGTCTGGCTTGCTGTTTTTGACCCTTTGATAGGGACTTGTTTGTAACCTGACACGTGGACCTGATTGTCCATGCTGCTCATTTTTCTTTTTCGATAAGTGCTGGGCAGGACCCACTGTTTTGCACACCTGAACAGTGCTCTTGGCCACATGGTCTCTCACGCATGCATGAGAGGGGGACACATTGTGGGAATTCCTCTGCACCTTGAATCCATTTCCCACAGTTAAGGGGTATATTCAATATAGAGCTAGCCTGCTTTTGAAAATGGCAGAGATGACAAGGGAGATGTGAAACAGAGGCAAGAATGCCTTTAAGATGTAAAATGTGCCCCAGATTTTTCTAGACTTCCTTTTTCCGAGCAGCAAGGAACTATTTATGTTGGTTACTTATTTCTCTCAGCTTGTACTCTGGGAAAATACTGATTGGCCTCAAATTAAAATGACTCAGCACCTCAGAGGAGCAGGGCCTCACTAATCTCTCCATCTCCCAGTGCCATTTTTTATATCTCCATTCTTATTTTATCTCCTGCTGTTTTGAACTCCCTGGGGTAAAGAGTAACTGGAGGCACAATTAGCTGTTCCCTTGGGATGCAGTACACCACCAGTTGGAGGTATGTCACAAAAAATAACTAAAATATTTTTCATGACATTTCCCTTTTATTACTCCTTTTGTTAAAGTCATGAAGAAAATTTAGGACCTGTATGGCTCCTGAGAGCAACAGCAGCATTTGCAGATATTGGCTAGAATTAAATTGGCCTAAAAGGCGAGCCTTTACATCCTCCCTCCAGACTTCACTATCTCCTTCCAGCTAACACTCATCCTTGCTGAGCTGACCCTTGTTCCTCTTTCTGACTGGTAGCTCTCTTCCCTTTTCTCCTGCAGTCACCATTTTACAGCTCTGCTGCCTAGAAGCCAGTGGAGCAGATGCAGCTGCATCATGGAGACGGTATAGGAATGTAACTGCCTAGAATAAGACTTTGATGAAGGATTCTGCTGCCTTCTTCCAAAATGGCTGTTGGCAAGAGGGCTAAGAACGTTACATGAGGAGCAAAGAGTAAAGGGGAAGTGGAGTATAAATGATACACCTGTATCCATAGGAACATCGTGTTGACATACCTTTGTGTACAGATAGGTGAGGTCAGCTAGAAATGAGGGGTATTGAAGTATATAAACATATACATCCACTCATTTCTGGCTGGATGACCAGTCTAAGTGATATGTGCTTCATGTCACATACATCCAGTTTTTATATCTGATGACTTGCATAGGCTTCAGGAACCCTGTGAATTAACAAAATCAAGAGTAAGGAAACACTGAAGGGGAAAGTTGCCCAGTGACTTTTAAAATAACTTACATTTAATTGTGTTGTTCAGTGGTGTGGTGATGACTATAGAAAAATCAGCTCCTTTGACCTATGTTTTGTGCTCCGAGGAATAAATGACCATTTGCTGAAACTGGGACTCAGAAAGCTCCAGAGACAGCTTTAGAATAAGCTGTGAATAAGCAGAAAGGAAGTCATGCTGCAAGAAGGAGAGAACTAAGTGGAGGCTTCAAGCAAGAGGAAGTCAAGCTTGCAAAAACACAGGTGGGAGTGCTCAGGAGGCAAGCAAAATGCTGACTGGTGGTTCACAGTTCCAGCTAGTCCATGGAAACCAACAAGCAAAGGTACATATTACAGAACTGAGACTGCTGAAATCAGGTGTAGGCTTTTTGATCTCAGCCTCAACTGTCAGACTATAGGTCACAGAGCAGGAAGATTATATCAACATTTCTTGCCTCTCCACTTGTTTGCAGTGAGGTGTGCAGTGAGATCTTCAGTAGTCACAGTTCTGTTTCAATACAAATTCTAGAGGTGTATTTATGGGAATTAACAGAATTAACAACATAGCAGGGGATACTCCTATTTAAATGGTAACAGTACATTTTGTCTGCAGGAGACACCATGCTCCTGCCACTACCCTCTGCTAGATGAGGAGAGCTTTGGAGGCAGCAAGTTCATGTCACACCTACAGGCTGCCTTAAGTTGAACTGCAGTGAGTTTAGTGACTTCTGTCCATGTGTGGGTATTTCCCCAGGTAACAAACTGGGCTTTGCAACTCCAGAACTAGATTTACAAGGTAGAAGTTACTGGCAAAACTGAGATGATTACAAGAGATCTGCATTGAGAAGAAGGGGCAGTGCAAACCAGAGGAAGACATGTCGCAGAACTCAAATGCAGGAACAATGCTGTGCAAAAGGCTAGGAGATGTTGCATGACCAGCAAGGCTGGTGAGATAGGTGAAGGAGCAATACTGAATAGCATGAGAAAGCCTAAGTCAAGAGTCTGATGCTTCACCAGAGCTATGTGGATGATCCACATCAGAATAACAAAGCAACTTTCTGCACCAGCAGCAGAGCTGCATGAATGAATAGGTCTCGCCCAGGAGGATTCTGATGCACTTGTGGCTGCATGGGTGCTCAGGACAAGGAAAGTGGAGGCACTGCAGATGAAGAGAAAGTGCAGAGGAAGACTGCTTGCGCTCTGCTTGGCACCAAGAAGTAGCTATTAATCTTTCACTTCCCCAAGCACTGATATTCATATAAAATATGAAAAAGTTCCTCAAATGCAGCAGAGAAGGCTCTTTAGCTTTCATATTTATGAACTTAGATAAAAGAGAACTTGATATGAATCTGAAAAAGTGACATCTCAATTTTATCTTGCCCATCATAATGATGAGTGCAAGTGTGATCTGATTACTTGCTTCTGACCCCTCCCTTCCCCTCTTCCTTTGTAAAGTTCTGCTTTTCAGAGAACTAATTTTCAGTGAAAAGTTCAGGCTGTTCTTTGTCATTCCAGTCTAGTGATTTCCAGTAGCAGCAGGCCAGAAATCGCCTCATTTGCTAAGATATTCCAGTTAATAATAGCACGTCCATCTATCCACTGAGGATATTTCTAGACTGTTTTGCAAGGTGGCAGTACTGCTTTAATGGCACAATGCTGGCACACCAGTGCGAAATCTGGAGTCTATTTGTGTAACAATATGTTGACATACAGTCCATTCGCCATAACAACTTTTGATGCATCACCTACCTCACCAAATCTTAGTTAAGAGAGTGGGGCATAGCAGTTCCATAGGTAGTTGAAAATCAGGTAGCTTTCTACCTGTGTAGATAGACCTGATGCCTTTCCATAACACAGGATTTCTCTGTCCACATTCATTGGCTGTCTGAGAATTAGACTTTGAAGAATCCAAACCAATTTTCTTGATCAGGCTTTTGCTGTTAGTGTTTTAATTATTTACAACACAAGAATAGGCTTTCAAGAAAAAATAGATCAAGCCACCTCCCAAGCAGCAATCAAGCCAGTCTCCAGATTTTCTGAAGAATTAACTAAGCACAGATGCAAACAAGAATGCTATTCACATATTCTGACTGTTCCCAAAGTGTTATAGACAGATAGTATGTAATGCCTCCTTTGTTTACCTTGGAAAAAGTCAAGAATAACCATTCAAGGCAAAGAAACCAGTCCAATGAAAGCCCATAGCCATGAAGAGACGTGAGGAAAGAGCAGAGGCCCTTGGAAGTCTAATGAGCCTACAGGAAAGAGAGACAGATTTAATTCAACCTGTAGTTGCTGGCTGAACATTTATTAGGTATAGCCTTGGTAGTGGTATAAGCTGCATTGCTAAAAAAAAAAAAAGACCTTGAATAAGCAAATAAAGAGAAGGGTAGCACTGTAGTAAACACCTGTTGACTATAAGAGAAGAGGCTGTAGTAATAGTCATGGCATGAGTACCAGTGCTGCAGCAGCCGTTCTGGGAAGTACTGCATATCTCAAGATTCACGTCCATTCCAGTTCTATCACAACTGAGATAAAGATGAATTGAGAACTATTTTCCTTTTAATTTACCTCTTCAAGCCCCAGTGGATTTTTATTTTCTAGACACTGAAAGCATGATATCTTTGTTTCCTCTATTTCCTCCTTTTTGCTGAAGAATGCAGCAGAGCAAATTGGAGAATCACAAATAGGAACATCACGTGAAGCTAGCACTCTTAAATACTCCTTCCCTTCCATTCTCCAACATTTATTTTCTTTGTTTCAAAAAGTTCAAGAAGGCCACTGAGAAAATGATCATCACAAAACTCTCTCTAAAGAGAATAAAAGTTACTCTGTGTTTCTCCCCAATTCCTTCATTACCCAGTATGAAGACCAAAAACCCTACAAGGTTGCTTTCAGTAAGGAACTGGTGTATGCAATATAAAAAAGAAAAAATGGTGAGACTGAATAAAAATGGTGAGTGGAAAGGGAGTATTAATTTAAAACCACACAGTGTCATCTGAAGGCAGCCTTCATAAATGATAAATTAGCAAAAACTAATGCTCCATTTTGCCTTGAATTTCCCCAGAAAGTATTTACAGGAGCATGCATGAGTGCAGCAGTCACCCTGTTATAATATAGGCATAGTTTCTAGTAAACCCAATCAGTTGCCTTCATTTTACCCTCACCTTTAACAAAATGAGAGTCTTTAGACAGACTGCAAGCTTTCCCAAGAAGAGATAATAAGGGAACATTGATACAAGAACTTGTTAAGACAAATGACTTTCAGGCAAGTGATTTATGTTGGTGAATTTATGTAAAGGATCTTGTAATCACTCCAACCCTGGCACTGTCTGACAGCAGTTGTTTTGATGAAGGAAGTTAAACAGAAGAATGACTGCTGCATAGGCCTCTGTCTTAGAAGGCTGGGTTAATTAAAACAAAATAAAGCAAAATAAAGCATAACAAAAAACAACTGGAAAGAGAGGATGAGGTAAAAACTAACAGGTTTAGCTGATCAGACCTGTTGCATTTCAGAGGCGCATGCCCTCCAGAAGTCACAAAGCCTCAGCACATTCTGCAAGATGGCATTGAAACACTTCAAGTTGCTGCTCTTGGGCCAGATGGCTGTATTGCTGGAGCATGTTGATTGATCTACTCTCAGAAGCCAGCATTATTGTTTTATGAGAGCTAAGGGTGATGTGGCAAGTTTCCCATTCTCAAATGTGCTAGTATTGCTTGCTCCTGCAGGTTCTCAATTTGTCTCCCAGACCATTGTATTTCACGTGGAGCCCATCAGTGGAGAAGCCTGAAAATGCATCATTGAGGAGCAGCCTCCAGATAGGTCTGAACTTTATTTCTATAAGCTTCCCCCCCTTTTTTTTAATGCGTCGCTCCAGTCTCTTTCTATTATTAGCAGTTCCTCGTCATTTCTTTCACTGGAGCACTCCTTAGATTGATGTATAAGCCCTAATTTATTTAGTCACCAAAACAGAATTGGAGCTTCCAAACCACAGGATAATGCTCCTATATTCTGTTCTTGTGTTTCCATCATACTCTGTTCCTTTTGTTTTTCTCCTGGCTCCTTGCAGGTTTTCTTGTTACGAATCTGCCATCAGTCAAAAAGAGCACATCATCAGAAAGACAGAAGATTTTTATTTCATCTGAGGTCATGTAATAAATGTAAGTGCTTTTCCCTTGATATTTGTAAGATGCTGAGGCTGCCATGGTCCTACTGAGTCATCACAAGCAAGAGATAAGTTGAGGAAAAGGAATGGAGTGCAGATATCTCCTAATTTTACCCTGACACTTGGAGCTCTCAGTACCAGCTCTTACAAAAACATGTAAACCAATAGGCCAGAAGAGACCGAGTCACTGATTCTAGTTTCTTGCAAAACCAAGCAACCATGCATTAGATATATTACAACAAGAAATCGACTACGCTTTTGTTCTATGTGCATTGCAAGCTTCAAAACACTTTCCAACAAAGAAACCACTAGCAAAAGATAGAAGGCCATGACTAGAAAATATATTAGAAAGAAATCACAGGAAATCAAGAATATCACATAGTCCTAAATTACTGCAGAAGAATGGTATGGTAAATAAAAACTCAATGATCCTAGAAAGCAGGCCATGCTATCCACTGGAGAGGGGGATGACTAGAGAATAATGAGAGACTGAAGACTGTAGTGAAAGAAATTGGCAAATGCTTCTAATTTAGAGTCTCCCCAAAAGAGAAAGTGACACAGACATGCTTACACATAATTAAACTCCTTCCTTCCCAACCACAGCCCCTTAAAGGCCCTAAGAATCCACTAAGAACCCTAAGTCTGTGTGTAGGCATTAACACCATTTTATTCAGAATGCTTGGCACATGGAAACAGCAAGCTGTCGAGTTGGACTGAGCTGGTCTGCAGCTGCCATGCAGATGCCATAGAGACTGCCAAACTATGGCATTATATTTATGAAGAAAAACAACACCTAGAGTGATTCAAAACACCATCACTCCTCCTCTACTTTCAAGTGTCTCATTAGCACCTCTTGCCCTCAGCTACATTTTAGTTTCTAAAAGTTGAGAAGGAGCTAGTCTAGTTACAGAAATATTTCCAGGGGTTTAGGCATTTAGCTCTGGGTTATGGAGAAGACAGTAGTAAGGAAGAAGCCATTTTAAGGATCATGAAATAAAATGCAAGCCTATGACAGTAAAGTGTTAAGTAGGGGATACTGAGGAATATCCTGCCAAGATCTAATATCTTACTGATTCCAGATAGGCACCGCTGGATTTTCAGATTCACAGAATCAGTGATACAACATGGAACTGTGCACAACATGAAAAGTTTAGCTCATTTCTTAGTCTCTTGCTATATAGTTTTGCTAACTAGCATGTAGTTCCCTTGTGTGCATGGTGGCCCTTAGTAGTACACCTCTGCAGTTCTTCCACAGATCAGCATCTCTTTGACAAAACCATGAGGTACCTCCTGTTCCCTAGTAAAGCAGTCAAGAAATTCGCTCCTTCCATCCATATCCTTAACAAAGCCTTTTGGAAACATTTTATCCCTTAGACATATGACTCGGTGAATTAAAGAGTTCAGAGGATAAGTAATTGGAAACAGTTCCATCAAATAATGGTCATAGTCTTGGAATTTCCTTCTTGCCATGAGGGACACTGTCCTTCATTTCCAAGTCAAAAGAATATTAATTTACATTTAAAGAACTCTTCTTTATCCTGAGCACTCCCACTGTTCATTATTTGCCACTGAGACCCAGTTGCCTCTGGGACAGAAGGCAGCAGTGTCCCTGTAAGGCAGTGGTGTCCCTGTGATCAGCTTTGCCATTTCTCCCACAAAAATTGTCATGCAGGTGTTAGGCTAGACCAACTGATATCAGGACATATGCGCATAGTGATTTCTGTCAACCAAATGTAATTTGACAGAGGACTCCAGCTTTAGACATGAAAGCACAACATCCTTTTTGTCTAACTAGGAGTTCAAGAGGTCAGGAGTTCAGCATTATATCTTGCTGGGGGCCCTGGAAGTGCACCATGCCACGGCACTGGCTCACTGGTGACTCAGATGGAGGAATACCACCTACCCTTCAGCAGCACCCCCTTCAGTTTTCTTGGAAGTCTCCAAATCAACTGCAGGCCTAGACTGACCCACTTAGTTTATAATAGTTGACATGAGTACAGGTACAGCCCAAGGAAGCATAGCTGCAGGCCACCAAGTGTTGCTAAACAGACTCTGTTTCAATTCAGTGAAGGAAGTCTAGCAACTGCAATGAAAATCAGATACAGTCTGTTTGCTTTTGAATCACCCTGAATCTATGAATTTTATCCTCTTAAATACAAGGATCCCACTCCAATACTTTTTAAAAGAGAGAAGCAGACCCTTGCAGATGGCGATAATACAACACAGGCAATGTCCATTCTTATTCCCAAAATATTTCCACCCACCAATCTTGAACTAAGTGAGCCTAAACTTGTACCTACTCTCAATCCTTTTTCCCATTTTTCTTCTATAAAGGATTCTCCAAGTCCCACTTGCTGAAGGGGTAATTTCCCTGAGTGTAACCAGATCAACTTCAAAAATTCACTTCAAACCCTACTCAGGAGAATGGAGTCAGCTCTAAGGCAAAGGAAACTAACTTCTCATTAGTTTACTGTAGAACGGCAAATCTCTGATTTGACATCTGAAGGGCAGCATTCCCATCTACTCTGAATGAATGCATATTAATGTAAAGACTTAGGACTTCTAAAGTCACCAGAGATATCTACATGCCTAGTTTCCATTAACATTCATGGAAAAGGATCCTCCTAGGCAGACTTGGAGTCCTAGATAATCTTCTAGTACATTTTGCAAGAGTAAGGATTTGACTCAGAGCTCCTCCTTTCACAGCTGTGCAGCATACTGACTGCCAAATCCCACCTAAGAAATGGCTAAACATCAATGTCTCTCTCCTTTGCGTACACACAACCCCGTAAGAAGTACTTAAGGGATTAAAGGAATCATTAAGAAAGTTCCTTATTGTTCCTATTCCAAACAACTGTTCTACCTTCATTGTACAAACAAACAAACAAACAAACAAAACCAAGAAATAGTTCTATGCCTGGCAAGACATTTTTACTGTCTCCCTTGTCCAGCTATGTTCCTTACACAGTGCCCAAAAAATGAGTTTGACATGAAGACATTACTTTTTCTCTCTTCAACACATCTCCAGTAATCAGATTTCTAACATTTCCTCCTCCCCAAAGCAAATAAAATCACATATGTATCCATGGTCACCACTGCTGCATGAGAAGGAGCATGTGACATGTCCCAGATCAATGAATAGCATTGCAACATCTTCTTCACAATTACAGCGTGGCATGAAAGTAGACATCAGAATGCCAGCTCACAGCATAGCTGGGGGGTGTTTTCACAGATAGTATTGAACTGTATTAACATCATTTTGCAGAGAGATCATTATCTCAGATGAAGTTCAGTCACCATAAGCTCAGCTGGATCACATCACTAAATGAGGAAGAAAATACTGCATTTGGTCCAATATGATAAAATTGTACTACCAGAATATATCCATCTAGTGGCTAGCCTCAAAGAAGATCCTTTGCCATGTCAAGAAGTAACACAAATTGGTTAGGATTCAAAGCTTTCTTTCACTGAGCATAAGTGTAAGGAATTCTCATATTCCCTCTCTTGCAATATTTGAGGGTATATATATGAGTGCTCATATATATATATATGAGCACTAAAACTGGCTAAGAAAGCAACCACACATTTTCAGTACCAGCACTTGTTGTCAAGAGAATGTCTGGACAATATTGACCATACAATTTCTGACCAGTTATCATCTGATGAATTGTCATTCAGATAAAAATTTGACTTATTGTGCTTCAATCAGGACTGATGTTGGTCATGGCATCTTTGGAGTAATCTGTCAGAAAAAGACTCAGAAATTTTTACTCTAATTGTACCCATTTAAGGATCAAGGAAACTTCCTACTCATTTTTCCAAGAATAACAACAATGCCTTTTAAATGGGGATTAGCTAAAATTTCAAGTGCGCCAATCCTTCTCAGCTCTGAAAGCTCTTCCATTGATGCCAAGCAACAAGATTACTCTGCAGGCGGAGGGAGGCTGCATAGCAGCGAAGTGGAATAGTGCCCACAAGATTTTAAGGCTTAGTGACGTTAGTTGCAATGTGCTGAAAGCTCCTAGCTAGTCAGTTTGAACAGGCACTGTTATAGTAAGATGACCTAACTGTGGTTTGATTCAGTAGAGGAACCTATGCCTGTAGGACCTGCAGTGGTTAACAACCTTCTCAGATCTAACACCAAAGCAGAGGCACAACATAAGAACAAGACAGAAGTGGGGGGAAATGACTGCTTTTCCATCCTGCATGCATGAGAGCCTGATCCTCCTCATGATGAGCCCCTCATGTTCTTTCCTTTTACAGGAAGATGTGTTGGGGTTAGTCGCAGAAAAGGATCAAGCAGATTATGTGGGGGCTACATTTTGTCTATATTTGATTAGGAGAGGTCTTCATACAAATGCATATATGAAGGTTTGTAGATACTTGTTCCTGTTCGCTGGCTGAGGTTTCCATTTTCCTGGGTTTCCATTTTCTTTTTTCCTTTGTGTACGGTGGCTACTAGTGACAATCAAATAGTAAAAGAGATAATATTGCCTGTTAGGGCATGTTGCGACTCTTCAGTTTGATTATTTTATTCTCTGTAAAATCAAACCAAATTAAATATCTTGCTTATGCTGTACTTCCCACCTCATGACATGTCTTCCACCTGAATGGAAGCAGATGAGATGTGAGAACTCAACTAAATTGTTAATGTGTGCCTTGGGGAAAGATGCAGTTACCATTTTTAAAAATCTCATGAAATAGACCCAAGTTCTAGGCATGTCCTTTGTCTTTAATTTTCTTCCTGTATATAAGTGCTACCAGAAAAAAAAAAAAAGAATATGAGCATATTCCTTCTTTGCAGTTTAGTCGCTGAGATGGAGAATCGTTGGTTTAAGGAGACCGGAGGAAATAATTCCAGCAACACCTATGCATTTTTGTGAAGGTCCTCTTTCAACTCAGGAAGGAGAGGGTTATTTTTTCAGACGAAGGCAACAGGAGCTCCATTTCTCTACTCCCCACATACAAGCAGCTGTTTAGCCAGGTGCTGCTGTGCCCGTTTGCATGCTGCTGCAAGACTTTTGTAAGCTTTAGTAGTAATTTCAACAGAAAAGTGTTGCTTATTTGCTCTGTTGACAAACAGGTGGAGATTGTCAGTATATTAGTGAGCACAGATGTGTGTTTTTGAAAAGAGGAGACATGTTAGAATACAAGTAAAGTTAGCCTGTTATCAACAACTGGGCAGTGCAGGTCAGGTTCATTTCTGTTCCTTTGGTTTATCAGCGACCTGAGCCATTTCATTCCAGCCCATTTTGTGTTTCCTCCATTACTTGTAACTAATGATTTGGTATCCTCAACCTGTAAGGGTTAGGTTCAAGGCCCCTTTTTTGGATGTGTGAGCTCGTTTATATTTCCAGTGACAGATTACACATCATCTGCAGGCCTGGCAGAGCAAAAAGCTCAATTCAGAGACAGAAACAACATACTGCTGCTGAGGCAGATACATGCTTTGTGACCATAATTTAGGCTGTAGAAGAGCAGCAGGATTCAGGTGCTATTATTTTTAAGGAAAGGTACTTTCATCTGTTCCTTGGGGCTGCTATCCAATAAAGGAGTTTACGATGACTTTTGGGGAACATCTGGTCAAGTGAGCTGTTTGGCAGAAATGACTTGAGTGATTTGCTCTATGTTTTCCAGTAAATCTTGCCATCATTTAAAGAGTTTTTTTTTCTTTTTTTTTTCTTTCCAAATTATCACAAATCAGCAGCACAGGAGGTATAAAAGACAAGCTTTAGCAGTTAAACATAGGTTGTTTCTATCTTTTAATAAGTGCACATATTCCCTCCCTCTCCCCCACAAACTTGTTGAATTTGTTGTGCTTTTTCCTTCCTCCTCAGTGAAATTAGTGCTTTCGACTCCTGCTTAATATGATATTAAATGCCTACTTAAGTCTTTGCAGTAGTTTGAGCTGCTGAACTGTTGAATACGGAGGAAGCTTAGAAACCAGGACTGAGGGGTAGAAAAGTAGGAGCTTTTTCTACAGACTTGCTTGCTGTGAGATATTGGGCAAATTGTACTGCCTTGCTTTTACCTCAGCTTCCCCCTGTGTGAGCAGAGAAGTGTTACTCACCTCTCTTGCAGGGGGTAGCATGAGATGTCTGCCAGTGGGGTTTATAAAGAGCTTTGAGACTGCTTTGAAAGCTGAGGGGTTTTGCTTCTGCAAGAGCTGGATGACTGGACGTGTTTGACAGCACTTTGTGGAGCAAAGAAATGAGTGGGACTGTGCATTGTTGTCACAAAGAGGAGACAGTTTCAGAGACAGCTTTTGAAGCTGATTTCTATATATCATTTTGCAAGAATATTTTAATTTAGACATATACAAGACAGTAAAACTTCAAAAACTAGAGCAGAACTAGAGCAGAGACTGAATCAGGCAGCTGTGCTGGAACATTCCTGAGCAACAGGCACTGTCCTTCAGCCAGCATTGACCTTGGGGTCTTGAAAACCTCTGAAGGGAAGAATCATAAACCCCATTTCCTCTTCCAGTTAGGTTAGGTGGAGCAGTTTGAGATATAAATGTTGTTTGTTGAGAGAGCTCTTGGGACACTGATTTTAAATTGCTTAGCCTCCTTCCTATCTTTCAAGCATAGTGATTGAGACATATAGGTAATAGCTCAACTTCATACCCCAACAAGCTCTAGGTTGAACAAAGAAGGACCATGGATTGAATTGCCTTGGAAAGCCCAAGAAAAACAAAACTAGAAAAAATGATATCCAGTCTCTTGTGGAGAAAAAATGATATTCCCAGTACTTAGATATGTTTTGATTATTAAATCTGTGACAGGGTAAGACATTTCAAATGCAATAGGACAATTTTCCAGTGAAAATAATAAATTTAAAAAAAAAAAAGGAAGTTTAAATTTAAACCCACCCTACCATTTCTTTTTTTTTTTTTTTTTTTTTTTTTTTTTTTTTTTTGCATTTAGAGTTCATTGGGAAAGGAGAGAAACAAAGGTTCAAGCTCCTGCAGATTCGGAGCAAAGGTTTTCCTCTCCAGTCACTCTGAATTAGGTAGACTAGGAACACAGCTCACTTGGTCCTTACATGCCCTACCGACAACCGGAAAAGCCTGTTTTGCAGGTCAGTCAAGACAATCAGAGGTCTCCTTTTGGCCTTCTGGCATACTCCTGAGAGGACAATGTAAGACAAGAGATGAGATAGCTAAACATAGAGATCACTCCTGCTGCTCTTTTCCCTTCAAAGGGAATTTAGTCCTAGTGAGAAGTTCAGAGTTGACATTACTGAAGTCTGAGGTTTTCTGTTTACCTCAGAAAAGAAGCACAGCACAGTCTATGTCAACTCTGGCTTCCACAGAATGCCTCAGCAAATCATCTTCAGCTTTCACCCAAAGAGTGCAACCTCAGGCACATGGGAATAGTATCCTTGCTGCATATTACCTCTTTGTTCTTTCAAAGCATCTTCAACCCAAGGATCTCAAAAGGCTTTACAAAATTCCTTTGATGATATGCCTAGCATCCTGAGAAGGTTCATGGATCTCAGTGAGAAATGGGACAGCTCAGAACTACTGCTTTATTTCCACAGGTGAAACACACACCTACTTCTGTAGCAAGCTGGGCCTGTTCTTAGCATCAACTTAAAGGGATATAGTAAGTCATTTTATGTCAAGTCAAGTTGCATTATGATACTGGCACTCAGACTCTGCAGAGATAAGCAGGACAGTACGTACCTCTCTTGCTGTGCCTTCAATCTTTTTGTGGTTCTTGCCAGTCATAAACTGAGGATTATCTGTGAGACACAGATTTTTCAGAACTGCATGTCAACACACATAATCGCTTTACAAACACACATTCAGGTAGGCTCAGCATCGAATCATCATGGTCTCTAAAAATCAGACCATTGATTGTTATACATAGAAAAATGCTCCAATTTGAAATTATTTAGGAAAAAATGTAAAAAAGAAATGAGATAGAGAGACAGCACAGGCATTAATATGGGTGATAGCTGTATGAGAAATTGTATTGTTTACTAATTTTCCTGCTTGAAATGACAGTAAATGACATTTCTTATTCAATAGACAAGAATAAAAAGGAAGAGCCTTCCTCTGAATGCAGATATTTAGCATTTGAGTCAAGATCTCCCTTAAGAGCCGAATTGGCTGGGACTCCCTGCATGAGACTTTAAATCAGATCCTATATGAAATCAGTGGAAAGACTGTTTAGCAGGAATTGGAGGAGATCCCAGCCGAATAACAATCAGATTCCATTTCAACTCATACTCTTTCCAGCTGCTTCTTTTGTATTAGTTGGGAAAGTTTCAAAAGTTTGGAAACAGTATTCATGTGTCATCTTATCCCAGTTCAGGGACATTTTCTGTCTCTATATACCAGAAGTACTAACAGACAGTTTAATAAAATCCAGACTTGGAGATTTTCAAGAGTGTGATCATGGAGAACTGCATAAAGCCGGCCAGGGAAGAGTCTATTTCAATCAAAACCATTCTGCCCTGAGAAAATTTCGGCGACAAAGGATGATTAGATGTGGAATTGAGGCTTGTAAGGAAGTAGGTGGTCAAAGACTTTGTATGGATAACAGTTATGATATGTTTCCTCTGGAAAGAGTAAGAATATGTGGAGGGCTGCCTACTCCTCCATTGTATTCCATCTCTACAGAGAGGTCCACCTGTGCATCATTGTAAAGCTTTGGGTCTTCTGGAATCCTTCCAAGCTCTTTATTAATGGGGAATCTTCTTATGTTGTTATGTTTTGCTTATTCTTAACTTACAGGGAGTCTTTCATCCATCCATTTCAGAACAAAGTGTATGCACGTAAATAAGGAAGTACCTATATAACAATGTCATATGGAAAGTTCTCAAGCCCTTTCTGGGAGAAGAGTACACTGCAATACCTCTCTGAAGTGCCTGTATACTAATGCATGCAGAATGGGAAACAAGCTGGAGGAATTAGAAGTCTGTGTGAAGCTACAGGGCTATAATCCAATTGGGCTCCCCAGTAGCAAAGAAAGAGGCATGGATATACTGGAGCAAGTCCGGTGATGGGCAATGAAGAAGATCAAGGGACTGAAGTGTCTGTCATATGAGGAGAGGCAGAGAGAGCTGGAACCTCTCTGCTCAAGCAGGGTCATGTAGCACAGATTGCGCAGAACTGTGTCCAGATGGCAGGACAGGAATCAATAGGCACAAATTTAAACACATGAAATTACATCTGAACATAAGAAAAAAACTTTGTCACTGTGAGGCCTATCAAATCCTGGAATAGGTTGCCAGAGCGACTTCAGAGTTTCCATACTTGAAGATATTCAAAACCTTCTCTAGCTGACCCTACCTGAGTAGAGGATTGGACTAGATGATCTCCAGAAGTCCCTTCCAACCTGAGCAATTCTGTGATTCTGTAACTGATGAATACTGAATTGCATGAAAACATTACCATGGCACTTAGGAATTTTTCTAAAAAAGCTGGGCAAACTTAGTCTAGAATAAAAATTACTGCAAAATTCGCTGAATACAGTATTCGTTGATTTTCTTTTTTCTTTTTTTTTACTCAGCTACAGAGTGAATAAGAACAAATTTTAAAATAATTCAATTAATGTTATTTGCCTAACTACTAAATAAGAACAGAATCCTACTTCTCCTGATGTCAGTAGTTGACCTTCCCTTTCACCTGGATGGTTAGATAGGAGCTGCATGTCTCCAAGCCAGATCTACTTGTGCATAGGCTATGGAAATGCTGTTGATGCCCATAAATTACTGTACGTTTACATCTTGCCCTGAATGTCCTTTTAGGTGTCTTTTCTCCACAAAGTCCAGTGTCTCTTTGATACTTTGATTTCATGCTAACAAAATTTACCCTGGATTTTATTATTTATTGATTTTTTAAAATAGGTTTGTATCTTGAAAGCACATGAGCAGGCTACTATTATATGTATTATGCTGTTTATTCTGATTGGCATTTACAGCCATGCAAACAATGAAAGCTGACTACTCCACATAACATCTTTAAAGTGACACGTAAAACCTGCAGTTGGGTCTTTGCACACAGTACTATGCAGTGGTTGAAACACCAAATACCCCTATTTTTCCCCCTCGGTGCCTACTATGCAATTCAGCATTGTTTTGCACTGACTTATGCTGTTGTATGACAGTAATAACCATGAAATGTCAACAAATGCCAGAAGAGAGTGGTGCATTTCAAGCGCAACCTAGCCATCAAAGTCCAGTCTATAATGCAACTTGTTTTTTTCAAAATGGGAAGTTCTGTCTCCATCCAACTAAGAATGGGTCACTGCATGGAAAATACTATTACTGAAGTGGAGCTGTAGCAAGTGAGAATGGAATCCAAGGCTTGTCATCATAAGACCTGAAGAAAAGAGAGAGCCTCTTATATTTAAGCTATTTGAAGAGTATTACTTTGGCAAGAAAGGAAAAAATATTGCTATTCTAAGATCCTGCAAATTCCAAAATAACATCCCTCTGGAATTTCCCAAGATACTGTTCCAGTGAGACTTTTCTGTGCTGGGTCAAAACTTTGGCAATTTAATCTTCATCATCTGAGTATTATGAAGTGCAGGAACAGCTGGTGCACAAGTAAGTTAATTGTTAATGCAGTGGTTGTTGCCTGTGATTTAGAGCACCTAGTAACTACAGTACTAACTACAGTACATAGCAATACTATTAGAGATGTCTTAGGAATTCCGGTTGATGTGTTCATTTACTTTGGAAAAGAGAGATGGTGATGAGCACTATGAGCTCTTCAACATGCCTAAAAGCATGGATGAATTCTATTATTCTACCCAGGCATGAAAAAGTCCAAGCAAACACACCCTCAGACCTACCGTTACCATGAGCCTGGGTGTTTGTAAGATGTGCTTCAAATAATGGAGTGGAGCAGACAGAGCATAAATCAGATGCAGGCATGTATCACCTTGCCCTTTACAGACAGAGAGGTATGGAATGAAATAGCAAAGCAATCCCTCTGCCAGTTACTAGAGGCTAATGGTACAAGGGGATGAAAAAGGCATCAGAAGCTGCCCTTTTCTTTGAAGAGAAAATCCTCAAGCTTTTTATATACTTGCTGCACCCACTTCCCCTTCCCTCCCACGCTTCCTTGAACGTGGGAGTCTGGCACTGGCAGAAGGAATTCCACAGCAGCACAATTAAAAAATGCCATCAGTGAGGGAAGCTTCTGACTTGCAAGAATCAATTTAATTTCTTTTCATCATTCAGATTTATTCAAAGTGTTAATACCTCAGCACTCTAATGCACTGCTCCCTCCTCCCACATCCAGATGCATACAGTACTTTCAAAAATATCTCTTTGGTCATTTGGTAAATAGTACATAATTACTTGCAAAAAACAAGTCCCTCCTGACAGAAACTACCTACCAGAATATACATATTTGGTACTGACCCTTGTTGTAGCCGGTCTCTTGCCAGGGTATCTTTTGCTTATGATGATCCAGATCCAGCAAAGTCTACTATGTCATGAGCCCCCTCCCAGCTGTATTGTGGGCATAACTGCTGCCACACAGACTAGAGAGAGAAATCCGTTACCGTCAAGCTTAATTTGAATACATGGGGTGTCATTTGAATACACAGGGGTAAGTCTGAGTTCATATAGTTTGAGTAACTACCGACTAGAATGGTCATTGAAGCAATCAATATTCAGCTGTGAAAGTGTATAAACTCTTATCAGAGATATGACAAAAAGGATAATAAAATGCTGCACAAAGTAGGTAGTTTGAGCAGAGAGGTCTGTTAGATGCTGGAGAAGTCAGCTCAGGAACATGGAGGTATTGACAGGACCATTCTAATCCATGGACATCTCGGACATCTTCTTGGCAGCTATAGTGAAGTAGTAGAGACCAGGGAGAAGAGAGAGATAAGGACTGTTGAGGAGGTGCTTTTCTAGTTAAAACAGAATGCAAGTGTAGAAAAAGGGGAATTGTTTCTCAGTGTTATTTTCTTGTTGACTTTGAAAGCAAGGCAGAACAACTTTTGTCTCAATTGGAAAGAGGGTGCCCCTCTGCCACCCCATTCAGAAGTTTTTGTCAGGTTGCCCTGAATTGGCAGTTGTTCAGTATTCTTGCTCTGCAAAATGAATCACTGCTGATGTTTTTTATCAGGTGCTTGCTACCTATATAGAAGAATTTCAAGTTATAAATGGTGCCTGGATCACTGTTCAAAATAGCCCTGGATACCCCAGCCTTCTGAAGGCAGCAGCTGCAGCCCAGATTTTACCTTTCTCAAGGGCACCCAGGGAGCAGCCCCGGACAGCATCCTTGCTTCTTTGTGCATTTCAAGAACATTTCCACGGTGTGAACATGCAGGGCTCTACCAGCTATGTAAAAAGTCAGGTACTGATCCTTTAGAAGAAGAAATAGAGGCTATTGGAAGACAGGAATTGTGGGATTTCAGAGTCAAAACACCAGACATGAAGGATTTTATTTCTCTATAGGATAGGACTGGAGTGGAGCAGCAGAGCAGCATGTAAACAGGATAGGTGTAGATAACTCTGGAGACAGAGTACAGGAGAGAGGGCAGATACTCTCTGTAGCACATTAAACAAGCTCTTTTTCTTCTCCAAAAAGGAAATCCAGTGACCAATGAATCCCTGTTGCAATTTGCTTGCTCCAGATTCACCTCGAGAACACTATTCTGTGTTGCTGTTTACAGAACAATAGCTATCAAAAGTGGAATTCTCCCTCCATACAACTTCTGAGGCTAAACTCTAGGCATAAGAAACAAGATTTCTGCAGCTCCTAGTGTTAACTACAGATGCAGATACTGTGGCTAGTGTGCGCACTGCCTCCTACAAAGATGGAAAGCATCGTCACATCCCAGCATACAGGGTCTGGAACCATTGCTGATGTAGCTTCACAGCTCAAGTGTGAAAGCAGAAACAGCACTGCCAGCTTATGCTGAGCCACATGGTGTCAGCTTATGCTAAAGCCCTGTTAGCACCAAGGCACTGAAGCATACTTATTAAATCTCAGTTGTTAGAGGAGATTGCCCAGCTGTAGTACCACAAAGTTCAAATCTGCATCAGCCATCTTGTTTCAGGAGCATAATCAGTCCCAGTTCCTGAGTTTGCTGTGTTTGCAGCTTCCCTGAAATATCTCAACAGACCTCAGGCTCCTTAGGGTTTCAGAAGTACTTATTAGATTCTTCTTTTTCTTTTTTCTTTTTTTTTTAAGAGGAAGAGAAATAAGAACTTAGGCACACTGGTGAGAAGCTCAAAGCTGTATTAAATAGAGAACAATAGCGGATTTGTAGTTCAGATGCTTAAGCAAAGTAGGACTCCATACAAGGCATAAGCTAGCTGCAATAAGGTGCTACACAACAATCCGCAGCTCATTTAATTCAAGAGTAGCTCTTTAGTTGGTTGTAAATGCAGACTGTAGATTCCTGTGGTCATCACTGACCGAGGCCCTGCTTTTTTTGGCCAGGAATATGAGTGCAGACTGACATTTGTATCCCAGTACTGAGATAGGGCATGGATGAATTAGTGTAGGTAGACTATCAGCTTAAGAAAGGATGCCATTCAGTTATTGTGGCTATTTTTTTCCCAAAGCAGCTCCACTGGACATGGAATATAACATAGTCCAGTTCCTGGGATTGAGAGCAGCCTAAATTGTCTGTAATCATCTTGATATATTTGCCGAGGATATTGACTTGATAGTACATTGTGTGTTGCTAAGGTTTTAAATCTCAGGAATTATTGAGCAGTTAAGTGGAGAAAGAGAACAGCTTCCATAGCTTTTCCAAATCTTAGCTCATTAATCCCACCTGCACTCCTGCTAACCCATGAAGGCCAGGAGCATAGGAAGCCTTTGAAGTCTTAACGCCAAATCATGTATCCATGTGTTCAAATGTTGAACTGCACCTTCCAAATTCCATCCTCTCTCCACCTGAAAGGGAGCTTTAGTGCCAAAGGGACAAATGCTTTTCCAGGGCAGTTACATATGCAAATTCCGCTGCTGTCCATGTCAGCATGATGCTGACAACAAACGAGCCTTGAACTCTGTCAAAAACCTGGTGCAAACATATGGCTGTGCATGGTAGGGAGAGGGGCGAGGAGCTTTCCCCTGACACAATGCTCCCTCTTCCCTTCTAGCTGTCACCTGAAGCAGCCTTCTGCAAGTCAAGTTAAATCAAACTAAGGTCTTTCTCATTGTACTAAACTATACTCCTCTTGATATTTTGTTTTGTTTGTGTGAACCCTCAATATATAGTAGAGTTCTGAGCAGCTGAATACTAAGCAGCAGGACTTATCCCAGTGAACAATCTTAATAGTCTTTGGTCGGTGGTATGCAGAATAAAACCAGAGTTTAAATATAGTGCATCAGTCCAGTGGGATAGTAGTAAGCTTTTAAGCACTGCAAGGCTGGTGCGATTCGCTATTGCGCTGTCTTTGCTTTGGCTGCAAAAACAGAACTACCTGTAAGGACTCAGAATTACAGTGTTAGAAGCAGAAAATCAGGCCATGCATCTTCATGCAGGAGCAAGTCTACAGAAGGCAGTGGTGCTAAGGCACATGAAGAGCTCAGTGGTGAGCCATTTCTAGATATGCAGTTAATTTGCATGTTTATGGGATTCTGCAGTACTGAACAGTACTCCTCCGTACAGCTTTGTGCCATTCTCTAGTGCTGAAGTATGGATCGATTTCAACCTCTAGAAAGTTCTGTAGTTTTCTTCCTGTGCTAAAGGGTTAAACATGAGCTGCATGAGTGAGTAGCCAGTAAAACATCTAGACCTGATTAAAAGCAGACCTAATTCAAACAAAAAGCCTGAGCCTGACACTTTCTCAAAATGTAAAAATTTATTCTTATTGAGGAGAAAAATTCTTATTTATATCTCTCACTCCCAGTAACTACAAAAAGGTGGCCAATTCCACTAACAGGAGCCTTAGTTTTTTAATAGTATTCATACATAAGTCCAAGTCCAGAATGGGAGAGGAAAGAATGGTATTTACTCTGTTAGCAGGGTATCCAGGCAGAGTGCTAGCGATGAATCTCTTTAGCAGGACTACATACTCATTGGTATTAGGCTGACAAACTATAATTAATATACTGGAGGGGATTTGGAGAATGTTCATCAGTGTAATTAAAAGTGAGCTTTTGCCAGTTACTTTCATTCTACATAGTTATAAATCTATTATTTGAACAGAGAAGAAAGGGCCTTTATATAGTTCAAAACAGCAGAGTTATGAAAAGATGTTTCAAAGCTACGGAAGGGCATTATTAGTACATATTTGCAGACGTAGTCTGCACATTTGCAGACGTATAAACTTGCAAAGAAATGATGATGTTGAAGAGAGCTAAAGTTGAGAGAAGGAAGTATTTGTATAGAAGATAGATACTGTCTCAGAATAGCAATGTTGTATCCATATAACATCTTTTCATTAAGAAATTAATCAATACAACTTCTGTTTATGGTAATTATTTCTTGAAGGAATTTAGGAAATTACACACACACACACAAAACCACTAATAGCTTCCTATTTGAAATATTTGAAACATACAAGTCCTTAACCCCCTCCTCACTGCCAGTGAGTATTTCATGTATCGCTATCACTGCTTTGCCTTCAACACCTTAATGCTAAAAAGGCAACGGTTCAGCTAGCAGACAACCAGGCACTTTGTGGTTGGTGTCTTCTAGAAGAGAGAAATCCAATTTAAACGGAGTGAATGGACTCCCTATTGACATGTGATTCAAAAACATCTGCAGGGAGGCCGCCCTCCAAGTCCTCTTAATGTTTCTTTCATGGTCACTCTGGTTCACTCTCCCTTCCCCACTTCCATTCCTTTGCCTCCTTTAACACTTCTATATGCTGTCTTTTTCTTCCTCAGAGCACTTGAGCTCTAATTCTAACTTACAGCATGCCTTCCTGCTACCAAGAATCCAAGTCATCCAACAGTTGGTGACAAACTATTTTTCCAGCAAACAAGCTTCTTTCTAGGAACTACAATCATTTCCCTCATCCCTCTCCATACTATGCCTTAAGAAAGAGACCAATGCCAAGAAAAAAAAACTTCAGAGTGAATCACTGCTACTGGGCAAATGTGAAAGCATGAGAGGCATCCTCCATAAACCTAAAGAGTACTTCCTTAACTAGTAACTCTACAAGAGACACCCACATATAGCTACCTCAGAGACATGAGTGCTCCTCAGTCCACAGGAGAGCTTTCATCAATGCAAGTTTCTCTCAGGCCATCCACATGTCCCAGACCTGACAGTTATGTTCAAAGCTGAATACCTTCTCCAAATCTGTCCAATCTTATATTTTCTTAAGATATATATATGCAAGACATTATGTTTACTGCCTTAGGGATCAGATTTTTTTTTTGTACAGTAGATACTTCATCTTAAGCATCTTGCTGTGCACAGTGTCATCTAGGCTTAATTCCAGTTATGATGAAGTTAGCCCACAGAGAACGAAGGGTCAGTGGATCATCCTTATTTCACCTAAGTAGGTTATTTCATCCAAATGTAGCTGAAACATCAAGAGTTAAAAAACTACACAAAGAATAATTCAGCACATAGCATGAGAAAGGATGGAAGTGGGACCAAAAGTTGGCCACAGACCTTGAGCCCCCTTACATTTCGTAAGCTCCAGAAAGAAGTATTTACTTTTAGATGCTACATGAGGAAGTTATCTAGCAAACTGGACCCAGAAGCTAAACTACACTCTCCCATTTTGATTCCAGGAGACTGTATGAGTACCAGCTCATTATTTTTTTTCTTCCCTTACCTATTTCTAGCATGCAAGGGAGGTTCTGGCAGTCAGCCCAGCCACTCCTCATAGGCTTAACAAATGGATTAGACTTTTTTCAAGTGTTTCTGGGTAACAAAATGGACTTGTCAGCAGCAATTTTCACTGAATAAAGTGAGTCTGCAAGTGGCATCTCCCTCACTCTTGCTACTGAAGTCTGGTGCCCAGGTACTTGGGAAAGGAAATTTCTCTCAGGTAGGCAGTCATCCACAAGTAAGAGTCCACACACTCATGTGCCAGTCATTCTCACCCTTGTCCCCAGTAACTTCTTCAACGTACAAATAAGGACTTGCAGGATGAATGTGTGCCACAGATATGGGTGAAACTGAGCTGAGAAAACAACTGTTTAGGAAGATACGGCATTAATATCTCTGTCCCAGAAGCAGATGGTGATAAATGAATGTCATATTTGATATATTTGTTATAACCACCCAACTGGTTAACTAAGAAAAAAAGATCAGATCACAGCAGCATTGGCTCAGATTTTCTTCCTCCAACACAGGAAATTCCATTTCCTCAACACGGAAGCCTTGTGCTTATCCTTCCAAGCTGTTTTGTTCTGAAGAACCCACAATAGCTGAAAGATACTCATTTGCGTCAGCAGGTCATATTGAATTTTCACTTTCCAAATAATAGTGTATGCATATGGTATTATATACTGCTGAGGTGAATTTGTCTTCGGATATTTTATAGAACCTGTAGAATTAACACATTCCAGTGTGAAGCTAGAAATACTGTCAGTGGGCCTCCCCTCTTTGTCCTGTCCTCTAGTCCCAGAAAGGCAAAATTACAGTAAAGATTGAGAAGGATAACAAAACAGAATTTATTAAATAAAAACTGTATCAAGAAACAGTATGATTATTAAGCAGGTACTAAATATATTTTAAGGAATGAGTTCTGATCTTTTGATCTTGGAATTGTCAAAGAAACGTGAAGAAGTAATTCTCTCCAAGAATCACAAGGCATTCAAAGAAGTTCCAAACTACAAAATGTATTTGTTTTTTCACTTGTCAGGCAAGCAGGCTTGTATGTGTATCTATCTCATCCATCCATCCATCATGCTGAAGCACTCAGCATTTCATAAGTGGTTTGTTGTAGGCAATATTTTCATGCTGGCATCTAGACATTACTAAAATCCATCCTTATCTTTCCATACAATTTACCAGAAATCTAAGCCTGTGGAGGGTTGCAGAGTAAGACAATCCCCGATTGAAATACACAAGTTAAGAACATCCTATGTTGAGATGATGTAGCTCAGTATACTCAGTACATAGATATGTTCTGAACATCTGCCCTTGGAAGCAGACCTGAAAGCCAATGACAATGTTGGAATCTGCAAGCCTTTATGAACAAATATAGCACTGACCTTCCAGATAGCTGAAAGAGTAGGGATGGTCATTACCACTTGAGAGTCTGCCTCAGCTGAAAGTGGAGGCAGCAATGACTCAAGGAGCAAAGGAAATCATCAGCCATAAAGAAAAAAAAAATATTAAGTGAAGTATTAGATGAGGCAGAGACTAAGAACTTGGAGAGGGGTAAATACAACCAAAGCAGCCCAGAAACATCAGTTTGATGGTTGGTGGACCCAGGTTGGTGGGTCCACATACAAGCACAAATTCCACATCATCTTGCTAATATCCTTTACTCGGTTCTTCCCACTGCTTCATTCTTTGCAGTTTCTTCTTAAGCCACCTCCCATGCAAATCTGACTTCAAACTGCTGCAGTCTTGTTCTGTTCTTTTGGGATTAATATTGGAAGATATTTGGATCAACTCCAAGGACTTTTGGCGATGTAGAGAAGAATAGTAAATCAGTCCATTCCCAAGATGTATCCCTGAGACTATCAGGTTTGGACTGCTGTTGTTATTAGGGATGTAAAATAAAGCAATGATTTCAGCTATCTTTTGTTGCACTACTGCAGTAGATAGACAGCCACTGCCCATGTAACCTCTTTGACAACAGGTGATTAAATCAAGCATTTTTCAGAGCCAGGAGTTCAGACAAAATCTCCAAGATCCCTAATACCTTGGCTACTGAACCCATTGTCCTGTATCACAGGTTTTGTTGGATGGTCTTTTTCAGTCTGGTGTTCCAGGGATGGCCAGCATCAGATGCTCAAGATGAAGGGCAAGAAGAGCAACAGTAAATATACATGAGACACCCATACAAGCCTTCTTAAAATGCTGAAAAGTTTGAGAGCATTGATTTTAGGAAGGAGGTAAAACTTCATCTACATTAACTATTCTAGTAGGATAGTCTTATCATTCTTTTGAGCATCCAGATCCTCTCTGGGTCTTTCCAAATCCTTGCCATCAGCAGTGTCATATGAAAATTAGGAGGTCATCAAATTACAAACAGTTGAAGTCTGGAAGTTAATCAGAATATATTTTTAATCATATATTATTCCTCCATAAATAAACTCCAGCTATACTCAACTCTCCACAAAACATCAGTCTAATGACCTGTGGTTGAGACCAATAATAGAGAAATCTAGGAAGCTTAAGCCAGGGTATTGCAGAGAAAAGGGTGAAGGGTGGTAGGGCAAAACAGCTAGTTATTTCAAGGTACTCTTCTTTTTAAAGCACTGCCTCCTTCAAATCTCACCTATGCTGTTCCAGACAGACTGCAGTCAGAAATAGATCTAACACAGGAGAGAGATGCTAAAATGAGTAAGGTTTATACCTAATCTTAGCTAGGTTATATTGCAGTTCTGGGGGTAGTGATAGCATTGAGCTGTACATTTTGGGAGAAGTAAGAAGAGTCTTATGGTTGTGTGACCATGTTTCATAAACTTTGTACTGCTAAATAGATCCTGCCTGCAGTTCTCCAGCTGTCATCTTAGGAAAGATAGCAGCCAGTAAGAGCTAATCTGAGATGAATTCAGTTCTCTTTTGACTTTTTCTGCCTTTAATCTCCTGCTTCTAGACTGTACTTTTTTGTGGCTCCATTTGTTCTCATGTCAGTCATCTAAAAAATATAAGATAAAGACAACTAGCAAAGGGCTCCAGAAAAACTGAATTATCCAGCACTACATACAATGACTTTTGGTCAAAACCTCTATCGTTTCCCCAAAAGTCAAGTAGTCAAGGTTTAAAGGGAAACCAGAAAGGTTATGAGAGTTGATCTAGTTATATACGGATAAAACATTGACTGAGGAAGGAGCAATGGCCTGCCAACACTGCCTGAAAATTAATGTGCATTTAGACAAAGAGCAAAGCTACTGAACAAGCAGGCTGGTAGGGTCACGATACCAGGTTAAAGAGTTTAGGCTAGTATTCCTAATTGGGGAACTACAGCTATGCTACATAAGCAGGAATCACAGGGCAAGGCAGGGTTATGCAGGTGTTAGAGAGGAGCATGATCTCTATACTCACAGTGAGACAAATTTTCATTCTATCTTGATTTCTTGCAGTCTAAAATCTTTCATGCAGAAAAACACCTAGCTGCTCTTTGTCCATGGGAACAGGCCACTTTGGGTATTTGTTTAATTAAAACTGACTACTGGAGAACAAGGAGCAGGACAGCTTTCCATATGCTGACTGAGTTGGGCATTTGTTTTGTTCTGAGGTGGGGGAAAGGAAAAAAAGAGGTTAGAGCACATAAATTGTTTACCTCAATCCAGCTTTCAGCAGATGGGCATCTCTGTTTTAGGACAGCTATGGTCAGCACCAGATTTATGGCCCAGATGCCTCAGAGGGGCAACAAGACTGAATGAACACAAAACTCCAGATGCTTGTCTTAATGAGAGATTCAGCATTAAGGTAACATTAGGAAAATTTGCACTTTTTAGACCTAGTGATGTACAATAAAGACTGCTGGAGTGACTTTAGGTTTTTGGAACTCAACTCCTTTCTAAAACACCAGTTTTAAGAGGAAAGATGCTCAGCCCCTTGGCATTTCCTTGGCTGTAAAGGCCAAGGAAATAGTGGCAGAGAGCCCCTTTGCAGCCCAGTCTAACTGTCTGTGAAGCCAGAAATGTCTAAGAAACTTTGAGCTAACTCCTAAGCCAACTAGGTATCTCATGTTAGCCATGAAGGTCAGTACAGGCCTCTCTATAAGGTTTCTCACAGACAGAATCTGTGTGCCCCAATGGTTCATTCACCAATATCCCCACTGAGCTGCAGGCAGCTGCCTGGAGGGTACCTCTTGTCAGGAGCAATGTTGAAGACAGCTGAATACAAGCCAAATAAAAGTCAGTAATTTTTGCTCATGGGAGAAGAGGCTAGCATTTCAGCTGACAACAGAGGTTGCTGCTGGGCCAGGCACAGCTTTCCCTGCGTTTAAGATATGTCTGTACCATCAAATTCTTGCCTCTGAAGCATGCATCCCAGCTGGGCAGAGCAAGCACTGACAGGCGCAGTCTGTTCATGGTTCTCCTTTTGCATCTATGCTCACCCTTGTCCTCTGCAGTTACCCAACTGTTACACTGTTGGCAGCACTTACCTCATAAGTCCCTTCACCATGCTCCCTCCTTGCCTCTGAGTGTCATCTTCTTCTGTACCACCTACATCTCCTTCACCTTCCCAGAATACCATCTCTTCTGGCTTGCTTCTCTCTTCCAGGCCTCAATCAGATAAACATCTGTTCATTTTTAAAGCGACTAATTTGAAATAGAACAGTTCAACAGCATCCTGACAGAGAACTCCCCTCTCTTCCTTGTTCCCTGCCTGCCCTGCCCACATCAGCACTTCTTCAGCTGTGCTCTCTGAAACAGTTTGCAAGACCGGGGAGGGCAAGTTAGAGGCAACAGAGAAAAGGCCAAAAGGCAAAAAGATAAGCCATCAACCTATCCTTTTAAGAAACCATTACCCACCCACCTGAATCATTAAGATAAAAAAAAGAAACACACAACAAATCTGCACCCAAAGTGATAGGTCTGAAATCACCAGATTGAAAACACCCTGCCTTCCTCTCTGTTTTTTAAAATCAAAACAAGTCTTGTGCTTTCTGATGTTTAACTCCTCAGAGGATGTACATTCTAACTTAATGCAGCCCTTCTGACTTATGAAATAACATTTGTGAAAAACAAAATAAAAAGAAAGCAGAGAGAGGAAAAAAACATAAAGAGTTTTGCACTGACTTCAGCACAGACACTAAATATCCCAAGATTCTCTCCAAAACAGCACAAGATGACAGACCCACAGGGAAATGGAATCCACATAGCTACCAGCCGTTACAACCCTGCCAGGCTCAGCTACAAAAATCTTACCTGAAAGATTCCATATAGTAAAAGGATAACTGCTTTCCTGGACTGCTTACTCTAGGCTCAAAAGTGACTGCTGAGCCCTAGGACAACTGCTTTCTTTGCCCAGATAAGAGCTGCCTTATCCAACTGCCTCTTCATGGAGGTTTGCTCTGGTTAACCCCTCCTCTCATAGCATTTTATGGGCCATGCATGCCATGCTGCAAAGACCAGGCCTTACCTTCCTGTAGCACTGCACCTCCAAGATGGAATCCGCTACCTATGGTGTATGTCTGGGGGGAACACAAGATGCAGCAAATTGATGCAGAACTCCAAATACTTTTGGTTATTTGAGGAGCTCAGAGATATCATAGGATATTCCTCAGCCCCAGGAAGAGCTTTTTGTAAAGTTTACCACATATTCTTCTTCAATCAAGCAGTGCTTCCTTCTCACTATCTCCTTGGTGACTTCTCTCTGGGAGTCATGGCCGTGGACTTAAGGATCCCAAAAATCTTGAGGGCAAATTTCTGGCTGTGGACATGATCAGCTTTTGGTAGTGGTTTGTAAGGTGCATAACTGCTCTAGAGACCTCGACCTCTCCAAGGTTCAAGAAGACCCTGGTTTGGCCTCAGAACACCTGAGGTTAATATTAAACACTCAGAAATCATGACAGAATCAACAGCTGACTGTGCAGCTGCAGTGCTTAAAGCATACTAATTCCCTAAAGAGTATATGTAAGATTTTTTTTTATTAAAGCAGCTGACAGACATTGAACCTAAAGTCATGTAATTTCACAGTCTTCCTTTTCCTGTTTCCCTTTAGTTTTCTCTATGTTTCCTTCCTGGTAATTAGCTAACAAGGTAAGAGCCTTTTCATACATGTGTAGCCTTCCCTTTCTTATTCTTTTGTCTATTCTTGTTATTCTTTTTTGCTATGTTGCCCTTTGTTTTTTGCTCTATTCTTTTCAAAAGAGTAATCAGCAATCTTATCTGAGTGGTGCATCTAATATTAGAATAAGGGAAAGAAAGAATAGTGGAGTTCATGTAGGGAATTGCTGAGATTAGAGCTGGCTGAAACTTGAGGGTTCCATTTTTTCGAAGATTCCACTATTTCAAAATATCTTATTCTTATCTGGAATTCTTATCTTTTTTTTTTTTTCTTTCCACAGTAGTTCCTGTGGACACAGATTTCTGAAAGCATAGGAAATGCCAATATATAATTCTTCTCAAACCAAACTTACTCCTCAGAAAGAATGCTTGGCTGTTACTGAAGCAGCTGGGAGCCTTCTGCATTTCCACACTGCAGCTGGCATTTTCTGCTGCTTCAGGGTAGCCCTGCAGAGCTGCTTGCCTTGGCACAGGTGCTCTACACCTCTTGAGCTAGCCAGCTCCCAGGATTGCTTCTTTAAGATGTGGGCAGAACAAAGTCTTGGAAGGATGAAGAGACAAAAAACTGTATAGTCCTTTCCCTAGACTCATGACTACACTAGAGACTGGAGTCTGAGAGCCTGGTCCTCCAGCAGCTTCTAAGCAAAGATTCATGTTGATAATATATTGGAAATACAGGAAGCAGTTTGTTGTATTAAGCTAACTGGGAAGGCTGAAAGGACAGCCTTGTGGCTGTTCCCAGAATCATTGTTTTCTGTTATTTATTTATCTTGGTGGCCGTGTCTGACAGATCTTGAGAAAGAAAAAGGGGATAAGCTTCCCATTTCAGAGTGACAGCAAGTGTGGCAGGACCTTTGGAAGAATCTGAGACCCCAAGCTAAGCCAGGAGACAGATTTGCTGCTATCACTTCATTAGAAGCTACAGAATAATTTAAAAAGGAGATGACCCCATTCGAGTCCTGAGTTTCAGCAACGGCACTGAGAACACAACTCTCAGTGCTGTTAGACTGATTTGGAAACAGGGTGATTTGTGCCATCTGGAGATCCAACTTACTTTATTTCCCTTAGAGAGCCCAACCTTGGCTTTCTTCCTTTGGATGAATTCTTCAATGTTTCCCATCTAATAAACATCATTTACTCAAGTTTGTTACTTCTTACATTTTTGTTCTTCTTTGCTGTGATCTCTTCCTTTATTCCTCTCCGCTTGTGCTTGTCCTCTTAGTTTTTCACAACTATTTCTGATAATCCCAGGTTCTGATGTGCAGAGGCTGTTTCTGCTCTCTTTTTGGGGGGGAGAAAAGTCAGTTCAGTAATTGTCATGACAAAAAAAACAGCTTTTTTGCATTAAAGTGTACAAGAAATCATATGTAAGCAGATGTTACTGTCACAAACTACATAAAAGCCAGAGACATGCAAAGTTTTTTTTTTTTTTTTTTTTTTTTTAATATATATGGGGTCATGAGGCAGATGCTGATGAGAGAAAACTTTTTATTTGGCTCCTTTTGCCTTGTTCTCTACAGTTGCATATAGGAGGAGATGGTGGGGCAGGCGAGGGAGGGGAAGAGAATTGTGATCTATCTTCTTTCCCGCTCCCCACCAGCTCATAGTGCAAAGCAGTCATGTAATAATCAAATTTCTTTTTCAGCATCACTAGAGAGCCACTGTCCCCCTGGAACAGCCTTGGGAAGGGCAGTCTGCCCTAAGTTTTCCACTGAGTGAGCTGAACACTAACCTGTTTATTTTTTTCTTACAGGAATGAAACTGTTTTACACCAGTTCTGTTGCCCAGCAGCTGATGCAGAGCAGAAGCCTTCCTCTCCAGACTCCTCACCAAGGTGGGAAACCAGCAAAGCTCTTTCTTTTCCATCCTCTCCTGTTCTCTCATCAGCCACCACTGATCATCCTGCCCCAAACAAAACTCACGCATTATATGCCTATGTCCTCCTCCATCCTCCTTTGTGTCCCATATCTCCAGCACTGCTGTCTCTCTCTTTCACCTTGCAGAGATGTTACCCCTCCCATGTTATTGTTCACAATCCTCCATTGCCATCCACTCACACACACCTGTGAGACTCTGTCAGCCTCTTTTCAAGCATCTACTTCCAACTCACAAACACATTGTACCTTTTCTTACTCTTCTGTATCCCATATAGAATCCCACTTTGACACCCATATAGACATGCCTCACTCTTCTTCAAGTTAGTTACTCTACATTATAGTGGTGCCCAGACATACACTAGTAACCTTCAATAACTTAACTAGTAACCTAATCCTTAACCTTTAAGCTACAGCAAAAATCTCCAAAGAAACTGAGGGTTCTTCTCTCACATCAGTGTATACACAGTATCTGTTTGCTCTGTCTCTTCTACACATATCTGGGGCCAAAGTGACCACACAAAAACTGGGGCAGCCTGTGCGTGTGTGTTGGGGGGACACTTTAACATAACACACAACTGAAATGATCTGAGCTTGACTCAGAAGGACAATTGCAGACTGGTACTATTAACCGCTACCAACTTGCATCCAAAGCATCCATGCTTGGACACATAAGCAACAGACACATCATCAGTATACCCTTATCAGTAAATGATATCAATGCCAAAACCAAGGGATCCAAGGAAAAATACTGGGGACACCTGTGCTCTGCCTTTTCTCCATCTTTCTCATTCTTGCTATCCTCTTCTCACTCACAACCACTTATACCTCTGTTTCACAAACCTGCTCCTTTTTTTCTCATGCCTTATCACCTTGTTGACAGCAGCAAACTGGTACCTTTGTAAAGATTTCCCTCATTACACTGCTACACTTTTACATCTGACCTTTGCCATCAGTGTAAGAAGCTCAAGCTACTGGGAAGGGCTCTGAACATGAGTGGGCAGCTGAATTGCAGTAATGAGGCTGGATCGGTTTTGAAATACTTTTTCTCTTGTTTGTTCTGCTCAATAGAACGGTGTCTGGTGTCTGATATCATTGCAAGGAAAAGCAAATGGAAAAAGAAATGTATGAGTGCTGGACATTTGTAGGAAAAATATACTTGTGTGTGGGTGTGCTCGAAAGTGAGGTTCAGACACATTTGAAGACAGGGGGAAGGAACAGGATCTCTCCTGCCCATTTCTGTATGAAGATAGAGTTAACTCTCTGTGGTGTCTGTGCTGAGAGCTCTTAAAAATTGCTAAGGTTTGTGCAATGCCCCTTCGGAGAGTATATGACTACACCACAGTGACAGATGGGGAGATACTGTGAGGAAGAGGAGGAGGCAGCAGAGGTTTCTGCAGTAGGGACTGCTGCTTCTCCCTTGCACTTCTGAGAGACAGTTTTAATTCGTGTGCACTCTCTAGTCCTTATTGAGGCCCTGTTTACCCATGGCTTTCAAACCCTGCACCCTGACCCTTGCCCCATTCTTGTCCCAGCCTCCATCTTATTTCTGAAGGTTTCCTTGCCTTACCTTTTAGCATTTTCTCATCTCACTCAAGCTATGTCTTAAAGTCTGGAGTAGGGTATATCACCCTCATGTTCCAGGCCTTCCTTTTTTCATGCCCTGCCTGTCACTCAAACCTAAATGTGCCTGTGCTCCTTGTATTGCAAATGACCCAGCCTATCACCTGTCTGGCAGGTAAATGGAGAAGAAAAAGTCACTCATTCCAATAATTTATCAACTCGGCAAGTTTTTTCCAAAGATGAACCTGAGTCAGGAAAGTCAGAAGTGGAGATGAATGACCCTTACAACATGTTGCATCTCAGCATCTGACCCATACTGATTTTTGCCTGTCAGTTTAATGTTACCGAGATTGTCTTTTGTAGTTTATCCCACTGTGCAGGCCACTTATTTTCCATATTTTCTTTCCAAGACTTTCTTTTCAACTTTTCATTTCCAGTCCCTTCTCCCTCACCCAAATAGCAGGTCTGAATCTGTCGCTGTGAGATACTATATTCTGTGAAGAGACAGAGACAGTTGAAGCCATCCTGGCTATTTGAAGGCTAGGAACAGGTACACAGACTTTTTGCTTTTTGAAACAGAGCAGCCTTTAAATGTGGTCTGTGCGACTATCTCAAGTGAGAAGAGAATCCTTACTTCCCACACAGTGCTGGGAGAAAGGCAGAGCACACACAGTACCAATCAGCTTTATGCTGACCAGAAAGCATCTTCCACAATCCTCCAGGTTCTAGCGTGGACATCCTTTTGTTCCTGAAGTGGCTTATCTGGTGCAGTGAGGCAGACAAGAGAATCATAGAATCACAGAATCATAGAATGCCTAAGGTTGGAAGGGACCTCTAGAGGTCATGAAAAAACAGAGAGGGAAAAACACAAGGTGACCGTGGGACTCATGCCCATAGCTGACAGCAATGCTGCTCTGGAAGGCCTTGATATGCTGCTGGGAGAGGTTCATCTAATCATTATGGAACCTGTCACCCCACTTATATCCCGATCAGGATTCCCATTAAACCAGTGCAGTACAAAAGCTTAGTCAAACAGGACTGAAATACGTTGGTCAGACATCCTAAATAGACAATTAGCTCCTGGGTGAGCCAGGCACAGCACTGAACAAGCTCATCAGGGCTCCTGTCAGAACAGCCTGGGACATAGGAGGGTCCCTGCGCAGCTCCCTGAGTCCTGCTGAGGGGACAGCTAGTCACGGCAGTGCCGCAGTGAATTCGATAAAACAGTTTGGGTTTATTCTTCCTTTTCCCCCTCCATGATCAAGCATTTCCCTAAATGAGATAAATCCTGTCAGAACCGATGCCACTAATAACTGTCAGCCGTCTAGTTTTAATTAGAGTTTGCTTCATTAATGTCCCAACTCCTCTCTGCACAGCAGATTAAATAATGTACTTGCAGCTCATTTACACAAACCCCCAAACTGCAAGGCTGAGCTGCAATCCTTTAATTAAACAGCCCGGCTGATCCCTACCGCTGCCTCGGCTCATCAGTCTAAGCCGATTAAAGAGAATAGGGACTAATAAAGAGCATAAACAGGGAAGTGACTCTCATCTCTTCAAGGGACTCGGAGACTCCAGTAGTTGATGGCTCCTTCTCTGCTAGGAACCTTATATCAGCCCACATCACCTCCTTCTGGGACCTGCAAGAACAGTTCGTTCTGCTTTTAGTTCCTCAGGATCCCAGTCTCGTCTTGGTGGTGGTGGTGGAACAAACTTGGAGGACAGAGGAACTAATGGGGAGCAAGGAAGGTGAAGGTAAAGAGGGGTATCTAACCAGAAAGTCAGAACAGTGATGAAGAGGCAGACTAGTGAGAGCAGCCATGCAGCTCAGGCATGGGAAAAAGAGCAAGGACACAGAGTTTAAATGGGAGGCTAGCGCTGAGGATCAAACTGGGACAAAATTTGTCACTGTTTGTGTTTTGCGGTGATCATTGCACATTCTCCTTTTGTGGCCTCCCCTACTTGCTATCCTGCAAGATTACTAGCTCTTTGCAGTGTTGCCCGTCCAGCTAAAAAGACCTTGGCTTCAAGTCGGTGAGTATCGATTAGGTGCATATCAGTGTCTAATCATTAAAGAGAAGTTAATTCAGTGAGGCAGAATTTCCATTCACCTTGTTCTTACTTGCTTCAATGACTCTCACAAGCAGAGTTAACTTCTTTTCTTCTGTCTCCCTTCTCTCCTCTACCATGTGAATTCCTGGGGAATTAGAGCTTCTAAGATTAACGGTGCAAATTGCCCACCTGGCTGCCCCATTGGGGTTGTGCTAGGGACCAGCAAGTATGATGCCACAGGTTATGAACATTTGGATATGTATGTTTGCCCAGAGTCTTCACCCAAGAAACCTAGAGCCAAAGCGAAGGGTAAGGTGATGGAAGCAACAGGCAAATTCCTATATTTGGGCTCTGCTTAGAGCTTCCCTATCTCAAACTGCACTACAAAGCTTGGGCCATTGGTTTCTGCATTGGAGCTATACAGCATCTGGCATAAGGGAAGTCTTGCTGCATGATCGTACCCATCTGCCAAAGATAGGATTGAGGGGATTGAGGAGGCTCCAAGATGGTGGAAATAAGAGCTACCCCTGCTTCTTCACTGAGATGCTGATTAGACTCCAATTTAGTCAAATCCTATCATTTCATATAGGAATTGCTCTTTTTCTTGATGACTTCTGCCTGTTAACAGCAGGGCTCATTCTAGGAATTTGAATAGCGTAGTAATTGCATTTCCTACTTCTCCCAGTCTCCCACCATGAAGATGGCATCCCAGAACAATGTCCTTAAAGTGTGTCCAGCGGCAACTCGGCTCCAACAGGATTACATACCATTTGCCTTTGTGTGAGGTAATGTGACTGAGATGAGAAAGATTTGTTTCTATTAGTGTAATGAGAGGAAATGATGGAGTCACAATCTGAGGGAACAGTATATTCAGTTGCCTTTCATGGGCTTTTCCGAGCCTGCTTCTGGCTCTCTTGCAGTGCTGAATAAGAAATCATCAGAAAAAAATCCTTTGCTCCAGTGATGGGGAAAAAAAAAACCTCTACAAAATTATTAAAAACCTAGGACAGGTCTGCTTTGGCAATGGGCTTTGGGACATCACTTGAGGACTGGGAGATCACATCACAAAGGAGACTGGATAAGATCCAGCTATCTTTGTGTGAAGAGCAGGATCCGACAGATCCCAGACAGCACTTTGGGAAGGAAGAATGTTACAACAATGTTTGTGAAAGAAGGAAAGTGCTTCTTAAGTGTAAGAAATGCAAAATAAAACTGCTTTGAGGGCAAAGGAGTCTTCCCAGGAAGAAGAGAGGTCTGAGATCTGAACAGGATTGCCTGGAAATGCTTGGATATGTACTGAGTAGAAAGGCTATGTTCTGAAAGATTTAGGGAAAAGGAGCACAAGCTCTGCTCATGCTATTTGTACACAGTACATCCTTATGAGGTATAGCTTTCTAGTGTAGAGAATGCAATGCTTTTTAGATCAGGACTGAAACATGATCAAGGCAACTGGCAAGTGTTTGCCTCATGATTATGGCCCAATCAAATTGTAACTCAATATAATTTAGACTTCAAACAGCTGCATACTTGTTTCTAAAGTACTTTCTGGATCAGTCACTGTCACAGACTGGCTAATGCTTGGCATTACTGCACCAAATTCTGAAAAAGACACTTGTAATTTATCCTCTTACCCATTGGTTACATGTCTAAGCCAGCCAGCCTTTGCAATTCTGGTGAAATTCTCTCTTGCCCCATTTCTGATTTATTAAACCACTCAGATGGAATTGTGTGTCCTTGCCTGAAGTGGTTATTTGTGCTTGTCACCCCACTGCTTCATGTGGAAGGGTGAAAAGTGGGTGGACAGATTTTGGACAGTTCTTTGAAATCAAACCTTCAGTCAGCAGAAACACATTTATCTTCCCAATATCCTGAGCTGGATGAGTGTATGCTACACTCATCATAGCACAATATTAAAAAACAAAATGTGATTTCTTTTACTTCTGGAGGCCTTTTGTCTTTGACTCTTTGTTTGTCTTTACCTGAACTGGCTGTTTCTTCTACACACACACTAGACATACTAGCTGTGTGCTGTGAAGACATGCTGAAATGCACTGGCAAGATAATCATGAATATTACCCACTGCACAGTCACATTATCATGTTCCTCTTTGGCTGTTCACTTCTCAGGAGCAGCTCTCCCCACAGTACAGTTTTCACTTTGCCTCTAGGCCATCTTAGGTCCTTCACCAGTCAGATCCTCCTGAGAGGTCCACAAGATTTTATTTGACTTGCTAATGCAATACCCCCTAAGGCTGGAGCCCATGAGGTTGATGGGAGCTCTCCACATTAATCCTGCTTTTAGCTACCACTAAAGCTTTTTTAATAAAAAACTCAGAGTTAGGTAGGGAGTCATGATTTTATACCTGCATTGTTTCAGCACTACTGAAGATAACCGAGCTACCCAACATTATGTCTGAACTTGTGAAGAGTATTGACCCTGCCTGACAGAAGTGGTGCAAGTCCACTTCATGAAAGGAGAAATTAGCTTTTCTGTCCTAGAACTGCTGGCAGGATATTGAATCTGTAACCTGGAGAACAATGTTTCCTCTCAGCTCTGAGGTTCACTGTGGCTCTTGGTCCATATGGGAAACATTATAATAATTCTAGTCTATATTAAATGAGATCTATGACCTACCACACAAAATAGCATAACAACTTTGACTAATTGATACCCAACAGGCAGTATCAAGTGCAGGCTCCAAGAATAAGTGGATCATGAATTCTCTGATTCTTCACTGAGAATCCTTCATGTCAGAATTACAGCAACAGGACATGCCAGTTTAAAGGAAGCTTCCATGGCCACAGTTTATGCCTTGTATGCCCTGAGGAGAAGTGACTTCACATACAGCATTCTTCAGTCTTTCTTACCTACTAAAGTTCTCCACCACACTGTTTTGTAAAGGGCACAGGAGAGATTTCAACAATATTTCTGCTTTGCTAGCACATACTGTTTGTGCTTCTTTTCTTTTCCTTATTGAGGTCACAGGCATGAAGAGAGGATTTTTTTTCTGCATCTTAACAGCTCATCTACTTCTTATTCTTTCCTCCCTGTAGATTTAATAATCTTCTGTTCAAGATATTGCAATTGGAGGTTGTGGGGATGCTGCAAAGAGACAGGGATGGGTCAACAAAGTTCACCTAAATATTCCCCCGGCTCACAATTGTCAGAACTTCCATTTCAGACTAACACAGAGATGTGGGCCAGGAGTAACACCTGGACCTGGATTTCAACTGTTTCTAATCTTGGAGCTGAGTATATCCTCTTTTTCAAAGGGTGTTTTTTATAGACAGGGCTAGCAGCTTTAATTGCCTTACAGGAGCTTAGGTTCAGAATCACAAAGATATTTCGTGCATCCAGATTTAGAGGAAATAAGAAAGCATATATGATTATAAGTAAAAATTAGACTATGGTTTAAGAGAACATCATTGACATCATTGTTACCAACAACCTTGTAAATCTCTTATGCAGAAGCACTACTGTCATTTGTTCTGGTACTGTTAGCTGAAAGAATTATCTCTTTCGTGAATCACATGAAAAAAGAGGAGGTGCATTTCAGATGCAGTAGCTTAGTCCTGTAAAAAAGATCTGCCAGGACTGAAAATTTTGATACACTTTCCTTTAAGGGCAATTTTCTGCTCCTTCTCTCCAACAACTGGTACCATCAGTTTCAGGAAGGTTTAGAGAACATAAAGGTGGGGAAGTAAAGTGAAGAATAGATGGCCTCTTCAATGGGAAAAGAAAGGTATCTCCAAGAGGAGGAGCCTGCCTGTCCTGTTGGCTGCTTGGTTTATCCTCTATGAACTCCTTACTTCATGAGGAAGAAAACTGGCAGAAGAGAGACACCAAAAGAAACTAGCATGAAGCAACTCCTTTTAAAACTCCAAAGATATCTGTCATACAGGTGTACCCTGAAAGCCTGAGGCTCATCCAGGCATTGCAAAGCCCTGTGTCCTCCATTTCTTCCTTTGCCCTTGTTGCTTCTGTTGCCCACATGGGTCCTGCTCTAAAGCAGTTCAGACTGGGATTCAGGCACTCTTCTACAAAGTGCATTAGCTCTTGCCACCTCTTGGACTGGAGCAATACTAAACTAACATCAGTGAGAGCAAGTCAATCATCTCTCCCCGCAAGTGAGGTGCACTTCTACCAGCTATTATCTGTTATTTCCTATATTACTGGGTGACTCAATCATGGCTTGCAAATGATCCTGGTGTTCTCATCTCTGTATTGCAAAGTATCCACAGTCTAAAACAGACTCATTGCTTAGTACCAGTCTCAAGACTTTCCTTCCCTTCTTTGCAACTTTAATAGCTACATCCTGAGTTTTCTGTGTAATAACATCCCAGAGCTACTTGAGAAGAGACAATGAAGCAATGACAGCTTTGGAAACAGTCTTACATCTAGCACTGGGAAATGGACACAGAAGACTGGTAAGGCAAGATAGGCTTTGATGGAACTGATACCTTTCATCCACTGTCACTGCTGGCATCATTTTACCTTCTGAGCTGTATCAGTCAAGATCATTTGCAGACCCTCTCCCCAAAATCAGACAACTACAGATCTTTTCTTCAGTAAGATGTGTTCTACTGAACTCATCAGATGGTCGTGATGGTCTCTCTGACCACAGACTTGCTCATGACTTTCAGGGCAGAGAGATGAGGCAAGTATGTACTGAGAAATTGGCAAAGAAATAGAATAAGAGAGACTGAGAAAGAGAGAGGGGATGGTTTCAGCCCCAGAAAGAAGGAAGTGCTACTGTAATGGTAAATGTCAAAAATGCTATATGGAAAAGAAGAGTGATGGAAGAGAAGGGATCAAGAAAATCAAGTAAAAAAATAGCATAAATGAAATAAGAAATTGGAGAGAAGAAGAATGTGTGAACAGGGAATAAGTGAGCAGGTCCCTTGGACAGAACATTCTTTTTTGTGCCAACATTCATTGGCAGTGACAGAAAAGAGGCTCTGGCCTATTATTACACATTTTCATGCAGTGAGATATTAATACAAAAGGCTTTTCTCTGCTCTGCAATCCTAGCTCATGCCCATGCCCATGGGAAGGTTTTCCTGCATGTTTATTTTCCAGCCATCCCCATGGAGCAGGTTCTGTTTTCAGATGCAGTAGGCTCTCCTTTTGGAAAATCATGGCTATGCTTCAGAGTACCTTCGTCTGTGCTGACCCTGCTAAGCTTTCAGCTTTTCCAAGAAGAGCTGAAGAGCCTGAGCAGTTGAAGTGGAGCATGCTGTAAGCTCAGGCCACTCTCACTGGGCTCTGTAGGCAGCTGGTTAGCCGAGAAAAGAGGGTGAAAAATGTGTTGTGACTGTTCAGAGATCACAGGAGAGCTGGAGACCATCCCTGCTTCTGGGAGGAAAGAGCTTCCTGAGGAAGGGCATCAAGATATTGACAGGAACTTAGGTTCAGTTAGATGTGGATGCCTAACTTCCTCAGTCTCCATTCAGAGTCTAATGGGTCTCAGGAGGCAAACTCCAGTGCAAGGATGCTGCTGTTGAGAAGGGTGGAATGGAGAGTGATAAGGTGGCAGCAAGCAGGACTCTATGGGCAGATCTTGTTTCCTGACAGTGCATTCTGCTTTCTGCAGAAATACCTATTTCCTAAAGTCTTTTTCCTTGTTGCTGTACAAGATGACTTGCCATTTTACTGCCTAGATGGAAAGTCAGTGCAGTGAGGAGACAGAGAATAGAGGCTGGGCCAGTGGCTAACAGGAAGCTGGTCTAATGAAGACACTGAGGAGAATGACATTTAAGTGGAAAACAGCAAGATTTTACCTTTCCTTTTTCCCTGCAGCATGTCACAAAGCTGTCCCTGTAAGCATGCAGTACAGCTGCAACAAACCAGCCTCAGATACTAGCAAAATGATATACTAAAGCAAGCAGAAATGCTGCTCAATGCTAGGCTGATTTCATAGATGTAAACCCCACTTCCCAAGAGACTTAAATTTTCTGTCCTGGAGGTCTGAAGCCAGGCTTCAGGCCAGGTTACTTAGATATTAAGATTACTAAGTAAACTACTTAGATGAAAGTGGTCTGTGTCTTCAAAACTATGGAGTCTACTTAAATCTCCTTCAGGCTAATTATGTGTTGAAAGACAGCTAGCATAATTTCAAATGAGGCTGTTTGCTCTCTAGATGAACAAATCTTACTGTGGCCACACAGTTTTGAAGTGTATGATAATAACTTTTAACCATCTCTGGTTAGTATTTTGGTTGTTTACACATATAGAGCATGCCATTATGCTCCTGGGAACTCTATTTGCCTAGCAGTGAGAGCCAAGTGTTGCTTTTGTCGTGTCCTAGGCTTCTATGTTGTTGCTTTCCTGTAAACAAATTATGATGCTGTAATTATTGCCTGCATTTGGGGATTGATTGCAACCTCTCTCTTCCCCTCTTATGGAGAAAGGAGGAGGAAGGTGGTAGGTTGCCCTATGTATACAATGGCTAGTACTACTTTACACATCTATTTTCTGGGGTCACTGGGGAAATGAAGCAGCTGCCTGCAATTTCCCAGAATGCACAATGTTAGAGAACTAAGTAAAGGTGCACGAAACCAGATTGTGCATTACTGCACTATGAAAAAATATTTTTGGGTTTATACAGATCATCTGGGTCTTATAAGCATGATTCTGATCTTCTTAAAAATATAGCATTTAAGGCGAGATCCTCCATTGAGTTTGATGGAGCCCACTGGTGTGAGGCCATTCAGCACCAGCCAAGGCTCTGCCCAACAATGCAGTGGGCTTGATTATGTAAAGACAAAGTTCCATTTTTCTTAGATGATCTTCCTCAGAAAGATCAATGTTTGACTACAAAGTGTAAGGTGGGAATCATTTTCATCCCTTATAGGGAAGTAAATTTGAATTGTCCCTAGAGGCATCCGATCTTGTATGACAAGATGTGTAAGCTGCTATGACATCCTGTTTTTCAAATGGAAATGGAAAAAAGAAAGGAGAATAAGGCCTTAGGGAAGAGAAGTAGCATAAAGCTGATCAGGGTGTGAATAAAGAAGCAGTAGTGAAGATGGGTTGGAACTTGCAAGAATATAGCCTTGTGCCAGTAGTACAAGACTGTGATGACTGTCCACGGATGGGGGAAAATCAGCAGCAGATAATGCTAACTATACTTTTTCTATCCTTGTCTTCAGCCATATGCCAACCCCAAAATATGGATCTGAACATACTGAGTAAACTAAAATCTGGATCAGATCTGCTTCCCTGATGCTGGTGAATGGTGTTGGGACTGTTTGTAGTGAGGGTGGTGATCTGAGGCTCTGTTACTCTTTATGTTGAGGATGGCTGGGCCTCCCTCCCCTGGGTTTTATACAAATAATGGTCCTCTACTGCATCTCATCTGCAATGATCACAAGAGATGCAATATGTGAGATACCTGATGCCAGAAACAAAAGTATCTTGCATAAGTGAAGGTCTTCTTGTGACATAGCTTCCTCACTGCTCTCTGTGATTAATTCCCTTGCTCCTTCAGGAAGGAACCCAGAGCTACAATTCAACCCATGCTCTATCACAGCATGATGAAAAAGGGAGAAGATTACAGAGGTCCTTGCCTAGGTCTCCAAGAGCTGTGTCCCTCGCCCAGCTCATAGGTAGAGGGCATAGGAGAGCAGGGGCTCTCCTAATGGAGAGAACTGACAGGAGATATAAGACTTCCTCCCATTGCGGAGGCTCTCCTGCCTCCCAGCCCTGAATTCATCTCATTTTAGCAGTGAAATTCTATCTTCTGCATGATTGCACCGGCAGGCTTTTGTTAGCGAATTCGGTGATGTTCAAACCTGCCTCGGGGATGAGGAGCCAAGAGATCTGAGTCGAAGTGGCAGAAAGGCTGCTGCTGAGAAGCCAAGTTTCTCTTTCCTGGGGTGCTGAGCGGGCAGTTACGCTAATGCAGGATGCCATCTGTTTTTTCCTCCTCTAAAAGGTCGTGTTTACCAAACATTGCAGAGGCAAGAGGGGTCTGGGGTTAAAGTAAAAGCAATTACACCCTGCAGAGCAGGGGTCTCCTGCCCCTTCCCTATACACTCAGTGCTTCCAACCTCTCAGCGGTAGGCGCAGGGTACGCTGCTACGTAACCCCCTGCAGTGACAGGCTGTGGGACCTCTGGGTCTAACCCGCAGAGACAGCATGCCGGCTACAGCGTGGGGTGTCCTGAGCCGAGGTGCAGTGGGCAGCTGAGACGGGGACTGTACTCCCAGGCTCAGCCTGTGCTCCTGCAGCTGGTGAAACTGGAGGCATGGCTAGGAATGAAGGAGAGGGGAGTGTGCCAGAGAGATGCCTCAGGTGTCATCCTGAGGTGTCACCCAGGCAGACAAGAACATCCATGTGAAAGCTACACCACCTGGCACTGCTAACCTTGCACCATAGATACCCTTTCCCATGCTGTGGGAGCTGCCTTAGCTTCCAAGTCACCCTCCAAAGGAGCCTCTCTCTTACAGAGAAAAAGCAGAGATCCTGGTCCTCAAGTGGCTGGAGTCAGTCCTGGTGAACCTGCCCCTCAGACAGGCAGCCAGCCAGCCCAGACTGTCATCTGACAACCGTCTTTGCACCATGAGCACCTGTTGTGCACCAGAAACACTCCTGTCACATGGTTCTGTGGCAGGAGAAATAACCATGTAATGATATGGGAATTAAGCAATTCACAGGGATCATGTGTAAACTTTAGATTTGAAGTACGGGCCTTGACTTCAGCATGTTGGACCCCGTGGCACTTGAGGCACTTGTTATTACTGCATACTCCATGCGCTTAATATGCATCTCACCAAGCCTGCTTTAAGGAATGTTGAAAAGATGTTGCTCGGTTCACTCTGTGCTTAAAGAATGTTAAATTGAATTGATTTCCAGTATATTTACTGTACTGTACTGTCAAAACTATTGTACAGGTGCATGTGCCAGCATTTTTTTTTATGAGACAAGTAATATATGCTGAGATGGGTGATGAGTTTGGTTAATTATCATTAATTCCTTTTGGGTAAAACTAGTGAGAAGACGGCTCAGTGCCACTGCTTTGCAAGGTGTTACGTGAATGTAGACAAAATCGGAATCTTGTTCCTATTTTTGCCTGTGTTGGGGGAAACTGTCTGAGAAAGCTGCAGCTCGGTTGTCAGGGCATGATTTGCCAAGATCAAGTTCCAAGTTCTCTGCCTCCCTGGCAGGAGGGATTTTTTTCCTTCCATCATTTTCTACATGGTCCCAGACAGTCTGCCTCCAAGTCACCCTAAACCCCAAACTTTAAAGCAATCAGTAACAATTTTTTGAGCTCAGACCCCAGCATGTCAGAACTCTCTGAACCTTGAAAAGATCCCATAGTATGCTAACAAGCCCGCCCCAGCCATTTTTCATTGAATTCTGATCAACCCATTCACCATATGTTAATGGTATCCTCAGGGAACACTAAAATGAAATAAACTGAAAAGGCACTTTGCACCCTGCTAAGTCAGCTTTTCTTTTTTTTTTTTTTTTTTTTTCCTTTTTGAGCAAGGAGAGAAGGGAGAGGACAGAGGGATGTCCTAAGACAGATGGAGGACACGTTCTTGCAGACTTGGGATCTGGACTCCATATTCTTGGCTCTTACTAGTGACCTCGTTTTCTAATTCTCCAAATGGTGCCTTCTAAGTGATTTTATTTTGACCTCTCTAAGGCTTTGAAGTCTCATATGACTCTCAGGCTGTGGTAATGCTAATTACTTACAGCACTTTAGAGCAGCATACAGACAATAACTAACTGATCTGTGTTAAGAGGCTCCATGAAAAAGATTCATAAATTACTGTGGTACTTCAGCACTAATCCATATAATTAGTCTTTGCCACAGTTACGGGGCACCCTTCACCGCTCTCTTCTTCTGGAGTGGCGCTAAGATAAAGTGAGCTCTGCCTCCAAAGTACTTTTGCGACACCTCACACCCTTAGCTTCCTCTGATCCAGTCATCTGGGTCTTGCATCACTAGTGTACTTGCCAACAGGGTGTCTGAGCACCCTCTTCTTGAATGACTATTTGCTTGTAGCTCTACCTAGATCCAGATGACCCATTACTGGTTTTGTTAGTCTGTGATTTCTCTTATTTCTCTTAATTATTTTTTCTTCTTGTAGTTGAACAGAAGCAAAAATACATGTTTTGTGTCTTTGGACCACATGGGACCTGTGTAGCTATGGAACTGTCAATTAGAAAATTCAATTTCCATTTCTCACAGGCCTGGTGTTTATTGTGAAAATCTCTCTTGTCCTTGAGAAGAGTAGCTCTCCTGGCTTTAGAGCCCCATTTAGTCACTCAGCTACCCTGTAAACATCTCTTCAAAAGCCCTGAAAATTACTGCTGGGAGCATGAACTGGTTCTGGTATTTGACATTTTGCTCAAGGAAATGTAATGTCTGGAGCATCCAAGTTCTGTACTCCTGTCTATAGGTCTAGCTTGAAATTGTCTACAAACATTTGGGGGTCGAGGATACTCTTGCTCCAGCCATCAGGCATGGGAATGCTCACATCTTACTGTCAGGATCTTATAAATAACCATGGTACAGCTCCATAGTTGGTAGCTTGCCTCACTGCAAATGTGTTTCCAATAAGAGGGACGTAGGAAGGAGGATGCTAGGCAGTGTACCATCTTAGTGGTGTTAGAACTGAGAAATAGCCAAATCTCATCCAAAGAAGAGGATGACACAGCAGCTCTGTACAGATAAAGGGAGCTGATGCTACCAGGAAGGGGCCATGGACATCTCTGGCTGAGAAATCAGGATCAAGTCTTATTCATTTGGACTTTAGATTTCCATAGTACCAGTGGAGAGAAAAAAAAAAAAAAAAAAGGAAATCTGAAAAAAGAACTCTCCACAATACCATTTTTCCTCCTTGTCTCACTACATCTTTCTCCTTAAACAAAATCTTCCTGAGAAATCTGCACATAGAAGCTAAACCCTTGAAGCTTGATTTGCCTGTGCTGGACACTGACAAAAATTCGTACTGATGCTCAAATTAATAGTCTCAGTGCGAGCTTTCTTAGCACTGTGCTTCCTGGAAACAAACACTAAGACTTAAACCAGAATCCTGATATGCCTCTTTTGAAATATGCTTCTTGCTAGACTAGCTGTCATGTTTCATTTAAGCCCTGGGACAGATTGTCTATGGTCACCATCTTTGTTAACAAAACTATTTTCTATCTGCAGCAGCTATATGAGAGTTAGCACTGCAAAAGCAACAGGAGATACCTGAAACATTAGACAGATGTGTTTCCTACAGCAGATGAAACCCACTTGTAATAACAACTAAGATAGTTGCTATGGGTCATAAAAGTCATGAAGGAATATCTAGAAAGAACAAAACAAAACAGCTGCATTTGTAGTCTTCATCTTTTAACTGATTGCAAGCAATTTACATTAGCATTGCAACTTTCAATCAAACAGAATTCCCTACCTGATTGCACAACCAGCAGAAAATTACTTCATTTATCATGCAAAGGAAGCTGTAAAGTATGTGAAAGACAGTGGCATATGACACTTCAGGACAGCAAGCAAAGGATTCTGATGACAGTTGAAACTGCAGGGGTGATGCTGGGAAACAAAACTAAATTAACCTAGTTGGAGTTTGGCCAGGACATTGGGATTCACACCTTAGACTCTGCATGAGATTTTTAATTATCACAAATGGCTAGATTTTTTTTCTCATCCAAGAGACAGAACATGGAATAACTCCATGTTTCTCCTTTTACTCGGGATATTTGACTGCACATTGACAAGAGAATAGCAACAGTATCTCCATAATTTATTTATAAGAGCACTCTGAAGAACCTCAGATTTTGCCTCAGATATCTTACATGTTGTAATTTCTATCCTAGCTCTACTTTTTTTCTTATTTTTTTTGTAACTATGGTTACAATAATCCTTGAGACCCTCACTTACTAACAAAAATTGTCCTCTACCAATACAGATCACCTGTGTCACTGAGGGCAGAGGGAAAGGATGAGGATCATTAAGGTTTTAGTCTCTATTTCACTGCAGTATCCGACTGTATCTTCAGCAGTGTGCAGTGTCTCCATATAGGGGCTTCATCCATGTTCATCTAGTGGAGAATGCAGAAGAGGCCTCACCAGAACATTTCTTTGAAAACAAATTTAAAATGAGAATGAAGTTGGAAGAAAAAAGAATGGTTGCTGCTGGAACCACGGGGCTGGAATACTAACATTCAGACTGCTAAGTAAACTCTGTCTCATTCCTTTTTCTGTTGCTTATAAGTCACTGAAGTTTCCCAGATCAAGCTGATATTTCCTGGGTTCTGTCTCTGGCCCAAAGGTGAAGTAGGTTTGTTTTGTTTTCAGGTTTTTTTTTTCCTCTCCACCAAATAAAAATTATTGAGCTTCAAAAAGAATGGAGATACTATTTCCACTCCAGCAAGAGTTTCTGAACAGCTCCACAGCCAAACCAGCAGGGGGTTAAAAAGTTTATATTTAGCATAGAAACATCTAGTTGAAAAATGCCTTTGAGTGCTTCAGTGAAATCTGATTTTGATTTGACCGAGTTTTAACCCTCAGAAAATTCCACACTGGCTACATGGCTGTTTTCACTGGGCTCAGAAAGGTGGAGGAGGAAGGCAAGGTTATATGTGTATGTGTGCTTGGCTGACGTCTTTATCCTAGCAAAGTGTCTTTAGGGGCTTCAGTTATGCAATGCAAACAGAAGTATTGAGGTTAATGGCTCTTTTCAGACCTGTGTAACTGAAGGTGTGCTCCTAGAGCTTGCACTCTCAGGACCTTGCTGTGGCTTGAGGTGAATTCTGAGTGCCTGGTGAGGTTAAAGAGTGCTCCTGGGCATGTTGGGTTTGTCCAAGGCTCCCTTGCAGGATACAGAGTTCAGAGGGGGAAGTATAAGATCCTTCATAAGGTTGGAAGGAAGGGCTTCAACACTGTTACGCCTCAAATACTGCAGATTATTGGAGATCTCTCTCCTCAGGATCCCCTGAAGGAAGACATAGAGGCAAGGCCAGCCTCGGGAGCCCTCTGTGTACCAGGGCAAGTAAAAGAACTGGAGCACTTAACTGTTTTCATTTTGCAGGTCAGCTGAGCTCACACTACTTACAGATCCTGTCTGCTCTTGCAGCAAGCAGTGACAAAGCTCATTCTGAGAGGCCTCAGGGCCATGCAATGGAGGATGCTGGGTTGTTATTCCTACATGATGTTGAAACTGCAAGAGCAAAGGGGATCTGGGATGATGCGAGGAAAATGGGGCTCTACTCACACCTGTCTTTGAAAATGACCCTTCATCGAGCAGGTAGTTGAAGTAGGTTTGTCACCTCCAACTTTTTTTTTCTGAAATGAATTATTCTATTGCTCTATTAAGCCTGCTCTTTTTCCTTCTATATTAGCTGCACACGCAAGATATCCTGCCATAATGAATGTTACTTCCATAAACATATTACTGCCATAATATGTTACTCATATTATGAACTCCATGGGAGAGGAAACCGAACAGCTAGCACAATCTGCAGGGGATATAAGGCCTCACAGAGCTATAGGTCTCAGTCCTGCAAAAACTCATGCATACATGTACATGTTCTGCCATGAGCACTCTGAGCAAGAGTACATCTAAACATGTGTGTGAGTGTTTAGAGGGCCATCGTGTCAGGGAACATTTTCTGGCATTTACAGTCCTTGTATGCTCTCAGGGAAGTCAACCAACCATCCTGCCCACTGCCTGAGGTCCTCACCTGCCCTAAAGAAAGTCTGCACAGAACAATGTGCAGACACTGCGGCCTTGACTCAGCTGAGCAGTGTGGGACATGCTGAAGTGTCTTGCTGTATCAGTGTCTGAGTCTAGCTGAAATTGCTTTGTAGGGCACAGTCCAGTTCCCACTGAGATAGTTGTGAGGTTTTTGGTATGCACTTCAATGAGAACATGATCAAACCTATGTTCACTTGGTTATGTCTTTAGCTGAGCATGAAAATGACTGCGCTGATGGTTAAGATGAGAATGGATAGAACAGAGGCTTCTGATAAAAGTGTAGTGGTAAGGGCAAAGTCTCTTATTAATGTTGCCTGAGATGTGAACGGACATAGAACAAAAGGAGTTAAAAATGAATGCATGATGTGCATATATACCTTCTGGTAAAGAAAGAAATAGTGTATAGAACAAGGCGAGGTTTTATAAGATGTACAACATCTAATGACAGTTTTATGTATCATTTTAGAAGCAGCTTCTGATTTGTGGCTATGCAACTATGTCATTTTAATATACTTTTGACAAAGTTGTTTATGTAGCATTTATGCAAGAGACTAGTTTCTTCCATGAATTTGTTTTTCTAACTCTAACTGGTGGCTACATGAACGAGTGTAAAAGTAGAACTTTTCTACCTTTAAATCTTTCTTTCTTAGTTCTGAAGTAGGGTGTTTGTTTTTGGCTCATCAAAGTGTCCTTTCTGAATGAGTATTTATAAATTTGATTTTTTTAAGTCTTTTGAAAGGAAGAGGAAGAGCTGCCATTGGAAAGAACAAACTTCATTTTATAGTACTAGTAAGTATTCAGAAGTGCTGTGATGCTTAGGAGGTAAAGTCCATTTATAGGTATAAGACTTGGACTTTTACATGCCTACAGCACTTTTGAAAATGAAACCTAAATGCTTCTAAGTGATTGGGGCACTACTGAAAACTGTATCTAATTTCCCTCACTCTGCTCTGACACCAACACTAAGTGTACGGATACACAGGTCTATCTGTTTCATAGTGTGCAGGAGAACCCGAAGTCCACTCCAACGGGCCTGCACATTCAGATTATTCCTCTGTAGCCACTGGAAAGAAACTGATATAACATAAGAGGAAAAAAACAAACAAACAAATGGACCAATAGTTCAGACAGTACCCCAGGACACAAGAATTTTTGAAACTGGTTGATTTCATGAAAAATTTGGCAAGGAAGGTTAGCAAAAGACTTCCTCACCTCTTAAGTGTATCAGATATATGTGAATCATGTCAGCTCTCTTAGAGTGCGCTGTTAGACACTGGTTTCATACAATTATTCCTGTGGCTGACAGGAGGAAAGGGTGTTTTCCTTTCTCCGTGAGATTTCAGTGGCACAGTAATCTGCCCTGTTGGTCAGAAAGAAATAGCCTATTTTACAAAAGCTCTGCAGCCTACCATGACTCTGCTGCAGACATACTTGCTTTAAAGAGTCAGTATCTCAGGGCACTCTAGATGTTTCTGCTATATCTTTATACTCTCAGCACTCCAGGAGTTTCTTTAGAATTTTGGAATTTTCTTTGGAATTTTCAGCTGCCCTGTACTATTTCCCTCATGCCCTTAAAATTCCATTGGAAAACTGGATTCCTGAGGTCTGGGCACCAGGATGGGACCCCTGGACACACAGGGAGTTGGCATACAGAGGTGACTGCCAGCTGCCACCTGCTTCAGGAAGCAGGAGAGGGATCCTTAGGCCGTGACAAGCTCTTTGGCCCTTACCTTCTGCTGCAGCACCTTGATTGGAGGCAACCGCGCAGCTCAAGGGAGTTGCAGTGTTTGCAACACAGGTGCCTGCTCTTTGGGAGGGAGGGATCATAGCTCTGACTACATCAATGTACAGCCTTGTTTTGTCTCTGGGCGACACCCTTTCCAGCCCCAGGCTCCCTAAACATTTAAAATGCAGAGCAGTGAATGAATATAGCAGATAATAATAAAAACAATCATAAATAATACAAATAATATATATATATATAAACAAATAAAAAAGCAAAACATTGCATTTTGTTCACAGTGATGATCCCTGCGGTTCCACAAGCAAGAAAGCCGGGTGTGAAACGGAGGATCCGAAGGAGACCGGCAGACACAGTGGCCAGGAAGGCAGGTCCGACACCCAGACGCTAAAAGCCCAGCATGCGGAGCTCCAAGAAGAGCAGGCAGCGGGGTGTTCCCCTCTGGTGCAGAAGGCGAGCCTCCACCACACGGGCTCCCCAGTGAGAGTGCAGCGCAGCAAAGGGACGGCCTCGTGTTCCCATGCGGCTGCCTCCGATTATGAGCTCTCCCTTGATCTAAAGAATAAACAGGTACAGAGGCTTCCTATCAGGCTGTGGGAGAAGGGGATGGGGTGGATGGGACTGCATTCACGCTGTGGTGGACCATACCTCTGCAAGTACTTTAGATTCGTGATCACCTTGAGCACTTGCCCCACCTGAGCGGACCTAGTCCTTTTGCTCTGTGGAGCTGGTGGAGGAAATAACTTCCTCACTTCTGCCTACCAGTCCTTCACCCAGCCCCACCAGGCTCTGCTCCTCACTGCTTGTATTCTGCGGTCTAAAATGGACCCAGTTACTCAGGTGTGACTGTAGGGCTAGAGATGGGTTGTGGGCAGCCAGATACATGGTGCCAGTAGGGCTCCCAGCAACTCACTGTCTTCATCAGAGATCTTCAGGTGCTCTCTTGTTCTCTTGGGACACTCGGGGCAGCTCCATACTCTCTTCCTCATTAGCCTCAAACGACGAGCTTTTTGGGGAAGTGGGGTTGACTCAATAGTTGACTTGTACAGAATCTACTATGGTGTCAATATATCACTATCATTCAACTTATCAATGGATTTTTGAGAGACAGGCAGGTTCATCAGGCTAGGAGAAAATAATTCACTCTGAACTGTGAGCCCATCATCCTATGCCTGAGGCTGCAGTTGGGCTCCAGAGCACTGTGTCTGCCCATTGCTAGCTGGGCAGATGTAGCTTTTGTCAGAGGGATAGCCAAACTGGGGCTAACGGTAGCCAGCCTCCTTGCTGGCAGGACAGTGGTGGAATGTGCCCCCACTCTGCCTCTCTGCAGATTACAGCCCAGGAGAACTGTTCTGCAAAGAAAAATACTAAAAAATACTTCTGACTTTCCTCTGGAATGGTAGCTCAACCAAAGAGGATTATAATGCTAATATACAGGTCCTACAGGATAGGAGATGGAGAGTACAAACAAGTGGTAGTAACAGTGTGCAGACTGTGTTCAGTGGGAGCATTCAAAGGGAATTCTGTCATTGCACATGAAGATGGAGGAACAGTGGTCCCAGCTAACAAGGTTCCCACAGAAGAAACTGCTGTTCCTCTGTGCCATTTCCCCCAAGGTATTGCTGATGTCCCAAAACAGACATGTCAGACCAGTGGCCCACTAAATTCCCAAGCAGCAAAAAGGCCTTAATTCTTTAGCTCTGTCGTTCTCAAGTACTGCATTCTCAACTTGACTTGGACAGAATTCTTGCTTCGCACTCATGAAACAAACAGGAGAGACTAATTAACTGCCTCCACAATCTAATGTGACATATCCTCAGGGTGGGCCAGATCTTGGCTGATATATACAGGCTTAGTCTCCTTGATGCCCTTGAGCTGCACTGATTTGTCCTGGGGAGTGTCTGCCCTGTGATATTTTAAGGTCATGTTGTCCTATGACTGTTCTTGCAGCAGAGGCCAGACCTGCCCTGGATGCATGTGAGACAGAGAGACATGTTAGCTGCTTGTTCATTACATTTTGGTGCCCTGCAGTACCGTCCTTGCAGAGACCTTGCCTATCTCATAGGTGCATGTCCTTTTCTCACAGCTAAGGCGGGGTTACAGTATGCGTGCTCCTGAGCCTGATGGTTTCCTCTCTGGAAGGGGGGATTTTCAGGGAGGGAAGAGCATTAATTCTTCCACTTTTACATTCTATTGTATCTGCTTTTAATAGGGTTTCCTATTGATTTATTTGTCAAATAGAGCCGTTGAAGGGGAATCAAAATGGTAGGATCCTCACAACACTATCCCAACATTTACCCTGTCATAGCGCATAGTATTTTAAGTACTATTAGCGCGTAACAAACAGATGGAAGGAGAATTTTTAGCCCTGCAGTGCAGCTTTGGAGCAGGGCTGAGTGCTAGTAAGAAAGGAGGGCAGCACAGAGCTACCTCTGCAGTCCTTGGAGGTGCAACTCACTTAGCAGCATTTGCTTCTCAGCACAGCACCGAGAGGGGTGTGCGGGAGGTCATGGCTCTGCTTGCTGTCCATCCCAGGAGAATGAGTGTGCTGACAGTGCTTAGATCAGAAGCACACCATGCTGCGAAGCTGGAAGGGTAACTTTGGTCCTGAAGACTGTTCTCCCTGAGTTTATGTTCTGCTGGAGAGCTGGGAGAGTGAAGAGGACCACAGAATAGAGCAGCACACTTTCAGTAGTACATGGTCCCCACTGACACTGTGCTGAAAGGTTGGCATATGTCCCTGCTATGAAGGAAAATATCCCATTAACACATGGTCATTATAACAAAGCTCTTCTGTTGTGAGGGGTAGCGGAGAGGAAGTTAAGCAGGGATGATAGAATAGTTGTATTCTCCGTATTTTTTTTTTCTTACATTGTATACATTGACTTGAGCAACTCAGATTCTGTCACTGGATATGATTCTCCTCAGCTAATACTCAGGCCTGCAGCTTTGCTGAGGTGTGCACCTCAGATTTATGGCCACATCCAGGTCTGGCATTTGGGCTTGCCTTAACCTAGACTTATTAAATCTCCCTCCATGTGCAATCCTATAAAACAATGGGTATTTCCCAGTCATTTCCAATTCAGCCACAAGGCCTGAGTTGTATAGACCGAGTGTTCATGTTGAGAGACAGAAACTTATTAGGCTACTGATTCTTTAAAATACCCCCATATTTTCCCTTCTGCTTTTATCTTCCTTTGGCTCTGGCTGTCAGATCATTCCCAAGAGAAAAGTAGTTTTAAATAGGCAATTACTTGTGATTCATAGGATTTATTAGGAGTAAGAGCAGGCCAATCATGTCTGGCCTTTCTCACCTCTCAATTGGGAAGAGAAGGTTCCTTCAGCAACCCAGACATACATCTCTATTACCTGTAACTGCTGTGGTGTGTTAATGGGTGCCCTTCTCCATCTTGAGATGGGAAGAGACAGGCCAACAGCTGTATGAATTCCCTAATTCATCTGGAATGCCAGTTAGCTTGGCCTGGTAGCAAATGTGAATATCTCAGGCTTGAGTAAACAGTGTAAATGGCTGGACTATGTTAAGAGGAGAGAGACAAAGACCTACAAAGCAAGGATTGGGAGAACACAGGGATGTGGGCTGCTGCTCTTTACTTTGCTAATGACCCCAAATCATAGAATCATTATGGTTGGAAAAGACCTTCAAGGTCACTGAATCCAGCTGTGAGCCCCTCAACACCATGCCTACTAAACCGTGTCCCTGAGCACCTCATCTACACGTTTCTTGGACACTGCCAGGGATGGTGACTCCGCCACTTCCCTGGGTAGCCTGTTCCAATTCTTCACCACTCTTGCCGTGTAGAAAATTTTCCTAATATCTAACTGAACCTCCCCTAGCACAACTTGAGGCCATCTACTCTTGTCCTATCTGTAGTTATTGTGGAGAAGAGACCGACTCGCACCTCACTGCAACCTCCTGTCAGGTAGTTGTAGAGAGCAATAAGGTCTCACCTGAGCCTCCTCTTCTCCAAACTAAATAACCCTCCCCTTTGGGATGTGCTTTGGACCAGCCTTGGTAAGTCCTTCTTACCCCAGCTGCAAGACACTGTAAGACTCCCCCTGCTTTGGGCAGGGCCACCGCATACAGAACATGTCCTTGCACTCTTGGTATGAGCTGGAGAATGGCCTAGGTTGGGACTCTTCTCACTTTACATCTTGTTATGCTGCTTAATGTCTCAGCCCTTGGGGAAGACTGAGATAATGGATTGCAATGAGCTGATGATTGTACTGACAGCTTGGACCATTCCTTTAGATTCTGCAAAGGGCCTTTTCTTTTAGTACTTATTAAAGTCTGCCTTTTTGGGAACTGTCCTTGCATGAAAGAAACCGGCCTTTTACTTCAGATAAGCAATGACATCTTGTCCTAGGCTCTAATAAGATCAGAGCATCTGAATTTTGCATTTGCAGAATGGCTGTCACCTCCTTGGAAACCTCAGATAATTATAAGGCTGATGCTTCTGCCTTATTCTGTGTCTTACTATTATTCCATCCCTCAGATAGCTGTGTCAGTCCCTCCCATTTGTTCTTCTTTCCCTCCCAACACAATTAGCTCTACATTTTGATTAACCAGACCATTATATTAAGTGCTCACGGTCAGTTGCCAGTAATAACTGTCTGGGTTGGGTCTGTGCAGGTTATTGGTTTAATTTGCATGGATCTGCATGAGCCTTCCTCCTGGAGGGAAATGCCAAAAGGTAAGTCAGACTCTTTCCTTTGGAGACATGTGGCAGGAGTGCTGGTTTTGTGGTTAGGATTTAAGATTTGAGATGATCGTTTTGGAAGGAAGGAAGGGCAAACTCAGGCCCAATTCTTCTGTTGACCACCCAGAACCTCTTTTTGCCCCTGAATTCCTGCTTCTTCTTGCCACATGCAACAAACAAACTCTGGGGACACACAGGTACTTTGTCTATCAAAAAAAAAAAAAAAAGAAAAGAAAAGAAAAGAAAAGAAAAGAAAAGAAAAGAAAAGAAAAGAAAAGAAAAGAAAAGAAAAGAAAAGAAAGAACAAAAAACTATTGATGAGTCTTGCAGCAAAGGAACCTGAATCTACAGATCCACAGTCCTCGTGTGATCTAGCAGCAGTTTTGCAGGCCTCTTCAGGAAACCCAAATATTAGGCCAATATTAGGCCACATCAGGAGTAAACAGAGCTCTGAGAAAGCTGTCTCTACCAGTGCAGTGACTAACCCCATTGCTAAGCAAATTGGTTTATTTGTCAGTGCTAGGATTAGATGCTTGCTTTATGAAAATGAATTCAAGAGCAGCATAAACCCCAAATCCTACCTTATAGCTAACACAAGATAAAGAGTTTCTGCTTCATTCCCCGACAGGGAAGCACAAAAGTATGTGCTCCCCCTACTCACCAAGAAATATTAGGCTCCCACCAAAGCAGCAGGACGCCTAAACTTACTGCTGCCAGGGAAGATGGGGTAGTAGTGGTCAGTACCTGCTGCAGCAACTGATACCTGTACAGGGGCAGAAGAGCTGCGCTCACATTGATCCTCTTCTCCTGCCATCTCCCAAAGCCATATCAGCTTTCCCTACTTCTAGAGCAGTTAAAAATATTGAAGAGATGACAGGGGTGATTTGCACTTCTCTCAGCTGTCATTTCAGGCCTTCACTTGTAGCTAGATTACTAGCTGATAGTTTTCTCTGCTATTTACATACTATTACAAAAAGGGAAAGAAGAAGGGAGCAGATGAAAAGCCACGACTCTCTAAGCTGGGGCTCATGCCTCAATCTGGCCTTGACTACACAAAAACAATCTGTATTGAACTGCAAATCTTCCATGAGCTCGCTCTTTCACCCTATCAACATTGTGCTAGCAAGGCGCAGTGTGAGGGGCAGGGATATCTATCTGCCAATGGAAATACCTCAAGTAGTCAGTAAAATACATCCTTACTTTCCACCGAATGCTAATGCTAATGAGTTCAGACTCACTACAGGAATGATGTAGCAACTCTTTTATTCATTCAGGACTAAATTTTCCTGCACTCTCAATCCTTTACTTCACCTTATTTTCTGGACTTCTACATATAAACACATATACACATACATATCACCTGTTTGCTCCTGTGTTCTGCAGCATGAGGTCCAGACAATGGATAGTTTAGCTAATTGTACAGCCATAATCTCAATGAAGATAATTTGAGTTTATCCTTTTTCCCTCAAACTCCATTATCATACTCACATCAGCCCCCTTGTCTCCTATCTGTCAGGCCCTGAGATATCAAATACCCTCCTGCAGCACGTAATGAAGTCCCAACCGCACAAGAAGAACAGGGAGACTGCTAAGAAGTATAAATATTAGACTGTGGAATAAATTCCTAGTTTGTTGAAGCCTGTTAAAATGCCACTTAGCTCTGGGTGTACGTATTTGCATATGTATATTGTTAGCAGCTCAGAAAGGAACAAATCCTGCTGACACTTTTCTTGATATCTTCTCTCAACATTTAAAATCAGATTTTCTTACCTTTCAGAACTGAAAGTCTTTTTCTTCTTGAATTATTTTCATTTCATTTCTGGCTAATGCCTGAAAAATTCAGAGATCAGGAAGGAAGACACTTTGAATTTTAGAGAGCTTTTTAAAAGGTACTGAACAAATCCAACCTCCATTGACTTCTGTGGAAGTTGATGTTTCTCACTAACTCCTATGACCAAGACAGTATTTCTTATGCTTAGAAATTAACATTTATTTACTTTTTCTGAACAAATTCTCCTTTGCCCTGAGAGTATTTCCTAAAGTGACTAAGGAAGGCAGGAGTATTAGTAATACTCTGGGACAACGACTCATGCTTGAGATCCCCATGGCATTGGTAAGCATGGATACAGGGTTGCCAGAGTATTGCATTTGTAGTGAAGAGCTTGCTCTAAAGAGGATTAGAGGTGAGAATGCAAGGCAAGGGGAGTTTCAGCTTATACAACTGGTGATGTAAGAGGAGGCGTGATCATGATACAACCGTGAGAAAGCTAACAGTACTGATGCTTCAGGCAGCCGTGCCCAAAGAGGTGCGTTCTGTCAAAATCAAGGGCATGACTATGCAGGAAAAAGCTAATTCAGTGCTAGAAGTTCCTCTATCAGTCATTTCTGACTAATCAGTGTAGGAACTGGGGGCCATGGAAAGCCATCAGAAGTCAATTGAGACAAAATAAGCCTGTTTGTTTGTATGTCTTTCAGATTGAAATGCTAGAGCACAAATATGGAGGTCACTTAGTGTCTCGCAGGGCAGCCTGCACCATCCAGACCGCTTTCCGGCAGTACCAACTCAGCAAGAACTTTGAGAAGATCCGCAACTCATTGCTAGAGAGCCGCATGCCACGCCGCATCTCTCTGAGGAAAGTCCGAGTCCAAAACTCGGAGAGCTTCTCTGCTGAGAAAGCACTGGTAGAGGGATACAACTTTGTGGGCATTCCTTTGGTGAGGTCCCCATCTTTGCCAGCCACCATCAGTGGGGCACTGACTGAGCTGGAGGACTCCTTCACTGAACAAGTTCAGTCTCTGGCCAAGTCCATTGATGATGCCCTCAGCACCTGGAGCCTGAAGACCATGTGTTCTCTGCAAGATGGGAGCTCATATCAGATCAGAGAGACCTTCAGTGCCAGCTCAATGCAGCCAAACCAAGATTTAGAAGCTGAGCTGCAGGACAAGGAGAAGGAGGAAGGGCTCCTGCCAGACACCCTGCCCAAGAGCAGCAGCACCCTCATGATGGCCTTCCGGGACGTCACTGTCCAGATTGACAACAAGAACATCTCTGTCTCGTCGTCTACCTCCGTGTCCATGGCAAACTGCCTCAGTAACAATGGCCAGGCTGGGCTCTCCCAAGCCACCAAGGCTGAAGAACACTCAGGAGAAGGGGAAGGAGAAGCCGGGGAGCCACAGACTGCTGCAGAGAGTTTACCCGAGTCCACAGCTCTCCAGAACAGCCACACTTTCACTGAGGTGAACGTGAGCACTAATGGCATGGAGGATAGCAGTGCTGAGTCTGGACAAATGGCAGTGCAGAAGCTCCAGTTTGATGCCAACAACGAGATGGGGCAAAGCAAAGGCTCTGAGTCTGAGAACGTGGACAACTCGGAGCAGCTGAGCAGCAGCAGCACCTCCACTTCAGCCAAGTCAGCCTCTGAGGTTTCCTCGAAGGAAGCACTGCAGGCAATGATCCTCAGCCTCCCACGGTACCACTGCGAGAACCCAGCTAGCTGCAAGTCCCCCACACTTTCCACAGACACCATGAGGAAGCGCCTCTACCGCATTGGGCTGAACCTCTTTAATATGTAAGTTCTGTTTTTCCTACACTACCTCAGACCTCACAGGAATACTAGTGATGGCAGGCTCTGGGGCTAGACCCATCTCTGGGGAAATCCTTTCATATTCAGGGCTGTGGGCCTTTGGGTGTGTAACACAGACCACCGGCTGCCTGCCTGGAGGCTTTGTCCCCAAGTTCCTGCAAGTGCTATCTCGATACTCTGTCACAACAGAGGAACCAACCAGAGCCCCATGCTCCGCTGAGTCCTGAACCTTCCATCCCAGTTGCTGTTGACCTGACATTCACGAGCTGAGCTTGGGATCTAGGCTCCTGCTCCACTGTTGTAAAGGCGAAAGTGTAGCAGCCTTGTTAACTTAAAATGGGGCATCTCCAGGGAGAAAGACAGACTGAGAGTTGAGTTTAGCTAGCTGTGTATCTGTGCTTTGGCTGCCATTTTCCTTTTAGGTTGTGAATAGTTTTTTTTTTTTCACCTGACGGACCAGGTTTAGTCATCTCAGTCTCTCACACATCTGAAACTGGTTTTGTATGAAAATGCTGTAGGTGTGAATGCTAAAGAAGAGCAGCCCAGTGATTACAGTCAGAAAAGGTTAACTTGGGGGGTCATACACATTCTGTTTTGTACTGTCGGAAAGCAGCTGAGCTCCTATAAGGATGTTTAGATTTGTTCATTGCCTATAGAAGAGACTTTCCTGATCAAAGTGAGCCATGAGCAATACTGCTTTTTGCCCCATCATCACACTCTCATGTCATGCTGTTAAGTACCCTGATGAGGATGCTGGGGGTGTGATACTCCCATACATCAAAATGTTGTGCCACATGTTTGTGTGGGCCTTTTGGCTAGAGCAAGGACTGAAGATTACACAGGACTAGACAGCAGTTTTTCACAGACAAGGGAGCAATGTGCATGACTTACATATGTCTGGTATGGAGGTGATGGGCTCTGGGAGGGAGGAATCAGGGTAAGATGTTTATAAGGTTCAGAGCACATCCAGAACTAAAATGAAGTTTTAGAAGACAGATTTGGGAGTCATGGAAATTGAAAGAACATTTCATAAGGTCTAACATCAGATCATGAATGAGTGGGTCCACTTGTAAATGTCAGAGTCAAGTTGTGGGTGATCATAGATTTGCTTGGTGAATACCCACAGTCTGGAGCTCAGAGAAGGTAGGTGCCAGGCACTGATGGGGGATTGATTGTGTTGGAGATGGTTCTAGGACCACAAGAACAGATGCTCAGGTGCTGGTATTGGGATAGGTGTCCTTCTGGAAGGGGGCTTGGGGTTCACATCTTTGCAAGCCAAGTGTTTCAGCATTCTCAGCAGTGCGTGGCAGGACTCCCTCTACCTAAAGTGTTTTCTTTTGGTTTCTGCAGAGTTGCCACAAGCACTGATGTGACAGTAAAGCAGGAGTGAAAATGCTTTTTTTTTTTTTCCCAGCCTCTCCTTCTCTCCCAGTCCACTCGGCACACATTCATATGACAAATTATCCGTGCTAGGTTTGTTTGGGAGAAGCAGCTTTGCTGTCTTCCTTCTTTCAGTGACTCAGGTTCACCACATCTTGCAGGTCCCTGTGGGACTGGAGTTTTGGTGAAGCTGCAGAGCTCAGAAACACGACTGGTCAGGCTTCCCCTGCAACTAGTTGCTGAAATAATGTACTAGTAAAATTTAGAGCTTAGTTTTCTTGATAAAACATAGGAGGATAGAGAGAAAGGCTTCTCATCATTGAGGAGTAAAACCTCTTTATTCACTGAACAGTAGCAAGGGGCCACATAGCTCCCCCGTGACAAAGTAGTATGCCCCAAGCCCTGAGACTGCAGTACAGCCATTCAGCCTTTTTCAGTTATTTGGTTGTTGACATCCCTGCTAATTTCCAGCAAGGAGCCAGGCTTTACCGTTGCTAATTTCCAACAAGGAGCAAAGGCTTACCACGGTAGGGCTTGTGATATGGGCACCAATCCATAGGGCATGATGCTGAGACAATGCGTGTGTGTGCACCTTTTCACCAACCGCTCCCCCAGGACAAGAGGTAAAAGCCTCCAGTTGCCAGCACCGTCTGTCATAATCCATGCTTTCGCCCTGCTCTGTGTTTTCAGGAAGCAGCGCTCTAGCTTGGAGCAGGCCCCTGGGAACATATTGATCCTGCACTGCGGTGGCACTTTCCCCATTCCCGCTCCACAGTGAGGGGGAGGAATCCCTGGAACAGAGATTGCTTCATTATACAGTGCTGCTCTAATAACTCAGCGTGTGTGGGGACCGCTGGCTGCATGGGCAGAGGGAAAGCCAGCAGGACATGAGGAATCCCACGGCATTTGCTGGCCGTGCTACACACCTCTGCACCACTAAGAAAATAGCAGGGACCCGGCTCAGAAAAGATGGAAGCAGAGTGGTGTGCTACGTATCTTGGTAAAAGCTACATGCTGCAGTACATGAGATATCTGCAGGTGTTCAGTGGCAGAGGTGCTGTGTCTCTAGCAGAATTTTGTGCAGAACAACTTGGATGCAGGGAAAAGATGATGAAAGGCAGTGGCTAGTGAAAGAAGTGTGCAGGTATATTTGAGTTTTAGCCTAGGCAGTGCAGAAGGGCTCTCAAATATGGGCTGTTCTATCCTACGTTGTCATACTTCATGTGTCATCCCTCCTAATATCCATACATCCATGCCAGTGTGTGAGCTGCCTTCTCATTGCATTCAGCTCCCAGCTACCCTGGAGTGAATCCCAAGTTAATTCAGTGACCTTACAGTCTCACTTGTGTAGCTGAGATCATCCTATGGCCTTGAACGCTACCCTGTCACTTGCAGGACACCAAAATAGGCACATGGAGGTGCATTTTAGAATCTCTTTGTTGCTGAGCTTGATTCCAACTCATATATATGACCTTTGCCCTTAGCAGAGAACTTTACTTGTGTTCTTTGAAGGAGAGTCAGGTATGTGCAATAGCACAGAAGTAGCACAGAAGTACACTGTACTTTTCCTCAAAGAAGATCTCAGTAGGCTAAGCAGTTCTATTTCTTGCCACAGCAAATTGCAGATTTTGCAGCTGTCCTGTTAATAAATTTAGTGGGTTGATCTGCTCTCCCCACCACACTCTCCAGAGATGCCTCATTGCCCAGTATATTTTCCTTGTGTCACTAAAAAGTCAACAGAACTTTTCTGGTCCATCTAGTTGTGTCATGCTGACAAGGCCCCCTGTGCAGAGCAGGCCACTGTCCTGAATGCTCATCCCCTTACAGCTAGACATATGTAGCTCACCCACATCCTTCACCACCTGACAGTGTCTCAGTCTCTGCCTGTGCACATTGTGCAGTCTCATGCTCTGAGATCTCATGCTGTCCTTTGCCCACCCAGGGAACAATCTGAGCAAACTCACTCTTGGGCATTAGCAAAGATCTCTGAATTCAGGCTAGTGATCGAAGTGCAGCACCCCTTCTCATTAGGAAACAACTCTTTCTCCCTCCAACAGAATTTGGAAGTCTTCTTGGCACACACTAATTCATCACAGCAAGACCACCACTGCCTTTCAATGGGGCAGACTGAGATATGTGAAGAAAGCCTCCTGCAAAACATGCACATACTCGCTCCTTCCTGCGTGTAACTGGGGGCAGGCACTCACACAGACTCACAATCACTCCTAAATACACAGAAACATGCTTATAGAGACTTGGTGAGAAAGTCAAAATGTGCATGCGGACAGCTAGGACTGTACCTACACTCTTAGGGATGTGTAGGGTCCTAAAGAAATCTGCGTGTATGAGGGGTCACACTCTAGAATGTGTGTGCTTGTAGGCACATGCTTTATCCCCAGAGAGCTGCATGCATAGGCGTATATGCAGGCACACTAATAAGCAGAAAAACATTCCCCCAAACAAGCACTCATGCTCACTCGACGCCAGACCTGTCCTCTAAGAGCCACTCACAGCCACAGAGGGAGAAACACTCTCTGTCTTGAAACCTTTACGCAGCTCTCTCCCTGCTCTGCGAAGGCATCCTCCAGGTGCATGCTCTCATCCGCCCACACACAGAGATTTCTGCCTGAGGGTGTAAATCAACAGAGAAAGGAAGAACAGCACAGCTAGGCGTGGGGGAGTGCAGGAAGACATGCACAAATCTGAGCATGGGATGTCTATTCAGGCAGCCAGCACTAGGCTTCAGCAAGGAATGTAGGAAGTGCCACTTGACACTGAGCAGTAAACTGCAAGAAAAAAGGAATAAAAACTTTTATGGGAAAAAAGATCCCACCTTTGGTTACCCTGCTCTGTACCCTGATATTTATTTGACATACAGCATGTGGCCATGCTGTAGAAATGCCTCCTAAGTCTCTCTTGTACCTTTGCCTTTGTCTGTCCTGCACAAGATGCAGCTCAGCTTCCTCCAGACAGTTGTGCAGTACCCAGCTCTCATGCTGATCCTCTGTGGGGTATATTTGGGGCAGGGAACTGATGTTCCCTGTGCTTTCTCTGGGCACCCAACAATGCCTGTTTGGGTGTTACGTTCACACAGAAGCCCTAAACAAACCAAGCTGAGGGATACATGAGAATCAACCCTATAGCAGAAGTCTAACAAAAGAGGCTGGTACTGTATGCCAGGTCCTCTGGGGCAATGGGATGGCATTTCTACTCCCTGGGTGGCAGCAGGTACTGCAGGGATGCAGCAGGTCCATTTGTCCTGAAGTCAGCAGCACTTCGGTAGCAGCCATCAAGTCACTTGCTTTCCTCACCAGTCCTGATCCAGCCACGCACAGGTGCACAGGAGTCTGTGGGCTTCATGGGCACCAGTCCATGCCAAGGGCTGCATTGCTGGAAGCAATAATATAAGTCAGAAGTACAACACATCAGAGAGATCATCCATACTCATCGTGTTTCTGTCTTTCCCTTACAGCAACCCAGACAAAGGGATCCAGTTCCTGATCTCCCGAGGCTTCATCCCAGACACCCCCATTGGGGTGGCACACTTCCTGCTCCAGCGGAAAGGCCTCAGTCGACAGATGATCGGGGAGTTCCTGGGCAACAGCAAGAAACAGTTCAACAGGGATGTCCTAGAGTAAGTGTGGAAGCCTCTTCTCCCCTTCCCTATTCTATGAAGGAACCATCAGAGCTACCTGCTCCCAGCTGTGTCAGCAAACAACCCCTCCTCCATCCCTACTCTGCAGGAGCCTCATCATTCTTCACCTCAATCTGGCACCTTACATTGCATTTCCCATCAAAGCCTTTGCTCCTTCATATCACCAGTGTGCTCATTCTGGCTTCTTCCTCCCAGAGCACCTGCAGGAGCTCAGCATTAGTGATGCTGAGAGGCTTGTAGTTGGGTGGCTCTGTGGCTGAGGAGTGCAAAAACAGGTCTTACCACTCATCCAGGTAAAGCATCTGTGACACTTTCTGGGAAGTAGTAAGACAGGCAAAGGGAAGAAAAACATCCACTCCTTGCTGTAATACTAGCAGGGAACAGTAAATGCTGGTTGCTCGCTTGGCTCCCTCAGTGCTCAGTTCTGACATCAGTGGCCTTTTCAGTTTGTCTGGCTGTACTATGGATACAATAACAAGGGAGCTGGTCTCGGTGCTAATGAAGTGACCTGCATGAGGAAGCATGCTACCTTTGTTACCACCTCTGTACCCCAAAGCACTAATGAACATTCCCACTTTAAAAGCTCCTACAGGCTGAGCTGTCCCTTGTCAGAACAAGAGTTCCTCCCCATTTATGTTCAGTGACTGCCTTTGCTGGATTGTCCCCTCATGTGAAGGGAATTGCGACCATTTCCTAGTCCCATGAGCCTCACCATTGTCTCTCACTCTATACTCTCTCCTCTTCCAGCCTTGCAATTTGGGATACAAAATCCTGCAAATATCTGAGACCATATATGCTAGCTCAGCATCTGCCTGTAGTTCTGCTTCCTGCCAAACAACTATTGCTAACTTGTTGGCATCCAGCTGTGGGCCTCACAGGAGTAGGTCTGAGGTGAAAGAAAAGAGTCTTAACTGTTTTTCTGATCATTGTCCAAAATGATAGGCTTTCTGCAAAGAGAGGTCTGGAGAAATGAGATGAGCCTTCATTTCCTGCTTGTTCTTCATCATCATCTGCTTGCCAGTCAGATGAGAGTAAAGGAGAAGGCATAGCACTGTGTGTGATGAAAAGGGGATATAGCAGTCAGGAACCACTGCCTCTCTACCCTGAGACATGCCCACCGTGAAAGCTGAAGAAGTTCGTGCTGGGTTGTGAGCGTGAGCACAACCTTACATGGGCAGAGAGAGACCAATGCTGTTTGTGCCTCTCTGCTCATTCAGTGTCATTCAGAGCCCAGTTTTTGAAAATGATCAGCGCTAAGTTGGGTCTTTCTTTTATTAGGCAGCAGCACAGCTCTTGGTCAAAGCCGCCTTTCTAGTAGGACACGTTTTAACAGGATCCATTGTTGTTTTGGTGATGGGACCCATTCTCCCAAATGTTAACTTCATCTCCCTTGAAGCCAATAGAAGTCACGGTGGCTTCTATCGAACCTACTGAGCCTAAATCAAGTCCTAAATCCAACATACACACACATCTACCCCTTCTACTTCAGGGAGAGGTTGGAAGGTGCCAACTCAAGAGCCAAAACTAGACTCAGATTTTTAAATCCACCCCTGCTGCAATTGCTTCTGTTTATTGTGGTGGGTACCTGACCGTTGATCCAGCCCTGTTTTTAATATACTATATGGGTATTGATCTGGCCAGCAATAAGACGCATGTTCTCTCCAGTCTCTTCATGCTGAGAGCTACAATTAAAAGTAATTGCTTCTTCTTCTGCAGCAAGCAATGTGTGGGCTGCTCCCCTGACAGATACTCCACTGAAGTCCAAACCTAGCCTCTGCACAAAGAGATATTATTGCAATCTGGCTGGCACTTCCTTGTAGTCCTAAACCAAGCACCATCCCTACAAGTGACCATGTTCTTCTGCCTCATGCTTCACTACAAGCTATGTGCCAGCAGCTCCTGGGAACAGTTCCTATTGCAGAGCTTAGTCTCTGCCTCCCAGATTCAAGCCACAGGAGTGCAGTGGCCACTAAAGCAGGTGGCTTCAGCCTGTCATCCCCATTGCTCTCAGCTTCCCCTGAACCTCTGGTGGTAGTGCTTCAAGTATTCAACAAAAGAGTCATTCTGCCATCCTATCTACAGATGGAGAAAGTAAGGATCGGAGCTATGAAGTGAGCTGTTGAGGCTGTGTCTATGTGCTGCAGTCTTTAAACAACTGAGTCTGAACTCAGGGCTCAAACTTGTGCCTGATTCCTCCAGGCAACAGATGATGTTCTTGCACTAACAACCTGGGCTGCCATGCCCTCGTCACAGTAAACTGCTGACTCATCTTCCTTAAAGGAAAAGATAAAAGTAAGCATAAAATATACATGGATGTTTTAAAACAGCAAAGAAAGAAAGACAGATTGCTAGCTGATTACATCTCTGCTGGTTGCTGGTACTTTTGCTCTCTTCCTGTGCCAGTTTTGGCTCAGGGGACAGCACTGGTTGGTGGGTTTTGCAAGCAAATTTTCATTGTGTCCTTGTAAGAATTGCATGGGTGATGGCTGCATGCCCAGTGGTGTGACATTCATGGACACAAAGCATCATCAGAAGTAGTACTGGCCCAGGATTGCCATCCTGTCCATGACATCCTGTCCTATTTTCCTGCCCCTGCAGCAACAGGAAGAAGGATGGAAATGTAGTCGGGCGCACTGATATTTCCAGTATGTCCACGACAAGGACTGGCCATGACTTCTGAGCTGCTGCTGTGTGAGCATAATGCAACTTAAGGACCTTTTGGTATTTTAGAGCTGGATAAGACCTAGTCTGGATCTTGTTCTCCATCCATCAGGAGCAACTCCCATGAAATTAGCAGAGGAAGAGTGGCACGGTTTGGACAGTGAAGCCTGCAAGGGCTGTCTCGTGGTCCACACATCTGTGCACGCCTAGCAAGGCGCATTAGTGCATATTGTGTTCCCCAGAGAGCACGTAGCAGTCAGGATAGCTCCTACAGCAGCTTCTGTCCAGCCTGCCAGTGCCCCATTGCTCCACGTTGTAACCCAGGTGGGATTACACTCTGGACACAGGGGAACAGGCACCGCTGGCCTCGGCAGACTCAGGACTGCCCGGGAGACCGGCCATGGCCAGCAAGCAGGCAATGAGCATGTTCAGTGAGCTGGCCCGTGTCAAGGGAGGACTCCTGCCCCTCCGCATGCCAGGCTAGGACCCGGAGCCTTCCCAGTCTGCCCTCTCCCTTCTGAGAGCAATTTCCATTATTAATGACACTTACTGTGTTAGTTTAGCTTTCGCTCAATGTGAAAACGTGTGTTAGAAATGTGTACTGTAAGCATTGCTTCTCTCACGGCCAGGTTGAATTAACCCAACTACATAAATAAGTAATAGGGCAGCTCTTAAAACATCTGCAAAAGTCTCAGCCTCTCTTGTGTATTTGGATGTTAGGCAGAGCTGCCCATATTACAAACTCCAGGCTCAGCCCTAGGTCTGTACCCTGCAACTTCTCCTGCCTTCCACGGCAGATAGTGCTCGTGGAGGCCCTTGCCCGCAGCAGTGGTGGCTGAGGAGCAAGCTGAGCACCAGCAGTGCGCAGGAGCGCACAGCCACGCTTGGCCTGTCCACGAGCACTGCTCTTCACTGCCCACCTAGCGAGTGCAGAACCCCGCAGGCATGGCAGGCTGGCCGCAAAGCCGCTAGTGGCATGGAGGGCCATGAGCGAGGCTGAGAACAGGATGAGGCTTCAGCACTTTGGTTTTACCTTCCCGTATCAGAATCTCTAACTCCTAGAAGCCCTGAAATTCTACGTTCCCTTCCACTTTCCTCCACTGTCTTTCAGCCTTTACTTGATTTTCTTGAAAACTCAAAGAAGTATCTGATTAACACCAACGTAATTACACAGACTAACTAGAAGAACAAGGAAGAGTGAGGCCCAAAACATTAGCACTTGTTTTTATTATGATGCATACTGTCATTCTGAATATCCTTTCTTACCTCCTTCCTTTGGTATTAAAAATTCATCAGCATTTGTTATTTCTGTTTGCGCACTCTTCATTCCGTGTTTATTTTTTGCTTTTGTTCTTCTTCATTCATCCTTCCCTTCTCTGTAGTGCTTTCCTCCCCTCCACCTGTTTCTGACTCAAGCACTGCTTCCATTTATAGTTCATTCATGAGCAGGATAATGTGAGTGATGCTGGGAACGAGGCTGACTGTGCTCCTGGTGTCAAGCGGTTTGCGCTCAGGTCATGGGACTCCGGGAAGACCAGAAGTGGCTGTCCTTGCACGGATGCTGTCAGAAGAGAAAGGGGCAGGGGCTCCAGCAGCGGTGCAGGCATCATGCAGAGTGGGGCGCTCGTTGCTCTCAGGCTGTACGTGCTGCTGTAGCTCCAACACACCCTCCTTGCAGCTGAGCAGCCATCCTGCCTGTCAAACACGTATTGTCTTCTCTTTCCCTAATGGGAAGTCACGGAGAGGAAAACTGCTCCTGTGAGTGTAAATGCAAGCTGGGCACCCAGCAAAAACGCTGTCTCTCAGAGAGGTGTTACATTCCTCTTGAATTGGCAGAGTGAACTCGACAGATTAGTCCAAACTCGCCTCCCTTCCCCTTCTCACTGAGGACATTACAGAGAGCCAGTAGGGAACGTGCATTACAGGACTGTTTGAGCAGTGCAGTGCTGCGGCTCATGCTGTGGAGCAATAGATAATGATGAGGAAGAGGTGGAGGAGACAGGGCAGAATGTGCTGCTCGGCTCTGACCTCCTGCTGCTGCACCTGTGCCACAACCTGCCTTATGCAAGCAGAGCTGCGTGCGCAGCTTGGCCTTGTGAACCCGAGCTGCCTTATTGCAATAGGCTCATTGCAATTAGGAAGTTTGCCTAATTGCTCTTATTGCAAGCCCATGTCAACCTGCTGAAGGAATAAAGGCACGCTTTGCACCTGCACAGGCCCAGGGAAACAGTAAGTTTCCCTGTGCAAAGGGCCCTGATGTCCCTGGAGGGGGAGGTGAAAACTGGGCAGAATGCAAAGCCAGCCTGCCTTGGTGGGAACAACTCTGTGCCTTGGGTGCTGGCGTAAAGCATGGCTTGCCAAGGAATTCTGCACTTGTGCATGAGTGTGTGCCCAAGCAAACAGCCCTGTGCGCTACCAACAAGCCTGGGAGGGCTAGTAGGCAAGATTCAGCCCCAGAAAAGGCACAGGCTGCATATGCAGTGCACCATCTTCCAGAAAACTGACTGGTATATGCCATGATAGAGGCTATGTGACAGATAGAGGGCAAAGAGAGGTGCTGTGTGGAGTCTGGGACAGGGACATGTGGCTGTGCGTGCTGGTGCAGACAGCCCTGCTATCTCTCTCTACCAAGGGCTTCACGTACGCAGAGCAGCCTCCTCACAGGGAAATGAGCTCTTCTGCAACCCACCCTGAGCTCAGGTCTTGTGAAAGAGAGTAACGGTAAGGATGCTGAGAGGAGGGATGTTTTTATTAATATCTTTGTGCCTTGTGGTTTTAAACTTTCCACCTGGCTGCCTCCCCCCGTACTCCCTCCCTAAGTGTGGGCTGCAGGTTCATTACGGATGCTTTAGTTGCATCCCAGCTTCTGCTGCATTGTCACCTGAGTGGAAAAGCTGGAAAATAGGTCATTATGCTCGGGCGAGCAGATCCCAGCCCCACACGATACAGCTGCTTCCTGCCTTCTCTGAACCCTTCTACCACGAGACTCTTCACCATGCTTAGCCCTGTACTGAATCTCTTCAGTTCTGATGCCCCTGTGTCCACCCCTTTTTGGGGCAACCCATGCCTGGAAACTCAGGAAGCAGAATGGCCACAACATATCTAACAGTTGGGAAAAGTGATGGACTAGGTGCCCACCCTCTGGGACACATCACCGGCACGTGGAGCCCGGTTCTTGCAGTGGTGGAATGCTGATCTGCTGAGTGCCTTGGGACAGACCCAGCTCCCTGTGCGTGCGGCTGCCACAGGAGCCTTTAAAATGCATGGCCTTGTTTATGAAGCAAGGTGCCAGCAGCTTTCCCATCCTCTTCAGCAACGTGTACCAAGCACTCAAAGGCCTCTCCCTGCAGAGACAATGCACTGCCTGCCCAGCTTCGTGTGCTGGGCTCATAGCAAGTGCTTCAGAAGGAAGGGGCTGAAATGGGAGCTGTTATAAAGCAATTACTCTGCCCCGTCCTTCCTTATCCTTCAGGTCCTGGAGAAGGCATCTCACAGGCGTGCTGCTGTTAGTGGAAAAATGAACTCACCGCTGGTTTTGGCTGCAGACACATAAGCTGTTGGCTTATGGCTTGCATGCAGAAAGCCATCTGCTCTCAGCTCGACCTTTATCTCTTACAACCACTTCTGGGGAGAGACAGCCTCCTCATGCATGCATTCATGCCATCTTTTACATTGCAGCTTGGGAGGCTGATGAGGCGATTGCACTTTGTGCAATATGTTTGCCACAATATCCCGTGTCAGTTTCTGGAGTCCCTACTTGCTTTGGAAAGAAAGGACCTCCTTGTGCTTGTTTCACAAAGAAAAGCTGCATTTCAAGGAAGTTCTGATGTAGGCACTGCAATGTACACTTCAGAAACTTAGCAGAGCCTGACCTGATCTGAGGACAGGCAAGTCAGGAAAACTTGTAGCCACCCAGAACAGGAACAGGAACATAGCAGCCACTTGGCACAAAGCCATTTGTCCACTTGAATGTGCTTTGCTGTGTCAAATCTGCTCACAAAAATTGTCAGGGAACTCTGATCCATCATTCTTTCTACTTGCCTGTAACCCCCTAGCAGCATATCTGAGGACTGCTCTAGGAGCTATTCCTTGTAGAGGAATAGGAGCTTGGGCACAGGCTTTGCCAAACAGGCAAGCTCAGGCTTACTTTGCTAAACACTTGCAGGTGAGCCTAGGAAATGGAAGGATGCAGAAGACAGAGGAAGGCAATCCCTTTCCCCTTTATTTTCCACTTTCTAGCCCCCATCAGGTCAACCGGTCTTGGGAAAAATGTCCTCCTAACCCTAAATTTGATTTCAGTTTATCCTTTAAAATATGGGAAGGGCAAACAAACCATATATAGGGAAGGATGAAAAGGGAGGAAAAGACAAAGCCAGCATCTAAAGAATATAAAACTAGAAAATATGGAGTCATTGGATTTTTAATATGCTTGTGATGTCCAGGTGGTGCCATGTGACAGAAGATTAGCAAACTAGTACTTTGTATTTAAGCACTTTGTATTTAAAAAAGGCTTAAAGGAAGCAGGATTTTGGCAGCTGTGGATTTCTTGGTCTGGTCTGTCAGATAGTATGTCAGATTTAAGATATCGTTTTAGGGAAAAGAATAATGGCAGACATGACTGTAGATGGTACATGCTGAAGACATTGGAGAGTAGATTAATCCAGTGTGTTTCTTTGACAAACAAGGACACACAGAAAATAATTCTGGATGTCAGCAAAGCACTAGGCAAAGGAAATTGCCAGATGAAACTAAGAGGGAGAAATCAGTAGAGCAATCATAAATGTGGGGCAGAATTGGCTAATGCAGATATTAATACTAACCTACAGTGCTGAAATGGGAACTGATGGGCTTAAGGAAGGTTATGAGTAAAGTTTCCTGAGTCTGCTTCTAATTAATGTATGCAGTAATGACCTGGGTACAAATGGTAGGAGTACACTAGCAAAATGTGCTGAAGCTACAATAGCAAGGCGTCATTAGAAATGAAGATCAGAATATCATGCAGTAAGAAAAAGAACTAGATGGTTTGACCAATACAGGCAGGAAGAACTGTCACAGTAGATTTTGGAGAGTTACAGTAGGAGTTTTATGAGCTGAGAATACTTTAGTGGGAGACAAGAGAGAATGAAAAAATAGGGGGTTTATTAGAAGATCTAAAGCAGCTGTGAAAAGCCAGTGTTGCTGTAAAAAGAAATGCAACACTAAATATGTCAGACAAAGGATTTTCAGCAGGTAACAGGGAAGCATGACACTGAAATGTGGTGGAAATGGAGAGGATGTTGTGGAATGGGTAGAACATACAAAATAAATACTGTTCAGATAGAATGCATTGCTGGAGACTCCTGATATTCCAGCGTGTGGGAAGAGTTTTACCCAGTCTTTGCCTGATGTTACAGTGGCATTCCTGTACAGAAACTTCCATTTCCTTTTTTTAATTTTATGTGTTGGCTATAGTCTCCAAAGACATAGTGAGCATCACTGCTGCAGTGGTTGGATGTGCGCGAGGAGGGGTAAAGAAGCTGTGACTTGTGAATGGGGATGGATGCCTGGTGGAAATTCAAGGGAATTCTATGTAAATTCAAGTAAAAGAAGAGTGGAAAAGTAGTAAGTGCATGTGCTGAAAGGGAGGAAGAAATGGATAGTATCTGAAGGTGATAGGAAAGGCAGAAACAGAGATATGCATATTTAGGAATGTGTATAGATATATAGATAAATATTTATTGATACAGATATACTTTTTGTGTGTGTGTGAATGTATATATAGTTAGGCATAAGACTGTCTCACCTGCTTCAGAGTCCGGGAATGGGTGGTCTGAAATCGTTACTCCATTTCTGTCCCATCTGGGCAGCTGTACCAACATCTTAAGGCCTCTGTTGTAGTAATTCCCGTGGGGACATGTCCTTGGCACTGCAGTAAAGGAGCTTGCCCGGCCTTCTCTCGGGAAGGAGGTGCTGACAGAGGCTGTGTCCCCCTCCTGCAGCTGCGTGGTGGACGAGATGGACTTCTCGGGCATGGAGCTGGACGAAGCGCTGCGGAAATTCCAGGCCCACATCCGTGTTCAGGGGGAGGCACAGAAGGTCGAGCGGCTAATTGAGGCCTTCAGGTAAGACAACAACCTCTGCGACCACCCTTTTTCCTTCCTGCTTTAATGGGGTGGGAACAGGGAGCACACTCAGGCAGTAGCAATGGATGAATGGTAGAGACCTCCATTCCAAAGGAGCTGAATATGGAGGTGCGATGGGAGCATGAAGTCCCCTGCAGCTGCTGCAGAGCATGTCCTTGGTGGATTCTCAGTGGCATGAAGGGCACGAGATCCAGGCATGTATGGCTTCACAGGGCAGGGTGGAACCAGCCCTGACATGCCTGCCTGCGTGGGACTCCCCTTTCACAGATCACGCACAGGAGTAGTAGTAATGGAGCTTGCAGGGGTGCTGGGTCTGCTTCCTTTGTGCACCTGGAGGAGTGTTTTGTCCTTAGCAAGGACAAGGAGGAGGGTTTTGTCCTTAGCAAGGCTGGAGGAGACACCTCCTGCATTAGCCCTATGTAACGAGACCACCCTGTGTCTTGTCCTTGGTTCCTGAGGATGAGAAGGCTCTGCTTCAGCCACTGGTGGGTAAAATGGCCTTCAGAGAGCAGTCTGTTCTGTCTAGTTTTGTGAGAGGTGGAGAGATCCCACCTGCCCTTCTGGAGCAGGCTGGACTCTAAGGTCTCCATATTAAGCGTGTGTATCCCTCCTGCTGCAGCCAGAGGTACTGCATGTGTAACCCAGATGTGGTCCAGCAGTTTCATAATCCAGACACCATCTTCATCTTGGCCTTTGCAATCATCCTCCTCAACACGGACATGTACAGCCCCAATATCAAGCCTGACAGGAAGATGATGCTGGAAGACTTCATTCGCAATCTGAGAGGTGAGGGTCCTGCTTTGCTTTGTTTGCTCTCTAGCTGCTCTAAAACCCACCGAAGAGAAAGCTGTAGCCAAAAGTTAGTGGAGCTGCCTTTTTCTATGGCCACTGGGCTCTCTGTGAGTCAAAGATGGAGGAGGCCACTTTAAGCTCTAGTTTGACAGCCAGGGTTGAGAAAGAGGGAAATCTCATCTTTGTCCTCTGCAGAAAGCTGTCCAGGCATCTCAGAAACAGATCAACAGAAACACAAGAACTGCATTATTTTCCTTGAAAGGTAGTTTCATCTTTTAATAGATCTCACTATTTGGAAGCAGTCCATCATAATAAGTTTTTCTGTTGCTCAGCTCTGTACTTCATAGACTCTGTTGGATTGTACTAAACAAGCCTTTCCTTTACTTCAAAATACTTCAAAAATATTAACACATTTTACTTCAGTCTAAATTTTCCCTTTCTTAAATTGTTCCCAATACTTTTAGTAACTGTTGGCCAGATGAAGTTTATGCATATATTACCTTTTAACAATTTCTGATATATCAGTTCCCCAAATCAATTTTCTTTTATTTTTCAAAGTCCTTCCCATCTTGGTAATAGGTTGTTAAAAGCACTTTTTTAGATGTAGTCATGACATACTTATACGTAGAGCCACTGCCTCATCCTTGTTCTCAGATCTGCTATGGCAGCTTAGTGTTGTTGGCCTTTTTGACATCATGTCTAGACGAAGTATTGTCTAATTTCCCAGCTATGCTCAGTCCTAGGTCAATCATCCTCCAAATGTGAGGATGACTGTCCTTCCCATTGTAAATCCCTGTCTAGTTTTAAATTCCTGTAGGTTTCTTTGTCTTGTTTCTTTGTCCTCATGGCTATTCAGACAGTATCATCCCTGCCTCCTACACGTCCCCAAGTCTGCCATAAACTTCAGATTGGAATAATGTGCTGCTGAGGCCCTCTTTGTGAGGATGCTAAATGGCACTGATATCTGCCATCATTACCTTTGGTATCACAGTAGTAGATAGCCCAAAATCAAAGGGTTTTTTTGTATGTTTTATTTTTTGTTATCTTGCATATAGAGTTGCTCAAAAAGCTTTCAGTACAGTTACAATGAATTCAGCCACCATGAGTATCACTCACCTGCAGTCTGTAACATACCACACCTTGCTAGAGCCAGGCCCCTGTATACACAAAGGCAAATGGTTCATCCCAGACTGACCTTCAGCCCAAAACCCAGGTCAGGACTTCACTGGACAATGTTATAAAAACCTGAGAGTAACTGGGCTGCATTTGCGAGGATGTGAACAGGAAGCCAGGAGATGACGATGCTTCTTTATTCCTCAGCAGCTCTTTCCTTGCAGAACAGCACTCAGGGTGGTACATCCCAGACCAGGGAGCTGGGGGGAAAGCACAGAAAATCAATATACACTGATTGAAGAAAATTATTTCAGGAAGAAAGAATAGCAATTTAATTTGTAGTGTTAGGTGAAAGGAAGGGTGAAGGAGAAGTTTTCTGCTAGGCCCTGCAAGGATTGGACTGCAAAATTTAGAAAATTATTTAAGGAGACCTAAAAGAAGGAAAGGACAGATCCAAAACAGAGCCATCACAGACAGTGTAACAGGAAGATATTAGGCCAGGGAGATGTCACAGAGGGGAAATGGAGTTCACCAAGCAGACAGGAGAGCTGGGGCTTGCATTGGCAGGCAGAGCAACTAGAGCCCATCAGAGATCTCCTCCACCTCTAGCAGTTAGGATAATATGAAATCAGCACTGGAAGTGCTGCTGCGCGGCCCGAGATGCATGAATATGAAATTGTGGCTATAAAACTTCAGGGAACATGTGGAAAGGAGCCACCATGCAGAGCAGTGGAATAATGAAATCTTCTGCATTGGCCTTAGAGGTGCCAGTCTCTCCTGCCAGTGCATTAGGTATGTTAGAGCAAGAGGAAAAACACCCTAAAGCAAAGGACCGCTTTTAGCCTTTCCAGTGCTTCTCAGTGCGGAGGCAGTAGCTGGTGTCTCTCAGGGGTCACCAGCTCTTCCCTTCCTTCTATCCCCATTTAGCCTGCCCTACGGTTTCTGTATTTGGCAGGGGTGGATGACGGTGCTGACATCCCACGGGAACTGGTGGTGGGGATCTACGAGAGAATCCAGCAAAAAGAGCTAAAGTCCAACGAGGACCATGTGACTTATGTCACCAAAGTGGAGAAATCCATAGTTGGAATGAAAACAGTGAGTATCCATACCACTGCTGGCATCTACTCACCTCTGATCTCTATCTATCTCCCTCAGTGATTCCTCTTTTCTGCCTTCTTCCTCATTGCCCCTTCTCTTCCTCTTCCGTATAACCTTCCTTGTCTGTCTGAATGCATCCCCTCCATTCTCCAAAAATCTAACCTTATTCCCTGCCTCTCATTCTTTCTTTACTCTTTGGAGTCTTCTCGGACAGAGTTTGTCTTAGCTGGTGCAGTAACTGTTTGCTCAGAATCTCACTGCAGCACCTGCTTGCTCATGCTTCAGTGGTAGCCCTGCAGTGCTCCAGATTTTCAGGTCGTGTGAGATGCAGGAATCAGAAGGGAGAGTGAGAGAAAACAATTTCACCGATCCCTCTATTGAATTCTCCAAGACCTCCTGGGATTAAGATGACCCCAAATACAGAGACACTTTCTTTAACAGCAGTCAGTGTGTAATGCAAGGGCATACTGCTTAAGCAAACTGAGCTGAGTAATCTCTCAGGGAACCCCACAGTTGTCTGGGAGTGACAGAGGATGAGCAATCACCCAGCCTCAAAGCCAGAGGCATATGAAGACAGGATCTGTGCTCAGCAGGGTTGCCTAGAGCCTGCTCCTCTCCTGTGATTTCTCCAAGTCACAAAATCAGGGGTCTATCTCTGCTATTGGACCAGCAGGGAAACTCATCATGAGCAGACAATTTGAGTGGGCTTTTGTTACTGCCACGGGGCAGGTCAGTGAGGGAGCTGGTGGAGAGCCCCACGGGACCCTCCCACAAGTGCCTGGTCTTGTGTGCCTTTTGCAGGTCCTGTCCGTGCCCCATCGCCGTCTGGTCTGCTGCAGCCGCTTGTACGAGGTGACCGATGTGAACAAAGTGCAAAAGCAGGCGGCTCACCAGAGGGAAGTTTTTCTCTTCAACGACCTGCTGGTGGTGAGTGTGTTCCGGCAGCTGGGCACCACAGTGATAAAACTACCCCCACTATTTATAAAGAAGTCTAAAACATACATACCTCTGCCCTCTTTTCTAAGAACAGGCCATCTCCTGTCCCATAAACCCTTCAAGACATAGCTCTTGGTCCTTTGCTGTTAAAAACAAACCACACCTAAAATGTCTCTGATCCTTAAAAAAAAAAAAAAAACAGATCTACACCCCACAGCCATCCAAGCAGCGTCGTTGCTCTCTCTCATCTCTTTGCAACAGGGAAGGTTAATTTCTTTCACTGTTTGTACAATGGTAGGCAGTGCTCTCCCATGCTCTTCAGATCTTTGCTGCCAGACACTTTAAAGCCACTGTCTTTTAGCAGTGCAGAGGTAATAGCTACTCTCTGTGGGAGAGTAGATAGTACTTACTGGAGCCAGGAATGTGTATAGCACTTTTAAAAGTGTGCTTTCCCAGGGACCTTGCAATTGAGTTCAGACAAGTTCAAGGGAAGGCACAGGCAGAAGGGAGCAAGCAGAACAAGGGGAAACTTCTGCATTAAGCACTCGAGGAAAAGTCCTGAATGTTATGTCAAAGGGAGACTGTGGCTGTTGCAAGTATCTGGCCAAAGCCAATTCCTTGTGTAGGAGCAATGGAGAAGAGAGCTTTCCCTGCCTCTTCCTCTGCATGCATTTACAGGTATGAGCATGAGGAGGGAGATGGTCTGATCCTTGCTTCATGGATAATATCCTTGAGACTAGCACTGAAGGATTGAGGGTAGCACAGCATGCAGATGTTTGTGTTGGATCTCAGCTCTGAGGTATTTCTGACAGCTTTCCTTTAGCCTTCCAATCTGGCCCTTGGCAAGTAGAATGACCCTTGCAAAGTCAGAAATTTGAGCATCAAAAAGCCAGTGTCCCTAGGAGACAGAAAGCTGAGTGGGCCCTAGGGCTATGGAGACAGAATTTCAGAAGTGTTGTTACAAGTGCAGCATGCCAGGCATTTATCTGGGGAAAGAGCCTGTCAGCCATCAAGCATTACTCCTATATTGCAGTAACCAAGCCTGCAAATAAGTCTTTTTTGTTTAGTGCTTTGAGTGGTTTGCATTGTTCTTGTGTTCTCCTGTTCCCCCTGTGCCTTGCCCAATGTTACGTCTCTCCCTTCAACAGATCCTCAAGCTTTGCCCCAAGAAGAAAAGCTCCTCAACCTACACATTTTGCAAGTCAGTTGGCCTGCTGGGGATGCAGTTCCATCTCTTTGAGAATGAATGTAAGTTTGTCACTCCATGACAGCTTGGAGAGATTTGACAGGGAGGAAGAAGAGGAGGGAGAGGGCTTTGTTACCCAGTATGATTTTGCATCAGACCAGGAATTCCATTAAGGTTAAAAGCAGGGGCAAGAAAACCAATGCTTCATAGTGACGTGATAAGTATGCAGGTACACTGCAATGAAAAGGGGCTCCTGGTCCCTTTCTCTAGTCCTGAGCACCTACAGAAGTGGTGAACTTGAGCTCCTTCAAGTGAGCTGGCTTGTCATGATGGCAGAAGGGTGCTAGTGGGGAGGGATGAGGCAACCAATCCCCAAATGTATCTCACTTAGCTCTCAAGAGCTGACTGTATGTGGAGAAGCTTGTAGACCAAACCACTGCTGCCTTTAGCCTCTCTGCCCTTGCACTTCAAGTCCCAACAACCCCCAGCGCTAACTTTGAATTAGACAAAGGCTCAAATGCTGGTGCTGCCTCTTCCCACCGTCCCATGGCATGCTGTACTGAAAGCTTTTCGAGACAGAAGTAGAGCCCTTGGAACAGCACCCACCAAAGCATGGCAAGAGGCCAGCCCTAGTCAGTCTGACCTTGATGGTCTGGGCATAGAGCCATGATGTATCATGACTGGGGCTGGTTGTGTGGTGGAGGCGCGCCAGAAACATGCAGGCTCCTGGTTGGCACAGGCATAGGCACTGCATGCCTGTCCCAGGCCAGTGCAGCTAATACCCATTGGGTTTTGGTGAGCACCTGCAGAATATGCTGCAGAGAAGGAAGAGTGCAGCCTCTTACATACACCATTTACTCCTCCACAGATTCAGGAGGACTTTATAGCCCCATCTCTATGATCAGATTCTCTGAATCAATGTTACACTAACTCTAAGTGCAAGAGTTTTCTGGTCTTGGCACCACCGTGTCTGCACACAGCAGAAAAGATGCAGTTTCATAGTGGTGATGGTGCTTGCTGCTGCAATCTGGCCACCATGTTCATTCCAAGTGCTGCAATGCTGTAGGCTTCCACAGTTTGCAGTATGGCAAACGGAAAGTGCACCATTCTTCTGGATTTGTGTTAGGCATTTTCTGTCCTGGACGGGTACCAAAGCAGGCAGCTTCAGCAAGAATGACTAATGCCTTTTCTCTTGTGTTGACACACTTTATTTCCAGATTACCCCCATGGTATCACACTGGTGACTCCAGTTTCGGGCTCAGAGAAGAAACAGGTACTACACTTCTGTGCTCTGGGTGCTGAGGAAATGCAGAAATTTGTGGAAGATTTGAAAGAGTCAATAGCAGAGGTGACAGAGCTGGAGCAGATACGAATTGAATGTAAGGGCCTCTAATATGGTTCAGATCACAATGCAATCACGCTGCTTATGTCTGCAGGGGGAGAAAGGGCAAATGAGGTGGATTCTTCAGGAACAGAGCCAAGGAGGATGAGTTGTAGAAAACTGCATGTGGTTGTCCTTGTGTTACCAATAGAAAAAGCGGATAGCATCCGTGACTATCCGCTAGTGGAAGAACTGAAGGAACATAGCTACTTATGATGCTATGAAACAGAATCCACAGTATGGTATCCTGAAATAGTGAAGCCTGAACTGTCTGATCGAAGAGGTTCTTCATCCCATATTCCCTTGACTATGCATATATTGTCTGTAGCAGCTTGGAAGTACAGGGAAGGTCTGCTAATCTTAGCAGAGCTATCCTCTCCACGAGTGAGGGGGCACTCATGAATGGTGATGATATCTGAGACATAGGCTGTCTGTATTGTGCCCCTTTGTGGAGCCTGATGACCTTCAGTATGAACTGATGAACCAAAGGAGCTAAGCGCTTGTTAGTGATCCCTCCTGTGCAACAATAACCTAGCCTGTGTGAGTGCAGGTCATACACACAGGAGATATTTAAGTAATTTCACAAGTTAAATCCTCTCTGATTTCTGTTTCTCTCTTAATTGATCCTGTCTTCCTCCTTTCTTACCACTCTGCTATCATTTGCTTGCATAAATTGTCCTTGCTGACTTCAAACATTGTTCTTTCAGTATGCCATTGCTCTTCCCTCCAACCCTCTCTTCATTCATGTCTATACTTCTCTCTTGCAGGGGAGTTGGAGAAACAGCAAGGGGCAAAGACTCTCTCATTAAGAGCCAATGGAGCCCAGATGGAAGTGCAGTCTAAGCAAGGATCGCCAACAAGTAAGGGAACAAGGGGCCAAGTCATGTTATCTTTAGAAACGTGTTCTTATTGATTCCTGTGGGAACAACTGATAAAAGAAGTGACCAGTTTTGGCCTTGGTTATAGAGAGGAAATATGAGAATAGTGTGCATTCTTCAGGTATGCCAGAAAGGCCATTAAAATCTCATTACCTAGTCCGTAGCTGTAACATCAGGCAAAGATGGGTTACTCATGGAGCAAAGTGCTATGTGATAACTCCTTCAAACCCTGGCCTACTTTTTCTTGCCTGAACTGGTTCCACACAAATCTTCACTGTTTTCATCAGCACTTATGCAGGGAGTGTCTGTTTAGCTTCTCTTGTGTGCTCCATGGCTTTGTGTCCTTGGTTTGGTTTGCAACACAGCAAAAGCGTAGTAATGAGGGGTTACTAGCTCGCTAGATTGGCATTAAGATCAGGACCTAAGGATAGGAATCCAAAGGGGTCTTTTCCCTTTACCGCTAAGGAGCTATCAGGTTGCAAAAGGGCATGGATTTGATCCTGGAACTGAGAGTCTTGTTGGACCTTTTACCTCTGCTTTGAGCTTTCCAGTACACAGTATAAGAACCAGCTGATTGATCACACATAAGTGATAAGTTTTGTTTTATTTCAAAGGCAAGAAGGACTTGGGAGAGAAGGTCTCAGACAGCACAGTGGAGGTAAGTAGAGTGCAGAGCAGCTGAGGTAAGTTATTCCCTCTCACTTCAGCTCTTCTCACATTCTCTGTTGTTTCTTTTCTCAGGTTTTAATCAATGCCTCCCCAGCCAGACTGACAATTTTACCAATTTCCAGAGATACAATTAAAAGTTACTGCTAGGACGGGTAATACAACTTTCAAATCCAAACTAAACTTCAAAGCATTTTCAATCCGTTTTTATAACTGTAACATCCCTCATGGACCAAGCTCCCAAACGCTGTAGACTAACCCACCCTACTGCTTATGGGGAGACTGAGAGCCCCGCTAAAGAATTCCCTGACATGCTAACTCCATGCAGCATCACATGCAAACTCCTTTGCAGCCCAGCTTCCCTGCACAGTCTCTGCGGTCCTAACTCTCCATTCCCCTTTAAGGGGATTAAGCATGGTCTTTGTACATCAGAGACTTTCCCTAGAGCTTTGCCTTCCTAGGTAGGGAGCTTGGCTGTCCCGTGTGCATCTATCTTTGCGGGGATGTCTCACATCCAGAGGGTTGCCCATATCCTCACAGGCACCTGTACTCCTGCTGCCTCTGAGGAAACAGGAAAATGCCATCTTACACAGGAGAATCTTATCTCCCACTCTCTGATCTTTCCTTGTCTGGAATAACACCATTGCCCCAAATTTGCCATTTCCAGAGTCGTCCTTTCCCCTCTTGTCACAGTATATTTACTTGAAGAGTTCAAGCTTTCTTTGAGGAGTAGGTGTTTCTGCTTTTGCATTCAGAGCACCCTGTTTTCTGAGCAAATATTGACAAATGTATGCCTTGATATGCAGTGAGCCTTAGCAACTTCTCTGGTTGAGTAGGTACAAACAGTTCATCCTTCTCCCACCCTTATGGGATTTTTGGCCACCCCACAACTGCTCTTTCCTATTGATGCCACCACTCTTCCCAATCATTGGCTCCACAGCACTCTGTCAGGGCACCTACAACTGTCCTGTGTACGCTGGGCTAGCTGGAAGTGCCCTGCCAGCCTGCAAACACTTGTGTCCCATGTAGGATTTGTCACTTGACTGACGTTCTGTTTAGAGACAGCAGTCTTGCTCTGCTTTGGGGTCTCATCAGTTCTTGTCCTTGCCAGGAGGAACTATGATTTCAGGCACCCTTTTCCTGCTGTGCATGCCCTTTGGGGACCTCCAGACCAGACCAGCTCCCTTTTCACAAACCAGACTCAGCGAGCTCCCTTATTTGGGTGACCACATTAAAGACATTTCTTTGCAGGGATCCTGCTCCTTTCCTCCCCTCTTCCAATTGCCCAAGAAATACTCCGCCAGCAGAAAAGCATTTCCATTTCTTTGATATTATCTAATCTGCTACCATTTCATCATGAATTTCTTTTATCATTGTATGAGCTAGAAGGGCATTTTTTCTTTCTTTTTTCTTTTTTGAAAATCATTTCCTTTCACTGACAAAACCATCAAGTGGATCAGAGGGAGCTGCCTTTTTGCCTGATGTCAGATTTCTGCCTTTTCCTTTGTAAACAGATTAGCTGGTCATGTGGTGTACCTTCCTACTCAGAAAGGCAGAGAGCTGGGAAGAGTTTGAGTCTCTCTGTCTCTCTCTATCTCAGACTCAGCTACCATAATTTTGCTGAAACGTACAACCTCTATTATTTGCGACCTTGCTCTCCAGTCCGCCCTCCTTTCTGCTGCTGGGGGCAAGGGGCAGACGTTTGGGGTCTGTTCATTAACACGAGAATTCACTCCTCTGCTTGCACAGCTGATTCACGCTCCCTGTGCCGTTTGGATCATCAGAGTTGCATTCCATTTGGGAATGATGGCCCTGCTGCCTTTGATATGATGGAAAAGACAGGGGCACTTAGGCCTAGGTGGGGGTGGTGGGGCTGTTGGAAGGGGGGAGCCGCCAGGTGCTGTGCCTGTGCTTTTCTCTTTTTTTTCCCCTTTTTGAGGAGGGAGGGTCTAGTGCGTGGGAGATTCACTGGTGGGAAGGGTTCAGGGCAGCCAGCAGCAGCAGATGGGAAAAAATGTCTTGTAACATTTAATGCTTCTTTGACTGTTTCTAAACTAGGTGTCAATTCACAACAGGCTTCAAACGTACCAGCACAACTCCGCCCTGGGGCACGAGAGTGGAATGCAGCCCAGCACGCGTCTTAACACGCCACGGGAGCGGCTGGAGACAGCGCTGGTGGCCTCGCACCCCGCCGCGGCGGGGACACTTGTACAGTGCCAGCAGATTGTCAAAGTCATTGTCTTGGACAAGCCGTGCCTCGCTCGCATGGAGCCGGCCCTCAACCAGACTCTGACGCGCTACGTCACCTCCGACTCGTGCACCTCCATCCCCTGGCGCAGCGTGGGCAGCGGGCTCCCCGGGACCCCCATGAAGCTGGTCCACCAACCCCCCCTGCCGCCCCCACCGCCTCCTTACAACCACCCACACCAGTACTGCCCCCCCAGCTCCCTGCTTCAGAGGCGCCGGTACTCCAGTGGCTCGCGCAGCCTCGTGTAGCCACACCACCAGCACCACAACAGCACAGACCTCCCCCTCCCCTGCCCCACTGCCTCCTCGAACCCCTCCTGCCTACAGAGATCTAGTTTGTGATTTATTTTTTAGTAAAAGAAGAAGAAAAGAAAAAAAACGCCGACCGACCTAACTCTGGCCCTGTCTCCCCTTGAGATGATGCTAATTGTGAGGAGCCGTCTGTAGAAACTGCTGACCAACATGCTCGCACATCCTCACACCTCGCCAGCCCAGCTGGCCTCCTGCACTCATGCCGGCCCCATGTAGCACTTTGTTGCCCTGTTCCTGAGAGGCTTGATGACCTGCTGCTTTCGAGGCACTGTGTCTTCCATTTGCTACTCGAACCCCTTCCTCTGCCTTGCATTTACCTGGCCATAGGTTTATACCTACCCCAAAACTTCAGCAGCTTCAGAGAGGGACAGACTCACCCATGCCAAGGCCCAGCCTTGGCTCGCTAACAGGGCTGGAGTTCCCCCTGCCACCGCTGCTGCTGCCTGCTGAGCTGGAGCTGAGAGTTGTGCCACTTGCCACGCTTCTCTTCATCGCTTGTCAATGTTGTCTCCTTCCTGCAGCACATGGTTCGGGGCGAGGGAGCGCACCGAGAGCGTGAGAGGAGGAGAGACTGCCCTGAGCTGCGGTACAGCACAAGGAAGGCCTCACTCTGAACACCAAAACTGTTTCTGTTGTTATACCAGAGCATTGTACCAAGAGACCTCTGCTGTGACCTAGCAGACCTCATCACGTGTAAATACACCTATATGGTAGAGTATGTATGGAGCATGCTTACTAAAGGAAACACCAAGCAGTTCTGAGGGAGCAGGAGAGAGACATTGAACCCAGGGCCCTTCCTGGGATGGATGGGCAGATTTCCAAAGAGATAGCATTAAGAGGTGCCCTCCCACCCAAGCACACATACACTCTCACACATGCGTGCACACACACACACACAAGGATGGTCTTTTTTGACATGAAAGACACCCACCTCTGCTTTCCCCTTGTAGCTGGTTTGTGTTTCCTTCCCACCCTGTTTTTCATATTCTCAAAGAAAAAACAAGTATTATGTTCAGCTTGAGAGACGAGTGATCCCTTCACTTGGCCTCTTTCTCCTGTGTTAGAGAAGGGGCTTTTTGGAGACTCTCCACACAAGATCCCAGCTGTATCCCTTACTTGCCTATACCCCCTTGCCCCGTCAGGCTTCCTGTAGGAAAGCTCCACGCACACTAGCTCCAAGGCCTCTTTCCTCCCTTCCTCCCTCCCCATCACAGCTTCAAAGTGAGGGGAGGGGAAGATCCTGAGACAGAGATGACAGATCAGCTCCACTGCTCTACTGGGGACATTGATGTACGGGAAGACGGCATTAAAAATGGGCTACGCCTGTATTTTTAGAAAAAAAAAAAACTCTCAGAAATAGGGAGGGAAATGTATTAATTAGCTTAAAGGCTTTGGTCTCGCTCACTTGCTCTATCTCCCTTCAAGGCTTAAGAAGATCATCTTTAGGATTTTTAAATAGGACAGAATGCCTTTTATGGCCTTTATTCTTATTTTAGTGGTAAAGAAAGAAATGCTTTTCCTTCCCACGTGAGGCTGAGGCATGGGCACCAGCTGTTGATGACACAGCTGTTGGGTGAGGAGAGATCAGCGTTGCTGGCAGTGGTATGGATGTGCGAGAGGTCAGAGAAAGGAGGACAGTGACAGACAGATGCAGGAAGGATTTTTTGACCTTATGGGGCAAAAGAAAGCTGCAATTTTCTTAACCGGTGCTCTACCATGCATATTCCTGGGGCTAGTGGCCAAAAACCCAGCGCACCAGGGCCTGGCCTGCCTCGGTGCTGCTCGGGTGCCATCTGGCCCCGCTGAAACGTTCAGAGGAAAGCGCGTGTATTTGTCTGGGCATGAGCCCGGCTGGGGCTGGGAAAACAGAGAGGGCTGGAGCGAGGGGTCCCAGTGCTTGGCTAGCCCTGCAGGGCAGCCAGCCTGCGCCCCTGCAGCGCCCCTTGCTTCTGAGCCTGGCTCGGCTGCTATGGGCCTGGCCCAGACGCCGCTTAGATGAGCAGTGGAGCACGTGAGGCTGCTGCTGTCACCCCTGATTGATAGCAGAGGTATTGACCAGGAGCCGGGGGGCCTGTGAAAGCCGAGGACCGAAAACCTGTAACAAAGTGCGGATGAAAGAGCAGGTCCGGGGCACTGAGAATGCCCCACAGTCAGAGCTAGACCCATGGAGAGGCCCTACCCTCTCTGCAGCACAAGCTCCAGCCTAGGGCTCAGCCCCTCGTCCTCCTGCGGGCTGAGCAATGCGGCCCAGCCAACCCGCCCGTCGCTCGGTTCGGGGCGGCCACCTAATCGCCCACACTTGTAGCCAGGGTCTTGCTGACTCGCCAGTAGCTCCCTGGAGAAGGGAGCTCACACGCAGCATCGCCCAGCCCACCCGGCCGTCGTGTGTTTGCTCAGCGCTGAGGTAAAAGCGATGGTGCCCGAGGAGCCCCTCGCGCTCCTCGGCCGTCCCTTCGCTGTCCGGAAGCAGCAGCACCGCTCGGTGCTGGTTTTCTCCCTGAGACAGCGAGCCATGGAAGGGAGCGCGCACACGTGTGTGTTTGTGTGTGTTTGTGCGTGTGTTTGTTAGAATAAATAAATCAGATTTTACTTGACATTTAACACAAAGCGACAACAACGAAAACCTTAAGGAACTTGACGAAATATTTTTTTAGATAAAATATTTATAACAATGCCTAAGAAGTTCCTGCAAGAGAGATTTGCTGCTTTAATAAATGATCGGGAAAGCAACAAGAATAAAAAAAAAAAGAAAGAAGGAAGCTTTTTTTGAGATGCCCATCTTAATGCTGGATGGAGGCACATTAACTAAAGTGCCAAGATACCTGAGGCACAACAGTTTCTCAGGGTAAGTTGGCTCCCTTTCCCTGACCTTGCAAAGACTAATTTTGGCCTTGAGCTTTGGACAGAGAAGCAACCATAGATAACCCCTGCTATCTTCTAGCCTGCTGAACACAGCATCTTCTGTCAGGGTCAGTTGGAGAGATACCAAATCGTTTTATTCCAGATTCTAGTGAGAGTCTGCTCTAAATTCTATCGTGTAGCTGAACCCCTTCAGACTTCACTTCAAAATAAGGATCTTTTTTTTCCTTTGAGGGTTGGTCTAGAAGGATAACAAGCACTTTAAAGCATGTCTGCACCTCATCTGATCTATTGTATTGTCTGCCTCCACAGCCCTCCCACATGCAAGTAAACCCACAGACTCGGTACACCCGACACCCTTGCACACAGCCCCGTCATTGGCAGGTTGCAGGCTAGCATGAGTATGTTTGTTAGTGGCAGCCTAAAGAAGGGCAGAATGGACACAGCAGCTCACCATGAGGGATCAGCCCAGGGAAAATTCATCAACCGTTGGCAGCAATGATTCTGATCATGAGCCTCGCATGGTCTTTCAGGTTGTGGGATCAGGCCAGAAGCTGCTGCAGGGATAAGATCGATCAAAATTCAATTCATATCCTTCCATAATAATAAAAAAAAAAATAAAAGGAGGGAAAAAAAAAAAAAAAAGATAAGGAGAATTCTGCAGTAAGTGTCCAATACTCAGTGGTCAAGGAAGAAGTGGCTCTGCTGAAAGGCGGAAAAGATCAAAGTGCTGTTGAGCTCTGGGCAGTGGCATCACACAGATCTTCAACCCGTGCTGGTGCAAGTCCAGTGAAGTTAATGTGCTTGCTGCAGCAGAAGAGGGTTGGAAAAATGTGACTGGAACATGAAACTCAGTGCAGACAAGTTGGGTGTAATGCAGTGTTTCGCTGCTGCTGTAGTACGGCTAATGCTGAAGTCTGAGCCACTGCTGTAGCAACACTGAATACTTCCTGCGAGACCTTCAAAGCATCCCACCGTGGGCCTTCTCCCTCCTCCGTGTACACGGAAGGTGTGGGTGCACTCTGAAAGCGGTGTCTCATCAGCAGACTTCCCCGTGGACAGGTTCCACCAGACTTGGAAGCATTTGAGAGCCTCTGAGCCACAGGAGTTTGAGTTTCGTGTTTTTTTTTTTTTCTGAAGGCTCAACCTGCAGCTATGTGAACACATCTGCGAGGTTTCCACAGCAAACACAGGCCCTGGATGGAGGGAGAGTCCGTGCGAACAGGAGCCCCCGGGGCACCGGCTGGAGCCGTCCCTGTGCCGCCAGCGCCGCCGCAGCCAGCCTGGAGACCACCCAGCGCTTCCGCACCGGTCACCACCCCATCTGAACGCGTCTTTCCAAAAAGCAAAACTAACAACCGAAGTGTTACCTGTGTGTAGGCTTTTGAAAGCACCTGTCTGTCTGTCTGTACCTGTTCCCTGCTGTAAATATCACCAAGAAAAAGCTTCCTCTGGGAAAAGCGGTGTGGTCACACCTAGCAAAGAATCCAAATGGCTAATATTTTGTAACAAAATAACAAAAAAAATAGATCAGAGGTATTTTATCTGTTCGATTAATAGAGTTTTAGAAATTATATTGAGATATGTCACTTGTGCGCCAATGTCTTCCTTGCCTCAGCTGCGTTCTCTATGCCCCGGGCTCCATTGGGGTTGGTGTGCGCAGGCGCAAGGTCCGCAGGAGTGGGGCTCGGGATGCCTGGGATGCCCGGGATGCCCGGGATGCTCCCCAGGCCCTCACAGCTGCCACTGAGGTCATTGCGGTGGTGGTGGCTGAGCCGGTGCTCGGCCTCTCGGAGCGTCACCCCCGGCAGAAACAGCTTCGCAGGAGCAAGCGGTGACACATACGAGTCACAACTGAAGGGTGGCCACGAGGAAACAGGGAAGGCCAAGCTCCTCCGCACTGCAGGTGCTTCCCTCCGCCCTGCTGGCACAGGAGGCCCATGGAGAGGCGCGAGCCGCCCCGCGCGCTCGCTGTGTGAGCCCTGCACGTGCTGCCCAAACGCAGGTGGCCAGAGCCCTGCACGAAGCGAGCGCGAGCATGAGCGGCCGGGGCTCAGCACGCAGGGCCGCGTGGAGGGATTGGGTAGGCATCTCTGCTGCCCGAAGGGACAAATGCGCCATGCAAAATGCAGGCCACGTGCGCCCAGGCGCTGCTGTAGCTGTAGCTGTAGCTAGCACCCGCGAGCAGGGCACAGCTTGTAGGCTCAGTGCGCTCGTGCTTGGCTAGCGTTTGGATGGGAGGAACATAAGGAAAATGACATTTCCCATGCAAATCAGAGACATACGTATTTACACAAAACGTTATCCACTGTTAATGGGACTGACCTTTGCAGAGCTCCGCGTGGGGAGGAGAGGTGTGACCAGAGACAGCCACATGCGCACAAAGCGAGTGCTCCCCTCCAGCAGATGTGTGGAGGCGACCTGCCCCTTTGCAGCTGAGACTCGAACAAATGTTGGGGTGAATCTGCAGCTGCTGGAGCGACTGGGGACAGGCTGCAAGTTCTTTGCTGCCTTCAAAGAACCCCTTCAGAAGCCCAGGCCCAGCGAAACACTTAGGAGGGCAGAGACACAGACAGGAAGTTTCCCGGGATTGTGAGGCTCCTGTTTATGTTTTTGTGTGCCACGGATGTATTATAAATCAGCCCATCCCAAACACATTTATTTTCTAAGATGTCTTGAAAGAGGAGATTATCTCAACAGGTTTCTGCCTGATGTTTAGATCACACACCTAGCTGTAAAGATGAAAGCAATAAAACCAGATTGTCTATATGGGGTACACTCCTGCCTTGCTCTGATGTGCATACACTGATTACCGCTAATGAGAAGATGGCACGTCCCTTCGCGACAGGCACTGTGCAGGCAGAGAGAGGGACTGTCTGTACAAACGCTTTGCAAATCAAAAAGCATATACTGTAGTGCTCACACTGCATCTCTATACTGCTTTCTTTAAATAGTAAGCATGATATACAATAACATATACATAATGCATTCAGAGCTGACCGAAATATGCTACTTCTTTCCACAGAATTTCTAGGTGCACTTTTTTCTTAAACTTTAAACATGGGTATTAAGCACATCCTTAAAGTGCTTTGCTAAGCCTGGCTTCCAAGCCAGTAACCAAGCAAGATGCACAGATGTTGCTGCTGACTTCAGCTCTAGCGATCCTGCTGTCTCCTGGTCCATGCAGGCATTTCCGTTAGGATAAATACGCTTCCCATGGCCAACAAAAACTCTAGGACCCATGGGGAGCAGAGAGGTGGCAGCAGGGTTGCTGTTGTGTCATGTTCCCATATCAGGGACCACAAGGGGACAGTGCCTGCAATATCACTTCTGAGTGCAGGGTGCGATAGCCAAATTTCCACAGCATTTGGGGGATTCTGGAAAGGTCCTGCAGGTGCCTCCGGGGTCCCTGTGGGACATCTGAAGGCAGAATCAGGCTCCCTGGGTTCCTGCAGGTTCATGTTCTTCGCCAAATCGGGAGAAGCCACCTCAAGAAAGTCTGCCCAAATCCCGATAAGAGCAGCCAGGATTCATGCACACACTCCTACCTGGTGTGAATGAGGTGATTGAAAATAGGCAGGTGCCTCCAGGACAGCTTGGTGAGCAGGGCTGTAGGACTTAGTTGAGAGCTTGGTCACACTTGGGAGGACTTAGAGCACCTTCCTGAGCTAATGAGGGTGGCTGAGGTGGAAAGCTGGCCATGGAACCATGTATTTTTCCTAAATCTAAACAATCCACAAAGTGGGGTGGTTCCCAGCCGCACCGTGTAGGATGCCGTTTTCTGCAACAGCTGCACTCAGCCTCAGGCTGTGACAGCCGGGTGCAGCTGGCAGCGCCTTCCTGAACACGAGCGCCCTGGTCCCGGGGCATTGCTGCTCGTGCAGGGTAGGCGAGCAGCACCATGCAGACTCCTGGCAACATCGCGCTCACATTAAAGGGGAAGAAGGTGCAAAAGAGAAATGGGAACTTGCAGCAAAATCACTGGCAAGTGCAGGAGAAGGAGGACAGCACGTTCTCTTGTACAAGGAAAATTTCCCGCAGATCCAGAGGTCTTGCTAGCTATTTTTTTCCTTTTCAGAAGGGTCTCTGCTGTCTCCCTTCCCCTGGGGTTGAAGCGACCCCTGCTTGGCAGCCTCAATCATGCTGGGAGCCCAGGCCCATCCTACCTCCAAGCCCAGCAAAGCCTGGCACAGCCACAGGACTCAGGGCTAGTGCTGCCAGTTCCCCCAGATATTTGGGTTTGAGGCTGGGGTGCCTGAAAGCCTCTCCCAGGGACGCAGGAACACGAGCCCCGTGAGCAGGGCCAGGCCCCTTTGGCAGGTGAGGCCTGGCCAAGAAGTTCGTGTCCCACACACTGAGTGTGCCCAAGGTACCCAGCCGATGCCAGACTCAACCAGAGCCCCAGCGCTCCCGGCGAGCCTGGGCAGGGGCAGAGATCTGGTTTCAATCATTGCATTTGCTCTCTGTGCACTAAGGACCTGCCCCATAGCACGTGTGGTTTGACACACCCTGCTCCCCTCCACGTGGGCCAGGTTCCCTGTTGTACCATTTGGCCGGGTTATTCAGTCTGGACCATATGAATCTGGGCAGAATGACTCCAACTCCCACCCCTGACCCTTTGGGTCTGACCTTGTCCTTCAGCCTCCTCTCCCCTCTTCCCGCCTTCCCCGAGGACAGGGCAGCCTGTCCAGCAGCTCGGGACACGTGGCCAGGAAAGAAACGCGCAAGGCGAGAGCAGGAGCCCTCATAAAGAGCTTGCTCACAGATAAAACCCGGGCCATCTGTCGGCTCACCGCAGCACAGGACCCGCTACCACAATTAGGGGGGGAAAGGGGACAGGATGCCAAGGGAGAAACAGCACCTCTCCACCATTTCACATAGGTCTGCCTGGGATACAGGGGAAGGATGAAGCAGGGCAAAAAATCCACTGGAATAAAGATCATGTTGTCTTGCAAGGGCAGAGGCTGCTGGCAGAGCAGGGCAGAGCCCTGCAGGCACCAAGGCGACCTGGTACCGTCGCCGTCCCGGGAGCGCTGTAGGGCACTGCGCTCCGTGCCGGGGCAGGGACTGCCATCAGCCAAGGGCAGAGCGGCCCCAGAGCAAAGGCGGCTGTAGCGTGAGGGTCGGGTTTCGCCTCCCGCGCAGAGGGAGCTCCCTGCAGACACCCCATGTCCATGGGATGGCCGGGATGCGCCAGGTAGCCAGCAGCGCGGGGCTGCCCTGCCTCCCTCCCTCCGCCGGCACCTTCCTCGTGCCAAGGCCTCGCTCTGCGCAGCTGCTTGCGGGGGCTGTGCGTGCTGCCGAGCCCGCAGCAGAGCCCGGCGGCAGCTATTGCCCCTGGGCGCCCCACAACGCGTTGCGCCCAAGGGTCCTGTGTGGAGCCCGAGAGCCACTTTGACGCACCCGGTGTGGGCTGCAGTTCCCAATCTCCTTGCTTACGGAAGTGCAGGCAGAGGAGCAATGTGTTGGCTCTTCCCCAGCACCCGCAGAGCCGAACATGCTTCAAAACCCACCACACTCCGCAGCCAGGAGAGCCCTCACCCAGCAGATGCCTTTCCCAGCGCGGGAGGCATGTGGGCCTTTCGGGCAGTGGTGGCACGGGGAGCTCAGCTGGCTCCTCTCCTTGTCCATTGGCGGGGGGGCTTTGGTGCATTCCCCCTGGGAAGAGGCTCTCCTCCTTGGAGCCGCAAGTGCATCCGAGAGATCTGTGATGATACTTGCGAGGGAGCCGCGTGGAGCAGGGCGACTACGTCAGGAAGGGCGCCCTGGCTCCCCGGGGATGGCAGCAGAAGCAGGGGGAGGAGGAGGGGGACGTGGGAGCAGAGCTTGAAGGGCACCAGGATCTGCCTCCCCGGAGCATGAGGGCTGCTGGGCAGAGACAAAGGCAGGGATTTGCTTTCCAGATTATGTGAGTGGCTTCTCAGCCATGCAGGAGACCGCAGCGAGGCCTCATCAGGACAGAGGAAAAGGCTGTGTTGGCATTTGAAAAGCCATATATATACGTATAGGGAGAGGGAGAAATGAGAGAGAGGCTTCAGCTGGGGCCCTATCAGCCCAGCAGCCCCTCTTGGGATGCAGCACAACAGGCTCCAGAACCAGGGAAAAACCGAGTGCAGCCCTTGCCGGGCGCTCGCAGCACCACGCAGGGCACAGGAAGGGCCGTGCGAGGGCTGTGCTCCAGGCAGCGCCTGACCCGGTGTGCTGTGAGAAGGGGTCGCTGTCGGTGGGATTGCTCCTGATGGGATAACAGAGCTGGAGGAGCCCGGGGGTGACGTGACCCGGCCACCACGCGGCTCCGTGCAGCGCCCGGCGTTGGCACAAGCATCGCAGCCTGCGCAGACCTCCAGCCACAAGCACCACTTCAGCACGTTATTAGGGACACAGCAAGGGAAGGAGAACGCTATTAAAGCGCTTGGAGTGTGAAGTGCGGTGGCTTTCACGTCAATGACAGCACTTGTTCCCCTTCTTCTGGCCGTGGAGGGCTTTCCATGAGGGAGAGGAAACCCTACTTCATCTGACAGCCTTTGGCAACAAAGGAGTATTAACTTCCCTTAATGCCCATCCTGCCCTTCCTCGAGAGCCTCCAAGGGGAGCAACGAGCAGAGCAGCCTGTGCCCTCCTTTGCAAAGCTCGTGAGCCAGCCGTGTGCTTCGGAGTCAGCCTACCACGACTGCAGAGGAAGAACTGTCATATCGCGGAGCTCTGTCATTCCGGGGTTTTTCTTCCCAGCCGTGTGATGCTCGGACGACCTCTAACTCGGCAGAGTCAGAGCGAGACACGAGCAGAAGATAACCGTGTCAGACGGACGCCCCGCGCAGCCCCGGGCCGGCTGGCGCCGCAGCGCCCCGTGCTCCACGCGCTCTGCTCGCGCACGCGGGCTTGCCGCGAGGCACACGGCAGCGCGCGGCTCCCTTCCTGGCCCAGACCCGCTCCCCGCGCGGCTGTCAGCACCGTGTGCACCCAGGGCGGCCCTTTCCCCCACCGCGCTCCCCGGCTCCCCCTCTTCCCGTGCTCGGCACAGCTGCGTCCAGCGCAGCCTTTATTTGGGCAGGGATCCCGCGCAAATCCCGCACATCCCGTGGGGAGGAGGCACCCGAGCAGCCACGACGCGATCCCTCTTCCCACCTCTGCCCCTGCCCGCCGCGCGCTGCAGAGGGTGGGGGCGATGGCGTTTATTTTGTATTTCGCAGCCCTCGGGAAAAAGCGGATTTCAGAGGGATTAGGGCACAGCTCCCTAAATAGCTCCTTAGAATTAAGTGATTTCATGGTGGATTATTCGGGCTGGCTTGCGGGGAGGGAGGTGCTGGCAGGTCCTGGGGACCACGAGGGCAGCAGTGCTGCCCATGACCATGACAAGGGCCAGCAGCATCCTGGTCTCATCCATGGTATGGGGAAAAATCCGACCTGCCCAGCCATGGAAACACCTTCTCTACCTTCATGGTTCTAAAAGAATAGTGTAAAGCCAGGGAAGGCCACAGAATCTTTCTGAACAGCCAGAGCTATGTAAAAGCTGGTGGAATATGATTTGGAGCATCTCTGTCGTCAGAATCAAGGGCAGTGTTGCTTGGCACAATTCACCCTGGTGCAAAGAGGATGAGCAGGCAGCAGGAAACGTGTTGCAGGTTGGCCCCTGGGGCTAGTATCACCTCTTAGGGACCTGGGTCTGTGAAAGCTGAGCTCCTCCGTGGGATCCTGAGCTCCTCCAGCTTCCAGTGGGAAGAAGAAACAAGACTGGAAAGACAACTGATGAATGAAGCAGGGAAAAGCAGCTAGTATTAAAATATAGAGAAATAGGGTAAGAACAGAAAGGAGGAAGAGAAGGAAGAGCGCTGTAATTTGACATCAGTAGGAGGAAAAAGGCAATAAGAAGTTGCCTGGGGGAGATAATTTACAATGGATGGAAATAGTGGGGCAGACTTTAGGCAAGAAAGGGAAAAGGAAGCAGGAAAAAAAAAGAGAGAATAAAAAACAGGGGCAGAGGGAGTGAACTGAGAAAGTGGCTCTGTCTCATTGAGTAATTTTTACCTTTAGGAGGTACCCTTGTGCAAGGTAGCCCTGCTGCCACCCCTGAGTGATGTCCCTCACGCACCACGTGCAAGACCACGAGCCAGGGAGATGCTGAGACGAAAAGCTTGTCAATAATGAAGTGGGAATGAAGTTCCTTAGCCATCAGGGAAAGGACTTTGGTTTTTGGAAGCAGTTGCTTCTCCTCCCTCCATGGAGGAACAACCCAGGTGCTGCAGCCCTTTGAACATGTCTCCGCCTCAACTGAGCTCTTTGGCCAAGAGTTACAAAAACTGCTAGTGACACTGGGCTGCTCTACCTCAGACTTGAGCTGCCTCCAGAAAACTGGAAAAATTGCTCTCCCGTGGTGCAGTATGCCCTGATTTCACATTGTATTTTGGGACCCTGCAGAAATTGCGCTTACGAGGGCCCCTGCACCTCGGTGCGCTGCTCACGTGGCCTTCCCTGGAGAGCAGGGCCTCCTCGTGAGGGTCACAGAGGCAGCGAAGGGACTGGCAGCCATGAGCACGTGTGCCACACGTACACACGCAGTTGCTGACAGATTTAAAGCACAATTCGTCAAGCTGCATTGCTGAGATGGCAGGGAAGCCACGCTGAAGGTGACCGACCTCAGCTTTGATAACCAAACGGCTTCTTTCCTCATTGGGCTGCTGATGTTCGAGGGGCAGTGCAGGCTGGTGCTGCGCGATGTGAGACCATCCTGCATCACTCGTGCCCTTTCCTCGCTCCAAAACGAGCACTGGGCAGTTGCACCAAGGCCCCTCGTTCGGTCGGTGCCTGCCACAGCGCCCGCGAGGGGCCCCCGGCCCTTTGGCAGGGCACACACTGCACTGGACCTCCTGCAGGGAGGAGTGCGTGGCCGTGGCCACGTCCCTTTCCCTGGATGCCTTTTTGGGGTCTAACTAACTGATTCACGTGTGCATTAGGGCTGCTCTGAGGCAGGCTGTGGCCTCTCGCCTGGTGCTGCACACACCTCCAGCACCGTCTACACCAACTCAGTGTCCCAGCACTGTGTGTGCTGCCAGTAAGGACGTGTCAGCGTCAGGGACTGTCTGCACGGAGGTTTCCTAAGGGAAATCAGCACTGGCTCACAAGGATGGGTTCAAGCACAGTCTGCAAGTCCTACCAGCACCTCCAGGTCTTCCACAGATTGGGATTTAGGTATGGTCACTTCCCAAAAAAGACATAATCTAAACTACCTTTGGGCACTATGCTGCATCGTACTGCTTCCTACATAGGGACGTAGCCAAGGAGGCTGTTCAGGTTGAGCTGTTTCCTTCCAACTAGCAGGGGGCTTTGTTCCATGCTGGGAAGTCCTTGTGTGACACAGCAGACCTCCGGCCTGGGCACAGAGCTGATTGCAGCAGAGCGTGGTCTGAGACAGGCCAAGCCTCGAGCAAAGAGCCCTCTGCTTGCTCTTATAACTGCATATTAGAGGCAGGGAGTAGCTGCTGCCCGAAGCTACAGAGGACACATCACTCCAGCAGAAACGGCTGCCTCGCGTGCTCAGCTCTGTCTCGCAGCAGCAGCCCCAGTGGGTCTGTGATAAATGCTGGAGACCGAGCAGAGCTCAGCCACGTAAGCAGCTCATGACTGCCCTGCTGCCCTTCTCCGGTTTTCAGGACAGTGTCCTACAGCTACGAGCACACTGGACTCCTCACTAGAATTGCTTGTTGTGCCACATCCCCTCCAATTATGCATTTACTGGTGGTGTTTTATGCTAGATCAATTGATAACGATCTGGGATTTGAACCCTGATGTCAGCTGGCTTTATAAGGGACAATGTCACCGTGGGCTACAGGCTACTCTGTATAGTTTAACATGAAAACGAAGACAAAGAGCAAAGAAATGGTCAGTGAGAAGTCTAAGCTGCCTAGGAAAGATCACCCCTTGTCAGGAGAAGAAAGACTCAGGTACAGACTGTTCCTTTTTGAGAGCCCAGACCAGGATGTTGCATGATGAAGGCAGTCACCACACAGTGTCCTAGTGGCAGCTCGTGCAGAGCCTTGGTGAGCCGGGCTGGCTGGAAGAAGGATGGCAGGGCTCCCTCCGCCAGGTCTTCTCATCAGAGGGAGAACACCACGGCAGGGCCAGGGACACACGAGCCATGCCGGGGAGGGTGAGGGACAGCGCGGCGCTACGGGGCAGGGCGAGGAGCTCCAGTCCTCCTAGACGGCAGCGTCCGAGGGTCTCCCGTTCAGCGACGTCTTTGGCTGGAGACCGTTGTTCTGCGCGCTTGCCTCGAGCCTGGGCTGTGTCATCTGCTGGAAACGCTGCCCGGGAAGAAAGGAAGAGAGCGTGTAAGCTGCTGGGGGGCTCCATGAAGAAAAGAGCAGAGAGACAACTGGAACGTGGCCACAGCGGAGGGTTGGGACCCCTCTCCTCAGGCCGCAGAGAGGGCCCTAATTACAGCAAGAGGTGATGGAGCACACTACTAAAATTACTCCTCCAGCACCACTCAGTAATTCAGTGTGAGTCCACAAGACGCCTTTACTTTGGTACTGCTCCCTGCACAGCAGCTTCTCCTTTTAACTGAAATACAAGGGATCACCTTTAAAACACAGGCAAAGTGTTACCAGGCAGCATTAGCACCAAGCAGGAACAAGAGGCAGCTGTAATGTCACAGGCTTCAGAACAGACCCACTCTCCCAGTTCCATGCATTTTTTCAGCTGGAGCTTTGTCTGAAACGTTATTAGCTAGCTGGAGCATGCTGGCAGGGTTACAGTCCTTGTCTCTGACGCAGCCAGACCTATCCCCCTGCACCGACCTTTACACCAGCAGTGATGCTTAGTTATGCCACCCTGAAGGGATCAAATAAAAACCACAGGGATAAGTAAAATGAAGGAAGAACCCAGGAAAACACGGAGGGGCAAGTCATTGCTGGAGGCATGCAGATTGAGCATCAGGAGTGATGAAGAGGAATGAATCACTTTTCCCTGTGAAAAGAGGACTGATGCTTTAGGTCGCAAAAGAGAAGGCAGAGGAGGATTGAGCCTGACCTGAATAGACATCACTAAGTCGGGAGAAGCCCTTACCAACAAAGAGAAAAAAACTCCTGCTCTTCAATACAGCTGAAGTGGCTGTTGCTGGGTGAAGTCTCTGAAATGTTCACCGAGCTTCTTCTGCCATTCATGGGCTTTTTTTCCCCCCCTCACATTCATACTCAGTAGGATCAAAATGACTTATAATCTTTCCTGTCTGTCAAAACCACTTTATTCTGCATTGGCATCTAATTTCCCTCCAGCTTCAGCTCTATTACAGCCTAATCCAGGATCTGGGTATATAAGAGGCCAAAAATTCTCTCTGTGTCTGTCTCTCTCTCTTGCACACGCACACACACACACACACACAGAGGCATACTTTCTTCCTGCTGCCATCTGCTGCTCATTTCTGCATCTATGGACCATAAGGAGGAGGTCTGGGCCTCCTAAAAAGAATGGCATGCACAGGGCATGGAGCCTGTTAGAGGCAGAGAGGGAAGAGGACGGCACACAGAGGGCATTCATGCACTCACTGCTGAGGGAAAGTGGGGAGATGCTCATGACCTGCCCTCCATGCCCAGTCTCCTGGGAGTTGGGAGATCCAGGCGCAGCCACGCACTCAGTGCCAGGATTACTGTGCTTGCTGCATCCTATTAGTACAGGCACTGTGCTTGAGAGCTGGGGAATCCATGCCAGGAGGCCTCAGTCCAGCTCAGGTTGGGTCCCACCAACACCAAGCCATGATGTCACTGTCCCTAGTGGGAACAGGAGAAATACCAAGCAAAGGGTTGTAGTCATAACTATATCTGAAGACTTCTCTCCCTTTTCCAGTTCATACTATGAATTACATGTATATATATTCATATGCATATATATACTCTCTCTCACACATATACATACGTAAAATCTACTGTTGGAATTGTAGTTGGTCTTCAATCCAGAATCACCTAAGTGGTTTGACACAGTACTCTGTGCAGAAACCTCAATGCTAATCTCAACATCAACAGCAAAAAAAAAAAAAAAAAAAAAAAAAAAGATCTAAAACTAGACCAGAAATGTGAAGCAGGTCTGAGATATCAGTCCAGCCCAGTTTCAACAGCAAAGCCCCTCTAAATAAATGGCTGCGAGGAAAAGGTCAATCCCAACAGGAACCCAAACTCATGACCTTGAGGCTAACCTTAGCCCAGCAAATTCAGTCAAATATTTTTGAATAAACATTATTCAAAAGAAGGTATCCATGAAGTAAATACATGGAATTTAGATGATGTCTATAGCTGATGCAACAAATTAGTACCCTGGTAGTAATTTATTATGCCCATAACTTGCAGATGATGTTTATCAGGTCAAGGACTTTTTGCACAGCATTCTCAAGGCTGAATGTCAACATTACAAACAGGATCTTAACAACAATTACTAGATATGATATGCAGAGAACTATGCTTCACTGCTCCATAAAACCCCATTCAGATCAAGAAAAATGCATTTTAAACAAGCACAAAGAGTTGTGGGCACTGAAAGTCCTGCAGAAAAGTCTGCCTTGCTTCTTAACCCTCTCATTCACTGAGTGACCTTTGCAAAGCACATGACGAGCTGCTACTGTGCGCGTTTGATTCACTACTCAGTCTTTGTCCTGAACTATTGTGAGCTTCATGTGGGGTGGATGCTAATCTCTCTGCTGAGAACTGCCAGGTAAAACCTTGCTTGTAGCCAGAACTGACTGGGAACTGGGATCAAAAAATCTCAAGAATTTCTTCCCAAGCAACCACTGTGGTGCCTCTTGCAAAGGCCCCCTGGATTTCTCTGCATGAGCTATCCAGGTGCTTTCTGTGATGACAACAACGCAAAGTTTGACAAGGGATCACAATGGAAGATACCAGCAGTAATCTCAGTCAAGGAGAGACTACTTGAAGGTCTATGTACACGGCCACAAACAGACACTCGCATACTGCCTAGTGCTAGGACTGATTTGTATTCTCGTGGAGGAGAGGATGCATACAGCTCTTTCAGTCTGATGTACGCTGACAAAACAGACTTTGTCAGAGGAATGTAACGCCGAGTCTGCTTGACTCTCCTTTCATTTAGTTCAGTGGGAAGTTTACACTAAGCAGAAAGTAGAAAAGTGGCCAAGTCAGTCATACCTGCCGGAGAGTTCCTTTTGAGGTGAAGAAACTGTACAGCATGTATCCTGGGATCAGCACCATGGACGACAGAGCCATGAGCCAACCAATGCCTTGTCCCCATGCAGGATAGACATATTTTCCCAGTGTCAGAGGGGTCATTTCCACCACACTGAAGAAGAACACACCCTGGGAAAAGAACCAACCAACACAGGTCAAGATGTGGAAAATTAGGGACCATCCATTCACTCTCTACACTTCAGCATCCTGCTAGCATTCAAGTCTTACATCAGTTCAGATGTCCTTAGACTAGTCTTGGATGTTTTCAGCCTACCAAATGCTAATTTTATACAATTTCTCCCCTGAATTTCCTACATGGAAAGCTGGAACTGGAATATCCCAATTTCTTCCTTCACCAGACTGCTCAAACAAGCAGTACCCCCCTTACCAGGTCCTAAGCCTGTTAGTAGCATCCTTACAGATAGTGTGAGCTCGCTATCATTGCCCTTCTCACACCCTTCCTGGTATAAGTCTTACTAGGAGTGTGGGAACCAACAAAGGCTCTGAAAGACTGCTTTGGTTCAAGAGATTGCTCTGGAGACAGCTATTTTGTATTTGCTAATGTCTCTTGCTTTGATAAACCTAGCAGAGGCTGAGGCTGGGGCTCGATCAGCTAAGTGCCTTCTTTAGCACTAAGAATGGCTTTTTAAAGCAGTATACTTTTTGTTTACCTTTTTGCATCTCAGAAAGAAGAATAAGTAACGGATAGTACCATCCAGGTTAGAACAACCATTCTGTTAGCCTTTCTTCTGGGTAATTTCCAGGCAGAGTGAAAGAGGATCCTGGTATTACTTTACCCATCTCAGGTCTGCCTAAAATCATCTTGCAATTATGGGCAGACCTCTGCTGGGCTGGAAACATCATTTTCCCTGTCACTGCATCCAAGCAATCCAAGCAATTATGTAGATAGGATCCCTCTATTCTTACCAAGCAGACTAGAGGTGTGAAGAAGGCCCAGCAGATCTTCCACCATGTACATGGTTTGTAGCCAATCATTTCTTCAATATTCTTGTAAAATCTGTTCACACCTACAGGAAGAAATAAGCATGGAAAGAAAATAACTCTTCTCAGTGCTACGCTCATTGCCTCTTCTCATGACACAGAACCGTCCAGCCACAGCAAGAGGATGACAACACTGTAGCACAGAGTAGTATTATCTGGAGGGGGCATGGGGTTACGCCAGCAGATTCGTGCTAGCAGCTTCCATGTTCCTGTTGTCCTCTTGAGACACCACAGGAGAGGCTCCTAGGCACCTGCCAGTTCATACAGAGGTCTCTGTACATGCGTCCTCTGGCTGGTGGCCAGCAGAATTGAGAGGAAAGCCTCCTGCAGCTGATTTTATGAAGTTACCAGCCTAAAATATTTTCAGTTGCAAAGCTTGTATTAGTTTCACGGTGGGAAGCTTTTGAAAATCCCACCATGCCCATGGAGACAACGAGGGAAACTGTGTCTTTTGTGCTTACCATAACACCAAGAGATGGAGATGGTCTCAAAGAAGACAAGAAAGAGGAGACACATGCCACTGGCTGAGTAATAATCAAACAACTTGAAGACATAAATGCCACCCTGAGGAGACAAGCCAGATTCAAGAAGCTTAGTTACTGATCATCACAATATCAGTCAGCTGTTTGGACTGGTACTATCCATATCTGCTGGCTTTAATGTTAATTTTTTTGGACACAAAAGCAGTGTCTTGGACACAAATGCAGATGCCACAAATGGAGGTACAAGCACAGCTATATGTACCTGGGTGATATTGGAGAATCCAATGAGGTAAGAGATCAAACAGACTACTGCAATGAAAACCTTCTTCCTGGCTCTCAGGAGATGAGGATACTCATCCATCAGGGCTGTAATGAACCCTTCCACAGTGCAGAACTGCAAGAAAAGGCAAGAATATACATTAGCACTCTAGTGTGATTTCCCCACACCTAGATTTAACTCCTGTGCTGGGAGCTTCATTTTTTAAGTGCACTTTGTGCACTTAACTCTAGAAGAAGGCATCTCCACACAAAGTTGGGTTGAGTGATTGAGAGTTTCTCTCTCCCTCCACTGAATATAGGGGTAAATAAAAGCTCTGCGTCTAAATGCCAAAAAGTAACGGAGATTAATCTTCAGTTTCTGTTTTCCTGTGGGAAGCTTCCCCTTTGTTTTCCTGCAGAACTCCGGTCCTCCCCACCACCCTGCTCCCCACACTTGCACTACGGACGGCACTGCCAGCCTGTCCGTCAGAGCAGCGTGTCTGTTCTTCCCTTCCCATACGTGTGCCTCTCGATGTACTACCATAGTGATCATCTTGTTCAATAACATTTATTAAATAGTGGCATGTCCCAGGGTCCTGTCTCTCACGCATGTGACTGCATGTGAATAGCAACCTCATCTCTGCCTGCCAAGTCCTTGATTTTATTTTCCATTTTCAATCACACTATACTAGGTGCACACAGTGCATTAAAAGTTCATCCTCACAGCATGTGGCCTTTCTAGTGCTAAAATCACCTGGCTAGCTTGTGCAGCCCTCGACCGGGCACAGCAAGTTAATACTGTCTTCAATCATAAAGCATAAAAATATCCCCGTGGATGTTACCCTCAGTCAGTCTTCTTACTAGTTCTGCCTTATGGCCTGAGGACAGTTTGACTTTTTATATGTGAAGTGCATCCTTCCCTCGTATTTCTTGTTACATTGTGAGATTCACTTTTATATCTCATTCCCAGAAACCACTGGTAACATACAGTTCTCAGAGAGCACATCATGCCTCTAGCAAATATACTGGGAAGTATACCAGAACAGCAAGATCTTGGTTTCCCTGGTCACCCTCAGCAAATGTACAAGCCAGTGCACTGAAAATGAAAGACACGCTGCTCTTGGATGTCAGGGACCTCTCTGTCCCTGGAGAGAGTGCTCCAGAACAGGGCTGTATGGGTATTTTTAGACTCTGCTTTGAATACAGAGGCAAGAATAAAAACAAAACCTATCTGTAGAGGTGCAAGTGGAGGCAGGCAGACCACAAAGAACAGCAGAGCACTGGGGGAACCTGCATTCTTGTCAGTGCACACAGCTGGCAGCTGGAGCTGACTTTCATTTAGGCATCAAGAGAGTCAGGGAGAGGTGTTTCTGCCCAAGGTTTTCGATCCACATGGTGCAGTATGGAGAGTTAGTATTCCCAAAGAGCCAGAGGTCAATTGCTTGAACTTGAATTTTTAATGAACTAAGCCTTTTATGCTGAATACAAGTGCTATTAAAGCATCTTTTTTTTTTTTTCCATTCTGGCACGGGTTAAGCGGCCTTCATACTCACTGCCAGCAAGCTCTTCACCCCATCCCACCCAACGCATCGCAGCAAGAGCCAGCCCTGAAAGGTGCAGCTGGCACCACAGCGGCCAAGAGTCGGCATGACAAAGAAGAAATACCTGTCACAACCTATTCCTTCCGTGTGGGTGGGAGAGCGGCTGCAGACAGGCAGGCGCTGCAGGAGGGACGGCTGGGCTGCGGCGGGCGCGACGAACCGCAGCTGCCAGGGCAGAGGATGGGGGCAGTTGGGGACAGTGTGGGACAGGCCACAGTGGCGAGGCGGGCAGGGAAGCAGTCGTGGGCAGAGGACACGTGTGATGGGTGCCCAGCCAAGAGGAAGCGATGAAAAGACACTTTGGATTAAGGGAGGGAGGTGACAGACTTGGGTGTAGGAAGAAGGAGAGGAAATCAAAGTGAGGGAAACTGCAAAGGAAAAGCTAGGAAGATGGGCAGTGGGGGGAAGGATGGCTGGAACGGTGATTCAAACTGGATCCAAATCTCTTTGCCTACCACTGAAACTAAGATGATGTGCAATGAATGCAGTGAGGAACCAAACAGTGGGACAAAGCTCTTGCTAGCTGTAAAACAGGCAATGACTGCTTTACCACTTACTGGAAATTCCCTGATGTCACCTGCAAACTTCAGAGCTGATACAGTCCAGGGGTCTGAGGAGACTCTCCTTTCCCATGTTGGGGACTATGATTTCAGGGTGTTTTGGGGTCTGAATTTCCCAGCCTGCATACCTAAGCTTAGACACTCACACAGGATATGTAGGCACCTAAATAAAAGCAGACTGTTTTTCAGGAGTGAGGAGCACCTGGTCATTGCAATGTGCCCTTCTCTTTTCTCCTTCACCCAGTGTATGCACTTGTGCAGTGTATGGATACATATCCACATGCATGCACGCACACCCCAGTCTGCTTTACAAAAAGTCCCACTTTCCTTAATAATAGCCACAAGTTTTAGCACATATTCCCTTTTTCCTCCCGACTCAGCCCATGATCCTTTTTTTCTCCTAAAGATTTTATTTCCATTCTAGTTTCTCTTTCACTCTGTTTTTCCTTTTAGGGGGCTTAACCATTAGATGAGCTGCTTGGTTGCACAGGCTGGACTTGGGAGCATATCTAGATGGCACTTCACTCTGCATGACCAGCAAGAAAAAGTCTCTCTCCCACTTTTTTGTCTGTGCCAGGCCACGCAGGTCAGAAGGAGCACCCTGGCCAGGGCCCAAGGAGGTTTAGGTAGAGCACAGCATAGACATGCAGGGGAGGGCCCCAGGAGCAGGTCTTGCAGCTCGGCCAAGCGCTGAGCCCTCAGCCAGGAACCCTCCCAAACAATGTGGCAGCCTCATGTGGGACAAATGCAGCCTTGCAGTCACAAGCCATGCTGGTTCGCCTGGGGGCAAAAACGTCTGACCCGGAAACTGGTAGGTTAGAAGAAAACATCAGCGTATTATGCAAGAGGGTCTAGATGCAAGGGAGCTAAAGCCCGCGTAGATGTGAGGCAGGGCAAGCAGAGAGGCACATGAGCGATGAGTGGGGGCAGGAGGGAGGTGCATGTCTGTCAATATAGGTCATTAATCCAGTTTATGGAAGCACACTTCTGGTAGAAGAAGGTGGATGTAGCGGTGCCAGGTCTGCAAAAGACACTTCATCAAAGCTAAGGGGCATGGACAGACCCGCTCTCACCACCACATGGTCTCCTTTTGCCCATGAACCCATCCCCACCTGCTGTAGCAGCGCCGGCTCAGCTGCTCCGCGCAGCCGCAGCCGTGGCCGTGCGGGCTGGAGGGAAACCCTGCAGCCCCTCCAGGCTGCAGGACAGGGCTGCTGACCCCGATGGAAAACAACAGCTCCCCGCTGCTCCCCAATGACATTTAGTCAGCACGTAGCCAAAGGGTCCTTTTAAAAGATGGATGCTTCAAAACGCATGTGCAATTTCAGCTGCTGTTACAGCCTGCACATGTTTTTTCTTTTATATGCATAAGCTGCTATGCTCTAAATCATGTATTTGATTGAATCAGAGCTCCAGCGTGCAGACAGAAAGCCTCTTCACAAGTATTTATCTGCACTTTTTTAAGAGCTTGTTTTGCTTTTTATGCTTCATTCCCCCACCATACTTCCTCCTCCTCCTCCTCCAGGCAGTGATAGCACCCCATGGACTGTCTGCCCTCTGAGACTAACTGTCATAGGGGACATGCAGAATTTTAAGTGGTATTTGAGAAGCAAATGCAGCAAATAAATTCCACGCAGCGGTTAGAGGGCTTATTGTCATGTCTCAAACTATTTACCAGAACTGAGTGAATAATCCAGGGAGAGGTTTTTATTTTTGTTTTTGTTTTCTTTCTTTTTTTTCTGTAAATGTAGCTTCTTTCAGAACATTTAGTCAGTATTTGAAATTGTTTGCTAAATAATGTCTGTAGTAATGCAGATGTGAGCTTCACAATCTGCTTGTGGGAGTGCTCCATAATTGAAAATTCGGTTGATTGGATTTTCTTGGACACGGGTGTGATATTTCAGGAATATATATGCCTCTGATTGTGAGTTAAACCTTGGTTTCTGAATATGCTACATGTAATCTGGGACAGCATCCATTTTGTACTCAAATTTTGAACTGTAAAGGGCATAGGAAAGGAAATGACAGATCAGTCACAAGCTTTTGAGGGAGCCTTTGATTTTGATCCACATTCAAATCAAAAGGGAGGTTTACCATAACTGACAGCTTTATTTCTGTTCTGAATTATCAGAAAAGCATCATCATTTGTAAAAAGTACACAGACTCCTGGTTTCAGAGGAGGACAAGAAAGGGATCTTTTGCTACATCCAGCTGTTTTCACCTCTGCTTTTCCTCAGACATCTTGGAAGACATATCTGATAGCAAAGGAGTCAGTCTGAAGCTATCTGGGGAGCTCTAGCTCTGCTGAAGTCACTCGTGTTATTAAAAATGCTGCTAAAATACAGCAGCAAATCTCCTGCTCCTGAACTGTGGCATGGCCCTAATTCAAATGTCACATCACTGCTTTTCTCAGTGCAACTTCTTGATTGGTACTGCACTAGAGCAGCACTATTGTCTAGCTGAAGATCAGTATGTTGTGCAGAGATGTTCCTTCCAGAGCTCAGAAGTAGAGGTAATCAAGATTTTCTAGCCTAAACTACAAAAATAAGCCAGAAGAATGACATTTTCTTGGCTGTGCCTCACATGAAATGCAGTTTGGTCAAGGGGTTCCATGACACAGTACGGAAACCCAAAACTGAAATTCTCAAGAAATGCCAAGAGACCTATGATTAATAGACGATATCATCATGCAGACCCAAAACAAAATACTTAATAGTGATTTTCTTATGTCATGTATCTATTTGGGGGGAAAAAGAAACAGATAAACAAAAAACAACAACAAAAATAGTTATTAACTGAGATAAATTTTTCCTCTTCTTTTCCTTATTCAAAAGTATTTGCAGGGATAGTTTCCCATTAGCTCTGTTTAAAGCTTGGTCACTGTCAGTCAGCTCAGCTGCAGGGTTGCCCTGCAAAGGGATGTCCAGTAAAAGCAGGACGTACTGTGCCCCTGTAGCAGTGCCAGCAGTTCACAGGGCCAAAAATTGATCTGAATGCAGAAAAACTCTCCAAAGATCCTGCTACAGGAAAATGGTGATCATCGTACAAGACTGGCTTGTTCTGCTGGTCTGCTGGAACCTGACTGTTGCTCCTATTTTTAATGCTAACAGACGGTGACTAGAACACTAGGTAGTAATCAGATCTGTCACACACAATATATATACTCACCTTAGGAAAAGGGAACAAAGTGGGTGACCACACAGAAGGATTTGCTTCATACAGCTGCTCTCAAAGCTAAGAGCAAGAAATGACTCTGCTTGCCACTGTCTCCAAAACAAAGAAGGGAAAGCCACCAACATAACCAAAAGTATCTTTGTCTCTTACCCGGCTTCGTCCCTGGGCTTTCTCACCTGACTATCCAGACCTAACATCATTAACATGGAGAAGAAGAGGATCGACCAGAGTGGGGACAAGGGCAGCTGCGTGACGACCTGCGGGTAGGCAAGGAAAGCCAGTCCGGGACCTGCAGTAACAAAAATAGAGAAAAGTCCATGTTTATAAAGTCTGAACTAAGTGCAACAGTTAGAGACAGAGAGTCAGGAATTGCAGGTATTCTGTACAAGTGCTACAAAAACCTGACTCTTCACCCAAGGCACACTGACTCTGTGGCTGCGTAGGAGTTGGAAGGGAAAGGAGGAATGACCGGAAAAACTCTTTGTTTTTTCTTTTCATGCAATCAAGAAAGTTATTAAATTACTGCACCCAAATGGAGCTGGTGCACTTTGCTAGAAAAACAAACTGAGAGTCAGAGCTGGTTATAACTTTCCTGACAGCTATTTTTCCATCATAAAATGCTATTTCTTGAGATAAAAGCTTTCTCTGGGAAGACAACAATTTCAAAATATGCCATTGTATAAAAAACTGAGTTCCATCTAGGTTAAAAAAGTTACTCTGAAATTACAATTTCAAAATTTCCCGTGGAAAAGAGACTCCAAGTTTTGATCAAATCTGATGAAATCATAATTGGCGTCTGAAGATCTACTCCCCACAGGAAGGTTTTAGAAAGCAAATAGCCTAAAGATCCCTCTTCAGTAAATATACATGAAACTTCAGCACTAGAACAAGGTGAACATGAAAATCAGGCAGAGATTCCCTCAGCAGCAGGAACTGGAGTGCAATAAGCACCAGCCACAAGTGCCAGAGACCTGTCTCTGTGGGAGGGCACACTCAAGTCCACAGGGGCAGCCCCTGCAGCTGCTGGGATAAGACTGCACACTTGGGTGCTATCCAGGAAAGGCCCGGGAGCATTCTATGCTCTCTGACAAATTGCTCTTCAAGGCTGTTGTTGCATTTGAACCAGGGTTTCCTATTTTAGGTGTTTTGTGGTAACCTCCTGGGGAAGATCTTCAGATGAGGGAAGTTGTACCACTACATCAATGTGAGAAGTAAATATCTGTCCCTCTGCATGTGCACAACTTACAAAGGTTGCCTAGGAAATATTAGATCTGACTCTTCTGTGTTTTAACATAGGAACAACCCCGAAGTAACAAAGGAGAGAGATACAAGCACAAAGAGTGGATGTCACAGAGATAGGGCTGGGAATGAAGCCTGCATCTGATTTACAGTCCTATTTTGAATGCAGCATTTGCAGTTCCTGCTTACCTGAAGAGGCCAGCTCAGCGACTGACTTTTTTGTGATGTGAGACATGAAGCCAACAATAGAGAAAATAACAAATCCAGCAAATATACTTGTGGTGGAGTTTATACCGCAGACAATGATAGAGTCTCTGGAACAGAGAAAGAAAGAAAGAAAAAAAATCTGCAACACCCTAACAAAGAGCTAAGGTTTGGGTAAACAAAAAGTAAGACCTGAGGAGGGTGGATACTACGCTTTGGAGAGGGGCAGGAGTAGAGTGGATGACTTGTTTAATGTGCTTCGAGTCACAGCACTTCTGATAGATAAAAGCGCACCTCACAGGCTGCATGTTGGCTGAGTGGGGAGAGTCACAGATTAGGCACTACCAATGCTCCATGACCCTCCTCCACTCATGAGCAGCCACCCACAGGACTAGTCCCAGCAACAGCAAGTCAGAGTTCAATTGCCGAAGCAATGGTTCTCACAGGACAAGGCACTTTGTACTGTGACCCTTTCCTGTTTCTGCTGGGCAGAGGGTTGGAAGAAGGCAACAGACCTGTAGACGTTGTTGTGGAAAGTGTTGTAGCTCCCTAGCGCGATCAGGGAGCCCAGCCCCAGCCCGTATGAGAAGAAGATCTGTGTGGCCGCATCCATCCAGACCTGTGGAGAAGGAGCCAGTTTTGAGTCTATGGCATGATTCTGCCCTGCCCGGTGGGCCCAGCCTGCTGAGTGTGACTGTCATCTGTCCTTTGAGCAATAGGGGCATGTGGGGGAGAGATGACATACTCTTTCTATACGGTGAAAAATTTTATTGTTTATCCTGTCCATCAGGGAAAGTGTTGCAGCTGCTGTAGCCAAAAGCTTGGTTGCTTCTCTTTGCTGAATTAGCGAACACTCAGGGCTGGTACATTCTAGAGACAAATATCAACCTCTGAATAAAGCAGCTCATCCCTCCCTTCAGCTTTTGCAAAACTGCTGGTGGGATGAGCTGGGTGAGGCATGCCTGCTGCAAAACGGACTCCATGTGGCATGTATGTCACCTACAATGGCCCTAGGGACAGAGTCAGTGCTAGCAAGGGGTCTGGATCCAGCTCGCCGTGCTCCAGATTTGACTGTGCAATGCACCAAGGCCACCTGGGGCCAAGGGCACTCTGTTGCTGGGGCTTATTGACGCAATCTAATAGGAAATGCTTGGGCCAGTGGTTTGAATTCTCACAGGAACTGTCTTGAATCCTCTAACTGTTACTGCTACTAGGCCTGCGCACACTTGAGGAGGTTTTTTTTTCCTTTTCACATGTTAAAGAACATCTCTCTTTCCTGGGCAAGGTAGGACTCAGAGGATGACACAGGAAGAAAGGAAAATAAGGGAGACTGTGGCTTTCTTTTTGCCTTTAGGATGGAGATGACCTGCATTTGCGTTAACACAGACGTCAGTGCAGCACACAAAGCTGCCTGGAGAAACTGTACATCCTGCCGCTCTGCTGGGGTCAGCAGGGTGTCTGCTCTCTTTGCATGGGAAGAAGATGCCAGAAAGGATGGCGAGGATGCTTATAAAGTCTCTCACAAAAGAGACTGCTGGAGAGCAGTCTTTGCTCCACAGAGGAGTGGGAGGAGAGTGATGTCTGCCTCTTTCCGAAGTAGCAAATTCAGCAAGAATGACACATTATCCGGCTGCAAATATACACACCAAAGCCTCTCAAAGACCTGGCATGAGGCTGGTTCCAAAAATGGACAGAGCTGGAGAAAGCACCATGTGTCAGGCGCCCTGGGCCACGTCTCTCAGCATCCAGTTCAGGTCTCAAAGGCCTGGCTGAATGTCTGAATTTGTGCATGATTTAACTTCCTCCCAGCTCCCCATTTGGTGGTGGCGTTTGCCTCAGAGCAAGCCCCATGTCCTGCTCTCACCCCCTTCCACTAGCCTTTCATTAGGGTGTCTGACTTCAACACAAAGTTTCCTGTGCAAACAACAGCGGAGGACAGCTTGAAAAGCTGGTTCCAGGGAACCTTAAGGGCTTAAAGCCTAGAGGGCACATGAAAAGATTGCAAACTGCTCATTTCTTAATTGCATAATATTTAAACTATTCCTGCAGTTTAGAAAGCCCAGTTTCTAGCTTTAGCACCAACACAGCTGACAATACAGTTAGGGTGAGTTTCTTTTGGCAGACTCACACGAGAGTAAGAGATCACTGGGACCTCAGAGGAGGACGTGGTTGTTCAGTTGTCCCTGCTCACATGTGAGTGGTGCCCTCCAGAGCCGTGTAAGCACAGCTGCTGGAAAGGGCAGAGACTGTGTTGCCTGAGAAACTCACAGTTTGCAAGCCTCCTTGCTTCTCCTTGGTCGCCTTTTTGCTTCAGCTCATCAAAGCAACATTAGTGGCCATCACTTGTCAGTCAAACTCTCCTAAAAACTGCTGCTGGGTGAATTATTGGGCTTGCTCTACTCCTGAGCCACCCACACCAGCACTACCGCCTCGTCCATTCTCTGGGCCTGCCAGAACTAGGCCAAAGAGCCAGTCTTAAAATAATCAGTGCAATGAGGCCATAACAACCCAGAGGGGAGGTTTCTTTGTTGGTGTAATTTTTCACCACTCCACGGATAATATTTCTTGATTACAACAGAACTGCATGAATTTCTACCCATTAAGGGCCTGCCCTTCAATTTGGTCTCAAACTGTGAAGGTTGTGATTACCCAAATGGGAAACTATTTCGTTTTATTTTTAATATTCTCTTCTTGAAATATTCAAGAAAAGTGCCTGGGGAACACTAATGCAGAGATAACAGGGATGTGAAAGCTTTTCTTATGAGGCTACAAACCTCAGACTCGGAGAGTTTTTTGAAGTCTGGTGTGAGGTAGAAGAGGATTCCCTCCTTGGCTCCTGGTAAAGTGACTCCACGGAAGAAGAGAATAAAAAGCATGAAGTAAGGGTAGGTGGCTGAGAAATATACTACCTGTAAAAGACACAGGGAAAGAAGCTGTTAGCTGATCAGTGCCTGGCCTGCTGGGACACAGCTGTGACGACTGCATTTTCCTGACTTAATGGTACAGCTTCCAGTTTGTGCGAGGTAAGGAAATGGGCTCCAAGCACACTGCTGCTTTCTGTTGAGCCTGGCAATCAGGGAAGCAGATTAGCTCCACAGCCCGCTCACCCAGGGCTCACCGGCTAGGGAAGAGAGAGTTGGCATCTTCCTTGCGTTTTCTGTCTTCCGCTTCTCTGCAAGTAATGTTTTTGACTGTTTGAGGTTTCTCTCTGCCAATGACACTAAGCAACTCACTAATTACAAAAATAGCAGGCTAAATTCTGGATGAGTTGCCCAAAGACAAGAAAACTGCACAGGGATAAATTTAGTCTACAGAAGTAATCCCTTCAAGTCATCACAGCCTTGTTTTGCAATGCAAAAGCTGGTCTTTCTCTAGTCAAATGCATCAAGCAACATTAGTTGTCTTGGCTCCAGCACCTTCTTTCCAATATAATTTCAAGGAATCGCAAGTGCTACCATCCCATAACAGCCAATTCTAGTTTGTCAGTGCTTGTTTGACTTCAGCTGTTGCAGTGGCAATCACCAGGCCTGTGCTGCAGTCACACAGGAAAAAAGGTAGCATTGGAGTAACACTAGCCAAGTTAACACTTTAAATGATCTACCCATGAAGCACTTCTTTCTGATCTTTCCTCTAGATTATTCCTTTCATAATGCTCTGGTCTGGCAATGGGAGTCCCACCAGTACCTAAAGGGCAATAGAAAGATTCTTCGGAAGAGTTGGCAAGTTTGTTTTTGCAGCCAGCAACATTTTAATAGAACTTAAGTTTCAAAAGGGGAAGCTCAAAATAGGTCTCACACTCTTAAGGAACTGTCTTGAGGTAGGTATGATGAGTAGTTTCTGTAAGTCATTTCAAAAGACAGAGCATTCAGCCTGTAACTTTACAGTGAAGAGCTATTTTCTATGCGTAGCATGAAAATTACTGCAAACATGGTAGCAATTTTTACAATTGTCAAAGGTAAATGTCAAGAATTTAATAGCATCCACTACAATTTTGCTTTGAAACACCATATCCTTAATTACAGGCACTCGAGCAAAATTGAATATGGAGGACATTTCAACGGCCATGGTTTGCGTGCAGCAATAAAAGCAGGAGTGAAACACCTGATCATCGCAAAATACCTTTCCAGTCCACTCCACGCCTTTCCAGATGGAGAAGTAGACCAGAATCCAGGCCAAGGCCAGGGTGCCGGCAAGGGGCCAGCGGACATTGCCCGGTTCCCCCAGGCCTCCGGAGAGTTGGTGCATGTTCCTCCTACAGAGGGGAGACATTTTGTCATCAGAACATCTAATCCTAGGGGCAGAGTATCCAGGGATCACGGTGGGGCTGGAGGGGCAAAGGACCAGGTGGCACGGACATGCACATGAGCTCACAAAGGCCTTGAGGGACCTTGAGAGGCTAAAGCAAGATGAAATGATGGAGAGGTGGTTACCCCCTACAAGGTGATGGCATGCACCCCAGAGTTGGAGAGCCCCAGGCTCCAGCTAGGTGCCTGCTGGTGTGGGCCTAAGGACTTTCAAGGGCTTTTCCATGGGTATAGAAACAGCCCCAGCAAGGAGGGAGAGGTCCCAAAACCTGACGTTGCGTGTGGACATACTCCCAGAACTCGGTGACGGCGCTGGTGAGGTTGGCGGTGTCGCGCAGGGAGTAGTTGGAGAAGCAGCGCTCAGTGTTCCAGGCGTTCCCACAGCTCTGCCACGGCAGGTCCTGCCAGGAGCAGCGGGGCATCAAGCCACAAGAAAAAGCTCTGTTCAGCCACAGTTGCATCCTTCACACATCCTCACTCACTAACTGTGTTTTTTTCCTCCTTTCAAACCACCCCACGGCATTTCATGATCAGAGGATATTCTGCAGGGAGCTTGAAGAAAATGCAGGGAAAGGGATCCAGGGAGATCTAGGGGGAAGGCTGCTTGAGAGGGAGGGCTAGTGTCTGAAATAACAGCTAAAATATGAGTTTCCCGGAGAGAGGAGTTGAGAAATAGGAAGAGCCCCGGCTCTGTGAAGACATGTCAGAAAGCTCCCAGAGAAGTGCATGAGCATGCCATGAGCAAGACAGGACCACCATAAGGTGATGATACAGCAGCACAGGAAAGGTGGTGTGAAGACTCTACAGGACCTGAGGAAAAAGGGAAACGGCAGAGCTTTCTGGGAAATTTCAGGTAACATCTGGGCAGGAGCAAGGGAGATCTGCCAAGTCTGAAGCTGCAAACCCAAAAAGTATAACAGAGTTACTAGTGAAGGAAGAGGATGGGAATTGACTGATTTTACGCTGTGGATCAAGCCTGATGCAGACTCAGGAATCTGTGATTTTATTCTCAGCTCTTTCAGGAGTCTCTTGTGCAACTATGAACAAATTTCACATGAGCCAACACAGGGAATGATAATTTTTTAGTGTGAAATCTCTGGTTTCACATGATTTTACAATGTGGATTGTAAAACAACTTGTAAAATTCTACAGATTTTTCAGTGAGAAGTGAATGGACCGTTCTGAGTGCCCAGCAGCCAAAAGCATTCAATAGATGTTCAAAATAATAATAAATGATGACACAACAATAAACAAATTGTATCAAGATATGATTAGGGCAAAATCGTAACCTTAATATAATAATAGAAATTGCTCAGATAGATAACCATTTCCAAATACTTGTCATTAATTAATAGCTACTATGTTTTTTCTCATACATGAACATGTGAGATTCTTAGATCTCACATGTTCATTACCTGGGTGATGCTGTGTTTATGATCACTACAACTCCTGTCTAGTTACAGTTAATAACTGTACAGTTAATAACTTTGGAATTTCCTGCTTTGTTTCTTACACTGAGTTATTTCTTATCTATCATTAATACAAACTTCAACTTTTAGAAAGCCACACAGCATAGAGAATTGCAGGCTAAGGTTTTGTCCATTTGGATAAACCACTGTAACACAAGGTCAAGCTAGATTTTAAGTGTAGTAGCTATTTTATGCAGTCCCCTCTCCTGATCATAAGCAATGCATAGGGATCCCCAAGGAATGCTTACACGGTGGGTAGTGATTTGATGCAGCCAGCTCTGGCACTGCAAGCAGTTAATCCACAGCACCATGGGCTCTACCTGCACCAAAGGTGACAAGTCCATGCTAGGCAGTGCCATAGCCAAGGCCACCAGCGAGAGCAGCTCAGAGACACCTGCACAAGCAGCAACCTCGTTGCCCAAGAACGGTGCAAATATGCCCACATCATGTAGACTAATGCTATGGTGAGTGATTTCCCTTAGCAGATAAGATTTAAGGCTCCAGTTCAACATAGCTTGCAAAAGCATATTTGCGTCCATCCCTATTCCCCTAAGGACACAGACGCCTCTAGAAATGTTATCTGTGTTTTAAGAGTTTTGTGGCATCAGTGCCTCTAAGGGCAACCTGCATCCCCTATTCCCAATTCCCTGCAGCAGATACATCCTAAGAAGCAAGCTGGCCTGGCAGGTCAGCGACAACTTGGTGCCCACCCGGGCGCTTTCCAACCACTGAGTGATTTCACCATGAACTTGCTAAATGCACCGAAGCGAATGTAACAGTTCATCACAGCAGCTCTGCGACCAGGAGGACTGCACGTCAGAGACAGCAGCTCCGATGCGAGGGCGGCCGCTGCATCGTGTTGTTGCTGCTCCATTTCCTCTAGAATATCAGAGGACTAAAAATGCAGAGCACAAACTGGGTTCCCTGCTCAGGCTGAAAATCCTGCTAATCTAAATTTAGGGGAGACACCTATCATTTAGGAATGGACATCTACCCAGTACTTTGATTTGCCTTTCAGGAGGCATCATGTGGCCATCTGGAACTATCCATAGAGAAAATATCGCTGTCACCCATCTGGTCTGTCACACCTGAATGTTTATATGGCTTTGAATTACCTCCCCAAACCTCATCCTAAGATGTGCTTAGCACTGGGACTTTTTCCTTTGGGGAAAATTTTGTTTATTTGGGAATCCCTTGGGGATATGTACCTAACTCTCCACTGCTGACAATTTTACCCTGCACCTAAGGGTCTACAGTATATATTGCTGATACAAGCAGAGCTGGGACAGAATGTTTTGGCAAAAGAGTTCATAGATACTTGAAATATTTTGAGTAAACAAAAAGTGAAATTGGGCTATAAAATGTCCATAACAGCACTTCAGGGTTATATCAAAATTAAAAAAGAAATCCCATTAGAAGCATGGCAGTGATGTCTGTAAGGCTGCAGCTTGCTTCAGGAGTTAAGGGAGCTGTTCTCAGCCACTGGGCTGACATAAGTCATTCAGCTACCAAGAAATGATTGTGGGGTGTGAATCTAATTATACATGGTGAAAACCTGCTAAGGGAAAAAGAAGTGCTGTAAAACACAACACCATAGCACACAAATAAGGGACAGAAATAAAGGACACTCACAAAGAAGTGTTCAAATGCTTTCTGAATCATGTCCCCAGCTGAAAAAAAAAGTGCATTCAATTCCATTTACCAAGAGCAGCATAAATGAGGGCTAATTAAGTTCAGAAGTAAGTCCTGGATAATGAGAACATGTGACAAAAACAGCTTTAGAATGTGCAGCTCTTAGTGTTACACAGGTCTAGAAATACGAGACACAAGATGAGTTTAAAAGTTTTATGTGATGCAGAGAATAGTTCTAAGCAAGCGAAGGGAAGGACCATCCTCTCTGAAAATGAACATTTTCATGTTCAGCACTGAACAGTTGACTGCAGAGCTGAGGAACCTTTAAGTGGAGGACTCAGCATAGTGCAAACCAAGACTCTGCACAAACTGCAGACCATCATTTCATGGTATTTCATGATAAACACCTTTCCCCAGGAAACAAGTAGTAGGGAACCTGTTAAAGTCAGTACCACACCACAGAAATACCCGAGACTCACCGCAGTGAAGGAGTTGAAGAGATAGTAGAGCGCCCAGGCGATGATCACAATGTAATAGATGTTCAGCCAGAAGGAGAGAACCACAGCAGCCAGACCCACACCTGCAAAAGGGGGCAGAGAGCAGCATCAGTCCAGCTCCTCCCAGACCCCACTCTCCTACAATGGCCTCATGGCAGGACTAGAAGTGACAACCCAACTCTTGATGCAGCATGTGCCCTTGAGCTCTCTGGCCAGCAAGGGAGGTTTATTCCACTGCATTTCTCACCCATGTATCTCTCCTTGGGGTGGACAGTGCTATTTTTCATTTTCCTGCAGACTTTATGAACAGGGCTCCAGGAAAACCGGGTCCAGTCACATTCCAGCAGGAGTGTATTCCCAAATACATTGCCAAATAGCATTGTATTCCCAAATACAATGCTAGCATATACTAGCACCACTAGTTTCTAGACTGCTTTTACTCTGGATACAGCAACAAGTTCGCATCTTGCACCTATGGTTTCCCCATGTAGTTTAAGTGAGCACATATGGAGGGGCTTGGGACAGATCTTCTGCAATTAGAGCCCCTCCATCAAGTTTTGTCACCATGCAAGTCTGCTTGGACAAAGAACAATTATGTTAGTGTTTCCTAGCAGAAGGTGCAGGACAACATCATAAATGCCTGCAACTTCGTCACTAACCTACCACCCCACCCCAGTCCCCAAAGATTTCCTTCCTAAACCTTTCTCTTTTTTTTTTTTTTTTGTTGGTTTTTTAAGTCTAAAGTTACTTATGTGCCATTAGCATCACAAACTTACAGTACAGTACCTTTAAACATGGGTGCTAATTTCCAGACTCCCAGTCCACCCACCGATGTGTACTGGCCAAGAGCAGTTTCTAGCAGGAAGAGAGGAATCCCAGCAAACACCAGCGTCAGGAAATAGGGAATGAGGAAGGCCCCTGAAAGAAGGTGTATGGTTATCGGGGAGCTCCAGGGTATGTCCCTCCCCATTTTACCAACAAGTAAATACATCCAGCTTAGATTTCTCACCTCCCTAGCGTATGTTGGATCATGATTTGCTCAGACGCTGGAGTTAGTCAGTCTCCTACTAAGATCTCCATTGCCCTCCCCTCACATATCCTTAGCACTGTGGGACATGTATATGCAATCACTAACCATGCGATGCCAGCCTCAGTTAGATCTGAGAACAAACTCAAAAGCCCCAAACTGACTTTGGTGCTCACTGGCATTTTGTCTTACACAGATCAACACCCATTTCTTCAGCTACTACTTTCTTCATTTGCAGCCACTTGTGTTTTAAGGAAACTCTGTCTGACTGTGCATGCTCACATAACAATCCTATATTTACCCCCACCACCCTTCCCTTCTCCTAGATTTTATGCTTAGAAGCCCTGAGGAAAGCATTATTCCTCTGGACACTATGAAAACCATCCCACAGCTAGAAGTGAAGTAGTGCAGCCATCTAGACCAGGCGTTGCTTGCGCTCCATCACCGTATGAGCAAACAGGGCAAGTGAGCCCGGCCACGTGATTTGAAGGCCATACATGATGATGACATCCTCATCTCTATGACTTGGCACAGAGCTAATTTTCCAGATCTCTAGGGCATGTTCAGGAGCATTACGTCATTCCTGAGAAGGACGAGCTGCAGCAGAAGATCCTGGCTGGGCAGAGAGTGGGAACTTGCAGTTTGCATCCAAGCAGCTGGCAGTGACGAGAGTGACACTGATCTCCGCACGAGCTGTCAGTTTGACTCATCTTTTTCAGGTATTAATAAGAAAACAAACACCAAGCCGTCACAGTGACCCAGCAGGGCCGGGTTTCCTTAGCCGATCTCTGCGCGGAAGCGGCGTGTCGCAGCCGGGGCTGCCAGCTCGGGGCACCCGGCTGAGTCTGCCCGCTGCCAAACGGGCAGCTGAGCCCGGCCGGAGAGGCTGGCAGCCGCCGGTGGCACGGGAGCCCTCAGCGGGCTCCGTGCAACGAGAGCTGGCAGCAGGCACGAAACACGCTCTAGGCCGGCAGCTTGATGACCACGAGCCTGAACTGCAAGCTGGCATGAAAACATGGGCTCTCAGCTTCAACAGCTGCCGTGCATGGAGGAGCAGGCAGCTTCAAGTGGCACTGGGGGAGAAGGTCGGTCTGCTCCATGCCCATCACATCTCTCAGCAGCGAGAATGGCCGCAAGGCAGAGGTGAGGTCCAGACCCCCAGAAAATGTCTCAGGTAGCCAGAACCGGCTCCAGACCTCCAGGCCACTGATAATGTTTTGTTACCATTTTGCCGCGTTGCAGAGGCAATAGTGCCACAGCGCGAAGAACAGTAGTTAATCCTCGTAACAGCGAGGGAAGCGCCTACGAATTGGAAGCTGAGCGCTACAGGCAGTTACGTGTCTTCGGTCGGAGCCTCCGAGTGTAAACGCAAAGTGCATGCTGCTTATTTAAGGAAATGTTCCTCTCGGGTTATTCAACTTCTGTAGCTCATAGGGAATTTTTAGCACCTAGGGAACAAATTTAGAGCCCTGTGAAATCCTATTGCCATCAAAAGGCTTGCACGGCGAGAGAAACCAGGGCACAGGCTGGAGCATTAGTCATAGCCGGGCCCTTTCGGCTCGAAGCATCGTCCAGGCCTCGTGTGGAGCCGCCGTATGTACCGAGGGCGAAAATCCCCTAATTAGGGTCCGGGCTGCAGCGCAGAGCAAACCAGCCGCGCGCTGATACAATGTGACAGCGGGGAGCGAGACGACAATATTTCCATTCACTTCAATTTGCCTGTGCGTAATGGAAGCAGCCCACGCCGCCGCGCTGCGAGGCGCGCGCGCATGCCGCTATAATTAGCGCTCTGCTCCCGAGGCGCCTCCGCCGGGCGCCGCGAGGGCCGTGACCACCACGTCGCCCACCAGGCGCCGTCCGGCCGCCCCGCCACATCGCGGGGGCTCGGCGCGGGCTGGCGCATGTCACTGCTCCTGCCCGCCACACACGTCAGCGCCTCCGCTCAGCGGTGCTGGGGCACGGGGTGAGGGCAGCCCGCGATGCTGCCCGCCGCGCCATGGGGCCAGGCGCGAATCGTCTCGCTTCACCCGCCCGGCGTGCTCGCCGAGAACCGCTGATCCCCGCGCGGCCGCTGCTGCCGCCGGAGCTCGCGCTGTGCTGCGTGGCTAGTGCTAATAATAGCCCTCCGCTCCGCTCCCGCGCATCCATCTTAGGATCTCGGCTAGCTTTGCAAGCGGGATTTATTTTAGCTTCAAAACAGCCTTCATCTAATTATAGGTATTGTCGCCCCCACCTCGGTGTGTGAAGAAACTGAGCCGTGAGCAGAGCTGACGCGGGTTGCTTGAGATCACACAGCAATCACTGTGCAAAGCCTGCACCCAAAAAACAAGCCTCTCGCACCCGTGTTGTGACGTGGCCGTGGGGCTAGTTCTGTATGAAGAGGAGTGCTGTAGAGCGGGGCTATAACGTGGCGTGATTAAACTGGCAAGCCAACGTGGGCTGCAGCCAACCCAGTATTGCCCCGGGTCCCCTACAAGACTTGGGCTGATTGCCCCAAACCTCGCCTGGCTTAGCAGCACGCTCACACCTCTGTATGAAGTGACCCACCAAAATAGAAACTGTCTTGTCAAAACACATCAGCCTACATACCGTCCTGCCTCCAGGAACTAGCTCTGAGGGCTTTGGAGAAAGGGGCAAAATCTCCTTAAAGGCCATAGAGTTACATGGACAGATGGTTGTTTAGGAACTAGACCTGTCTCCTCCTTTCCAAAGGGGAACGAGAAGGATGAATCTACTCAACCTACAACATGGACTGTGGGCAGTGGGTTGTGCATAGGAGGAGTCATGAGAGCAAGGGATGAAGGGGATCTGAGGGAGAATTCAAAGAGAGAAAAGGTGTCGAGTAGATGAGTGAACAGAAACGCTATGAGCAGCATGAATGAATGTGACATGGGACAGGAACTCTGAGAGACCTGTTAACATGAGCTAAGAGGGAAGCGAAGAGCAACATGGGAAGACTTACAGATACTACTAAGTTTATATATGTAGCCTTAAAAGTGAGGAGAAGTCTGGACTCAGGATGGGAATTTTGAAAAGTGGTTCAAGGAGGTGATCAGATTTCACACAGAGAGAGATCATGTTAGCAACAGAGGCAAAAACCAGTGGAAAAAAAAAGGTGGGAATGGAGGATGAGAGAAGGCTCTTTGCCTTACTGACGTCAAAGCAGGCACACTCTCCCCTTCATGAAAGCACCCCCCTGCTGAGGAAGAAGAAATAGTCTATTTTACAGAGGGCAGCTGAGCCACAAGGGGGTATTTTTTGACCTGATTCAAGTCAGGTAGACAGCCTGTAGCTGAGTAGGCAACTGATCTCCTAAATCTCTTGATTTCTAGCTCAATACTGTTGAGCCGCTTTTCAAACGGCCTTTCTTTATCTCTGCAAGGGATTGGCAAGGTGTTAGCTGAGGACTAGCAAGGAAGAGATGAAGTAGGGCAAAAAAAGAGTCAGAAATGCTGCTATTAGTAATCTGAAAGCAAGGGCACTGTTACCAACTGCATCACATAGAGACCAAAATCCCTCATAAAGTACCTTCTCCTCCTAGAGCTTCAGTTTTCCAGTCTTTGCAAAAGAGATGATTACTGGGATCCTGCTCAGCACTGTGGTAAGGCAAAGTTCATTTCCATCCATGTGACTCGCTCAAAGCCCTCCTGCTGTGAAACTACTGCTTCCCGGAAACACAGAACAATTTCTTCCTGCCCTCATCTGGGAACCACCTCACACTAACTGTGCATCTGATAACAGAGTATGGATACACGGGGAACAGAGGCCAACCTCTATTATAACAGTGGAGAAAGCTAGCTATAGCTCTGCACAAAGGCTGTAAATACAAATGATGTGTGTGTGCACTCTCTGTGCATGCTTGTGAAGCTTCTGATTAGACATCCTCAGAAATACAAACCAAATTCAAAGTGGCTACTCTTTGAAAACACCCTAGACTGAAGAGTAACCCATTGTTAGCAGATAGGACCTGTTTTCCTTGGGATCTTGCAAACGTTCATCTATATATACTCGCCTTGACAATATGAGGACCACAGACACATTTTGTTGTAGTCCTGCAAATTTGGATCACAAAAGCATTATAAAACTCGAATTTCTTTTTATATGTCTTTGTGCTATTCTTTTCCAATCTGCACTTGTCAGTAAAGCCACAGAGTGTGGGAACTAGTGTCCAGATAACCCATATTATGAGAGACCTCTCAGAAAACCGGCTACCTAGACTCACAGCAAACCAAGTCCATTGGTGACAAGACTGCTCAGGAAGAGCGAGTACGATCATTTCACTCTCACCTCCTCCATTCTTGCCGCAGAGGTATGGGAAGCGCCAGACATTGCCCAACCCAATGGCATAGCCTACACAGGACAGCAAGAAGTCAAATTTCCCCTTCCAGGAACCTCTGTCTGGAATCTCCTTCTTCTTCTTGGTGCTCACATCCTCTGGGGTGACAGGCTCCGGTTCCTCCAGGGCTGCTTGCTTCACCTCAGAGGGAGAGTTCATCTCCACAGAAGTGTTGTCCATCTTGCCCATGGTGGCTCTTGTGTCCAATTACTCTTGCCTAGAGACTGAAGGAGCAGAAATGGCAGCGTCAGCTCCAACCAAGCTCGGACAAAATGCAGAGGTCTGGGCAAAGCTCCTGACAAAAAAAGTAGAGAGAAATTATCCTCCGTTAGTATATGGGCTTAGGGAAAGAGCCACACTGGAGCTGAGGTGGACTCATCATATAGTCTTGTGCACATCAGGGCAGCGTCTCTGATTCCCACTGCTTTGTCCAGGGATGAAAAGAGGGTAATTTTTCTCCATTTGAACATGGAGTCTTGTTCACACTAAGTGCTTACAAGAGCTTCAAGCCCCATTATTACTTCTGCATATCAAAACCTTCACCTTTTATCTCCCCCTTATCCCAGTGCTTACTCCATAAGAAAAGCAGTAGGTCAAGTACGCTTAGGGTGTCACATCCCTCCATTCCAGGGTTGCAAACACATACCACAGGTCTGTCAGAGAAAACACATGGCACAAAGAGGTCTATGCTTGGCCAGGGTGGTATAAGTTTGCAACAGCATCTTGGAGGGTAGCAGAGCTGAGTCCATGGGGGCCATGATGGGCTACTCCAAGCGGTGGGCATCTAGGGACTGCCTAGAGGCATGAGGAAACCTCGCATGTACTCCATGCCTTCTTGCATTTCAGGCTATATAAGATATTGTAATCAATAGGTGATGTTCATTTTTTCCATATCAGTGCATAAAACCATATTGCACTCACATCTCAAAAATCATGTGCATTCTTCCTTCCCCTCACAAAAGTTATGGTAGAAAAGGCACAGAGGAGAGCTGAAAGGATGCTCCAAGTGTGGAATTTCATCTGTATGATGAATGACTAAAACTCACATTTATTGTCCTGTAGAAGTGATGACTGACAGAGGTCTATAAATGTATCAGTGTCATAGAAAATGTGTTCACTGTTTCTAACATGAGAACTACAGGGAATTCAATCAAGATAGCAGATAGCAGATACAAAAAGAGAAAAGGGTGATGTTCCATATAATGCATAGCTATATAGTGAAGCTCCTCACTCTTGAGCACTGTAGATCCTGAGTGTTTACATGGCTTTAAAAGGAATCTAATGGGGAAAAAAAAATCCTTCGGAGTCTACCATTAGGAGGTATTCTTACCTAAGGAAATCTCTTGGAGGTAGAGGGTATAATCTAGAGAACTCTCAACCATACATTTGCTGGTTTTATTCTCTTCCCTCACCTCCTGCTTTTCACCAGTGCTGAGGACAGGATTTGGAGGTAGAATGGCCTTTGATCTCTCCTAATTAAGCCCCCTTCAACAGCTATAATGCTGACCAGGATACAGTCTTCTGGAAAAGTCGGTTGATGAAAACATTGCCATATGGATGAATATTAAGTAAACATCAGGAAAGAAAACAATGCTATGAAGAGGTAACATACTCAAGCAGTTAAAGTTAGATTTGAGTTATCTACTCTTGTCAGACTCCTCTCATAAGCAACTGGTACCTGTTTATCCCATAAGAAGTTTGCAGCTATTCATTACCTACTTTCCTAAAGTGCTCTGAACAGAGTTGGATCTCCTAAATTCAGGCTGAATAAGTTGATTCTCACTACAACCGACAGTCCATAATTTACAACAGATGCGTTTTCATTCTCAGCAGAATTGCCGTTGAGATTAAAGAAACTGTATCAGTTGTAAAGAGAATGGCTGAACCAGAAAATAGCTATAATTTATTCTGATACGCAATTGGAGAAGCCACAAAACTTCTCGCTGCAGGATAAAAGCCATAACCAAAGCCCCTACATCTACGAAGGCAGCCCTGAGCTACACTATAGCTGAAGGATGGTTACAGGTAAACCCAGAAGCAACAACACACAAAAGCCTCCTGGTGGGAAGTGCCAGTTCGACATAGCCCAGCATACAGCTGCCAGGAAGAGAGCACTTCTGGACACTCAAAACAGTGGCTTCAACTAATGGATCCCCTTTCTGTCCTGCAGTCTCTGGCAACACTGTCTCACCAATTCCTGGCACTTCAGTAAGGCACATAGCAAAGAGATTGTACTGAACATGTAGGAGGAAAGTAAAACAAAGACAATTTATAAATCAAAACAGAAGAAATAGCACTAAAACCCCTGGGAAGAATTCAGAGCTGGGCTAAGTCAGGATAATTAGCTATGCCTGGAGACAAATTAGGCTCAGCAGAAACCATGTTGACTCATTTTTTTTTCTGAGACAAAAAACAGTAGGTAAGTTGCTATCTTCAAAAGAAAAAAAAATCTTGCTTTTCTTGTCTTCTTTCTTCCTTGTCTTCACAGTTCTCAAGAAGTGTTGTAATGAAAGGATACTATATTTTAGGTACTTGGGATTCAAAGGACAGAGGCAAACCAAACCAGCAGTTTCATCTTACTGAAGAAGCAGGCCTTTTCTTAATCTCCAGCTATTGAAGAATAAACTCAATTCTAGTGCCAAACACTGACTAGGTTTACAGAAATTTCTCTACAGCCAAGAGAATCACGGAATCACAGAACTGAGGTTGAGGTTGGAGGGGACCTCTAGAGATCATCTAGTCCAACCCCCTGCTCCAACAGGGACACCTAGAGCACATGGCACAGGGTGGCGCCAGACGGGTTTGGAAGATCTCCAGAGAAGGAGAACTTTCAGATGTAGCTGAAAAACAGTGAAATGGATCCACCGGAGATCCATCCTGCCTAGTCCTATCCGTGACAGTGTCAGAGCTAGGCAATGGCAGGGTTAGGCAGTGAATACAGTAATGCAACAAGAACTTGATGGAGTTTCTCTTAGCATACTCTTAGCTAGAGAGCGCACCTGCATTTTTTGGGTTTAGTACCATTAGGTGGACTTTTTCTCTGTGACCAAGGACCGTGAGAATCAGAGAGACATGCAGCCCTGGGGTATGTCCTCTTCTGCTCTTGCTTTGTACCAAAGAGCAGGGTGATGCTCCGCAAGGGCCAGGAAATGTGAACCACTTTGAGAAGGAGTCAGAAAGCTGCCAGGCTGTGGAAGATCTCACCATTTCTTAGGTATCTTCTTGCAGGCGTCTCAGTTGCTCAAGCATCCAAAACTCAAGCAGACAACTTGAAATCTGCCCACAAATAGCAGTCCTACAGGGCTACTCCCAGGGGATGGCCTGCCAGGGAGTCCCACGGGGCTCAGCATCTTTGAGATCTGCTGAACGGCTACAGCGGCAGGGCTCAAACAAATCCCCCAGGTCTGGCTGGGCCCCTGCCCATCCCCTGGACACACAGGAAAAAAATGCCAGGAAAAAGAACAGACTCACAGCCTAGAGCAGGCAGAGTCTGTTTAACAGCTCTCTGTCATGTCACATTATTTGTTCTGAAAAGCACGCAACACTTGGGGCACAGCAAAAAGCCCAAAGCACTAAAAATGATAACCAATTAGACCAGAGCTACAAGCTGGAGGTGGGCTGTGCTTCACAAGGTCCCAAAAACAAGGCCAAAGAGTTTAAACATGTCACTGCAAGAGGTTTCTGATTGCAGCTTCTTCTAAATACATCATAAACTGAGGCTAAGACTTTGAAAGTAATTGCTGAAAGCTAGGGGCATGAATCCATGTCACTAAAACAGGACTTGAGTTTCAAGGAGTCATGTAGAAGGCCTGATCTTCTTCCATTTAGCTCCATAAAAACAATTTCACAGTCTCCAGTGAATGCAGAACTGAGCTGAAATGGCTGGGGAAAAAAAATCCTTTGCCTCCTTTCTTGAGGAACTTCACTTAAAAGAAGAAAATAGTCATCAAAATGTATTGCCTCCACTTGAGATGCTGCAGACTGAAACTGCTAACAGTGACCTTTTTGCTTTCCCCTGCTTTAGTGTGAAATATTAACAGTCTCCTCAAATTTGACAGAACCCAAAATTTCAAGGGCATAAAATTGCCTGGAACGAAACAGCAAAATTACATGTGTGTAAAAATACTTTCACACCTCTGCACCTTTTATCTGTCAGTGCTCTAACAACCACACAAATCACTTCAGACCCAAGCAGGTAGAGCCACAATTAGTTTAATTACATGGCGCAGGCTGTTGTTCAGTCAATTAGACTTTTCCTCCCATCCACACCATTTTAATGACAGCCGAGTAGCCCCAAGGCTCGTGCTTCTTGTTTAGAGTCGTGACCAGCTGATCCGGCCACAACATACTCGATGCTGATTTTTTGCTCATGGCAGAAGCAGCATATGTTCGAGCTTCCTGCGTCTGCGAAACCCTTGACATTGTGCAGCCTTTCTTGGGACAAGCAAAGCCTTCAAAAGGCAGCAATGTGCATCGTAGATCAGAGAGAGGTCATCTGAGTGTTTCGCTATGTCACGTGTGAGGGAAAGAAGATGAAGCCAAACACTGGCCTGTGGCTGAATAGTTTCAAAGCACAGCAAAGGTGCAGCTAGCTATGAGCAAATACTTTCACCAGGATGCTGATGTTTTTGAACAAATGTCTTCTGTAATTAAAATATTCGCTTTCTTTAGAACAGGAAAGAAAGTACTGAATTGGGGGAGTGAGAAGGCAGGGCAGTGTAAATCTAAAAAACCTTGATCATACGTTTTTAAAGGAATTCTGTTGAATATGTAGGTTCCTCCATCATCTGTCACTCAACAGGAAGAGGAAGAGGGAACTCTGGCACCATGGTTCAGAGCACATCCAAAGACTTCTCCAAAATGCCTGGGGAAAAGTCGCTCTCCAGATCCAGACCCAGACCCGTCCGTGAATGTACCATGTATAGGCAATCTGACTGTAATCTTTACAAGATACCCCTCTGCCCAAGTATCCCATCTCCTCACTTGGGTAATTCCTGACACTTCTGAGGAAGAATTATAGCACACCTGGAAGCCAGACTAAGTTACAGGGAAAACACTCCCCCAGTCTTACAAGCTGCTGGCCAAAGATTTACAGCAAGAGGAAGCACTTTCAGCATACCTGGGTGCCTCTTGTAGAAGGTCCCCAAGTAGGACCACAACAGCTCCTCAACCCATGCACACTCCTCATCCTCCTCCCAATGACAGCAGTGACAGCAAGGAAGCCTCCTCCACCTTGGTAGCCCTTCGAGAGTGGCGCAGGCTGCCGTGTTCAGTGGGGTTTCTTTCCATGCCCAGCTGAGTCTGACAGATCTCATGTTTTGCAAAGCGTTCTACACACTGAGGGAGAGATTGAGACCCACCTCTGCTGCCTAATCTTTAATCTGTCCTTCTCATGAAGTGTTTTGACTGCTTGTTTGCAAGAGAAATTGGTACTAATAAAGTACAACAGGAAAAAAACCTGCCTCTCAGATCAGACGCAACTGGTGGGTTGCCCACCTTCACCCTCCCTTTCCACCTCCCTGCATGACACTTGTGTTGGTGAGGCCCACGTCTGACCCTTGCCTTTGCCCAGCTTCCCTTGCCTTTGCCCAGCTTCCCTCCTTTGCCAGCAGCCCTTACAACACGAATTTTCCCAGGCTGTGCTGCAGGTTAGCTCTGGGCAACATTGCACCAAAACACTCTCCGCCTCAGGAGAGAGGGGCACGTTACAGAGACAGGCAGTGTTTTATATCTCCTTAGACAAGCGGGATGTTGAGGTGAGGCCAGAATGCATCTAGAGCCCCTGAAAACCACCCAGCTGTGACACTTCCTGGTGCTTCAGTCCTCAGTGAGGAACATCTCCCTGCAGCATCTGGGAGGGCTGCCAGTGCTCCTCATGGGCCAGTGCTCCTCATGGGAACCTCAGAGAAACCTTTTGTTTCTGGCTCTACCGCCTGGTGAGTTTGTCAAGCGACACCTTAACTCCTGCATTATGTAAACAGAAAGAATTGGGTCAGCTACCGCAGCCTCCTCTGTAGCTTTGAAGGCCCATTTAAATCTCCTCTAGCTCTTCCTCCTGCAGGGGAAAACCCTGCTCTCCCTCACAGCAGGAGGAAGGTAGCTCTCTTTGAAACTTGGAAAATGCACCTGGGAGCAGCTACAATGTGGGTCGGGCCCTGCTCTCTCATGTGTGAGCAGAACTAATGGCTCTCTGCAACTCGAGAGAGTGGTTTGGGAGCTAAACTACTATGTCTGGAAGTGAAGTAAAACACTAAAGAAGACCTTGTCTCACCTATCACTGTTACTACCACCTCAGGTGGCTGGTTCTGTCGCTGAGAAAAGAGCAGTTTTGGTGTAATTTTTAATCTGTAGCGGAGTAACACAAGTAATATAGCTGCTGTGCTTTTCCATAGAAACATTGAACTGTTTTCATGCCCTTATTTGAAGATCCTCTCACATCTGTGAATGCCAGAGACAAGCAGCGTGCACCTGCCAAAGACCTTGGTCTTGCTGAAGCTCTAATCTCCAACAGCCTTGCACAGGAAAGGCCCAGAGCAGCTCTGCCTGGGCACAGGAAGGATTTCCTATAGAGCAGGATTTCCTATAGGGCAGAATCCTTCCTCAGCTCTTGCAGAGCACCCAGCCCTGCCCAGCAGCCACACCAGGGCACAGCCCAGCACCAGTCTCCAATAAAACCCTAAGTAGCTGCTTAATCCCCCACTGGTGTCAAGATTGGGAAGGGCATACAAGTGGCTGAAAGGCATTCCTGTCTCCTTTCTCCCTAGCGAAACTACTGCATTAAAAAGATTAAAGGTCTGTTTCTGCCCATTTACGTTGTGCTGATTAAAATAAGAAGCATTTCGCTTTCCATGGAGAGAGTAGCCTGGCACTGGGATGCCAGCGTCACCATAGCACAGTTTTATACACTTCTACTACTTTATTCTCTTGCCTCACTTGAAGCAATCCAGCCATTCTTAGTCTAGCTTTCGTATCTAAAGTGTCTATCCATCTGTCTATTCCTGGCCTCGGGAACACCTTGAGCTCACTAGCTCACTCCAACCCTATTTGAGAAATGAGCACAGGGCTTAAAGACATGAAGTATCTTGAGAAAGACAGGCTGGAGAGAGGAGAGAGATTCAAAAGAGGGCTGCTACCTTGAAAAGGTTGTGAGTTGAGCTCAGCAGCCCCCTCACTGCATCGTACGCCAGCCAGCAAGTTGGCACCAGGGTAGCTGGGAGCTGGCACTTCGGACAACTTGGAGGCAGCGGGGACAGGCAGAATGAGGTGTTTGAAGGGATTTAAGAGGAATGAGAGAAGAAGAAAACACTGTCCTAAGGGACAGGTAATCAGAGATGGAGTGTCAAATGAAATTATGAAGAGAAAAAATAGGTAGGGTTAGTTCTCCAACTTGCTATTCCTCCTCTAGGAGAGAAACTACCATTTTGCTCATATTTTTCCCATGTACAGCTGAGGAATAATGCTAATTGGCCTTCTCTGCCTTTCTCATTCCTTGGTAAGGGACAATCTTTCTCCAGGGAGGCTACTGGAAAAAAAAATCTTCTAGTGACTTCAGTGAAAACAGCACCAGGACAGGAGTGTCTAAAAATGGACACCAAGCGCAATTTCAGCTGAGCTGTGACACTCCATTTCTGTCCTTGCCTTATATCTCCTGTTTTGTGCTTACTGCAGCCAAGCACCCCATTCGCTGCCACCACCATCTGGGCCAGCAACCTTGCTGATCCCCAGCGATTCCTCAGTTCTTCTCTGCAAAGAAGGTGCAGGTAGCAATTCAGCTGTATATGCTGCAGTGTGATTTACAGCTCTCGTGCCCTTTACCTTAGCCAACACGGGCCCCTAGGCTGAGATTTTTAGCTCAAACACGGGCCAGCAGCAGCAGCCCTGGTGGATGCTGGCATTTGCACAGGTAAGCTTCCCTGTCTGCCGGGGAGTCAGAAGTGCAATGCATAAGGCACGTCTGTGCTGTGAGGGAGAGTGATTATATATTTGGAGCTGGATTTGATCCATCTCCACAGGCATTTCTGTGGCTATTTGCTGGGTTGCTTTTTTGTTTGTTTGTTGTTTGTTTGTTTGTTTTGTTATGAAGTTACAGAAAAGAGATCTAGGCAAAGTTGGTCTTGCAAAGGAAAATGATTTCCTGCACCCAAGGAGATCACTTTGGACTTTTTGCCATGAGTTAGTAATGAAAAAGTGAATAAAGGAAAAAAGAATGACAAGGAACAAAAGCTGAAACAACAACATCAAAAAACGTGTGAGAATGATCCAGAAACTGCAGTTTCCCACATGCCAGGGGAGTGATCTCACCTCTCTCTCTCAGGCTTCTCTTAGCAGGGGCCTGGGCATGGCGTATGGCCCAGGAGGATAGAGCTGGGGATGCCTTTGCCCACCCTGGGGAGAGGAGGCTGCTGGGCGCCTGCTAGGGCAGGGTCTGTCTGCAGAACGCTGGAGAGTCGGGGCTGCTCCAGTGAGAGGAGCAGGTGAGATTCCTGCACTGTCTCGAAATTCTCTGATCCTGTGGTCAGCTGAAACCACAGAAGGATCAAACAGGTGAGAGAGGGAGGAGGCAAAAAAACACCCTCTCTGCCTCTGCTGAACAGGTCATGGCCACAACCAAATGCATCAAGAGCTGGGGAGTCTTCCACCATGCCAATCTAGACCAGGAGCTCGTCCAAAACTTGGCAGCTCCAAAGCTGCGTGGTATCCCTCAAACACTCATATCCAGCTCCAAGGAAGACTGGAACCTCGTGGTGACGAGGACAGCAGTGTTTTCCTGCTGTAGCACGGATAGGGCAGCAAGAATGTGTTCCTCTCCTGGTCACCAAACTCCTTGTTCTCCTTCTCCACAAAAGTGGAGATATGGCACCCCCAGGGCACAGGGGGTGCTGTGAGGCTCCGCTTGTTTATGTGGCTGTTTTAGGGAGTGGAAAATGCAATACGCCAGAGGCAGCTCCTCTGCAGGAACCACGTGCGAGCATTGCTAGCTGGCAGCCCCTTGGCTGAGATATCCTTGGAAATACTCCAGGAAAGGTGCTTATTACTCAGGGAGGACAACTTCCCCCGCTGTCTGCAGCTAACCAGGTATTATCTTTCTACTACTTTAGCACCTTAGCTTTCCCCTCCTCCCCCTACCGATACTGCAGTAAGTGCTACACAGCAGCAGTCAAGAACTAGCTCTTCCCCCAGGGCTTGTGATATCAGCAGGCAAGGCAGGCGTCAGAAACGCTGCTGTCTCCGTGTCTCAGATGTATAACGGAGCCAAAGGGAGCTGTCGTGGAGCTGTCCGAGCTCACAGAGAGGGGCTGTAACAGGGGTTACCAAAGCCTGTCACTACTCCTCCTGTGTGAGCATCACTGGGCTCCGCAGAGGAGCTCCGCAGTGTCCCATTTGTGGGCCCTATGGCTATGGCTGTCACCTGCAGCCTGGGATGCCGTTTACCCATCAGGCAGGACCCAGCACCATGGACAGGTCTGTCCTAAGTACAAGAACGTCAACCATTTGTTGTCCTTCTAGCCATCAAGCTGCCCAAGAAGTTCGATGCTTGACGCACCTAAATATCCTTGGTCTGATCTTGTTCTCCCTGACGCACACTATTCCCTGGTGCCAGAGTGTGCCCTTTGAAGCAATCTTGAGCTCCTCTGACAGAGCAGACACTGGGGTGGGTCCTGGGCACATTAGGGGCTTTCTGACAGACCAGGAGGTGACAAAGACCATATTAGGACTCCTGCAGAGTTGACGAAAGGCCAGAACCACTCAGTAAGAAATTTAGGCTTCTCAGTAGCTCCCTGTATCCTTTTGCCTGTTGGTCCATCCCCACTCCTGCTGCCCAAGCTCTTCCTTTATGTCTTTGCCGCATGTTTAGCGGTGGTGTAGGTTCTCCATCACAATAGAGCATGATCCCCACCAGCCCACACTCCTTCTCAGTGTGACAGGCACTTTGAAGTGGAGGTTGATGGTTGCAGCATCCCATTTTACACCTAGGGGCATGAAGCTTACTCCATGCGACAGTATCAGCCAGGATAGATGCTGCCTTCCTAGGTGACTGACAAGTTGGCAGGCAGAAGAAGAAACTTAGGTATAGTGGTGCAGCTGAGGGTAAATACAGGCAAAACTTGCTCCTACACAGGGCAGCATGCCTGCTTCATGCCGCCCAAAGTGAGCACCAGGCTGGTGAGTCTGCCCACTTTGTTGCTCACCTCTACAGCACCCATTAAGAAGCAAAAATTTCATTCTCTTTTCTTCCTTGTCCTCTGAGGCACTGAGCTCAGTGACGGAGGAGGGCACAGTTAGCAGTGGTCCACTCCTTGGCCTGCCCAAGACCTGCTCATGGGGTCAGGGAGCTCTCCCCACTCCCTTGTTAAAATGCCCCCTTTTCCAGCCACTGTCCCAGCACTCAGGTCTCCATGGCAGACCACCACTGCCACCAGGACCCATTCGCTCCCGCCGGACGCACCTACCTGCAGTGCTCGTCAAGGTCCTCCTGGTGCGTGGAGCTGCTCAAGGAGTCGCCAGCCCAAGGAGGCATAAACTGAAAGGCTCCCGTGCCCGGGGGAGGTATGAGCCCCTCCTGCCTTGCTCCCTGTGCCTCACCCCGTGCAGCTCCTCATTGCCCATATCGACGAGGACTTAATGAGCTTTGAGCTCACGTCCAGTCAAATTAACCCTCCTCATGTTGAGGGGGATGCATGTGCGTTGGGAGGGGGCAGGTTTCCACAGCCACTGGAAAAAACATGCTGCCCACACAGGTCACTGGAAGGCAAAAAAAAAGGCTTCAAGGGCATGGAGGAAGCACTGCACACCCAGAGCTGGCTGTAGGCCCACAGAGGGCCAGTGCACCAGACACCAGGGCAGGATGGGGCTCTGTCCGTGTGCCTTGGCAGCTCTCAGATGTCAGCACTTCTGCATATAGCGATTGCACAGGCCCAGGCTTGGGACAGCTCAGCCCTGCTAAGGGCAAGCAGGCTCTGGAGGATTCATCCTGAGGGATGCCCTGGTGTCCCAGTTAGATGCATTATTGGCGGTGGTTCAGGCTTTGGGGTGAGAGGGTGAAGGCAGAGGCAGAGCTGTATATATTGTTGGAAGTGACAGGTTTTGGCCACTAGTCAAAGAAAGGAGGCAATTGTGAGGGAAAAAAAAAAAAAAAAAAAAAGGACACCTAATGTGCAAATCCTATTCTTGGCTCCAAAAGGGGTTGCCTGGAATCTTTATTTTCCTTTTCCTTTCTTTCCTGGGCTAAAGATAATCTGCATCCACTGGGAGCACTGAGAAGTCTCTCTCAAAGCAAGTGCAAGGGAACTGACTGCTCTGCGAACACCTCCTCATTAGTGGCAGTATTTTCAGAGGCACAGGGGAAGGAGCACAAGTGAATTAAAGCACAATTCTGCTGAGAGATCACCCGCTAAAATGACACCTTCTCACTTAACAGCTCCTCTCCTCATGTGAATGTAGAGCTAGGTATGCCTAAATTAGTGACAGAAATACATTTAGCAGCTTTCAACACTGCAGAAACAACACAACCAGCGACCTGGATTTTGTTCATCCTCCTGCCCCCATTAGAGAAGTGTTAGCTTCATCCCAAAAACTGATGCTTGCACCAGCTCTCTGGGTGCCCAGGAAGGCTGGAGGGCACTTCCACACGTTTTATTACATGTGATGGAAATGACCTGCGTGGCGGGGAGCCCAGCTCCACACCAAGTAACCTTGTCATGCTTGTTAGCCTGGAAAGGAGCATGTGCCGTGGATGAGACACAGTTCGTGCCACTAGCCAGCTGTGGGGAGAAGTGCAGAAGTGGCATGCACAGGCACACAAATGAATACAATAGAGCTACAGGGGCTCAACAAGACAGAGTCCCTCGTAAGAGCAGTGACATTTATCTGTGCTGCTGGTCTTTCAGCTCTGACTTGTACATGCCCAGGCAGAGCCTAAAACCATACGTGGCCTGTCCTTCTCATTGCCATGGGTTGCCACTGCTGAAGCAGTCACCCAGTGGGAAGGGCTGCATGTAGCTCAACCACATCACACAGACCCAAGGGAATTAGGAAAATGCACCTTCTTTCCTGGATCCCGTGCACCCTCTCAGAGCAGAGAATCACACATCATAACTCACTGAAGTTAAACCTACCACAGCTCATCTGTAGAAGCTCTGAAACCATCTGGATGGGGAGAAAAAAATATGCTAGCACGAATCCTTGTGGCGTCCTCCCTGGGCTGCCGCTCATAGTCCCACCTATCCTTGTGCTAATATCTTTCCAGTGAACTATGTTTAGGAACCATGTTCCAGGCTAAGCAGGCGATAGAGGAGTGTGGAAGGAGTAAGAACGCCACTAAGATACTTCGGCCATCAGACAAAGGAGAAAAGATGCTGGTGCCAGGAGGAAAAAATCCCTTTTCCTGGGTAAAGCCAGAAGAGTGCTGAGAGGAAGGAACACAGACACACTGCAGGCCCTGATTAAAAGGCATCATTTCCGAGTTGAAGCAAATACTATAGGTGAAAACTCCATTTGAGACTCCATGTGCAGACTGACGGAGCCCCCTGGTCCTCTACCAGAGAGCTCCGTGACCTTAAATACCTTTTGCTTAGCATTTAATAAAGTTAAAAGAGAGTTGCATTTTTCTCATAAATCTTCCCTTCAGATCCTTCTCCGACAGCAAATAGCAAGTAGTAAATAGCCAGTGAAGATGCTGTGCTGCCCTCGCTCCCTGCAAAAATCCATCGTGCATTTAAGTGAGTGCAGCCAGCACTGGTCAGGCCCGCGAGCGCATGGAGGAGGTGGTGCAGAATAGGAAAACAATTATCGCCCGTCACGGTGGTGGATCTCTGCTGGAATTACTCCCAGCTGAGTCTCGCAGACATGAGATTAAGTCTTTGCCCTGCGATTCAAGACTTGCAGCATTTCAGAGAGCTTCTTGACAAATCTTGAGGAAAGCAAGACTTACAGTGGTGCAATTGTCTCATTTCCCAGGGTATGCAAGGGCACAGCACTGAAATGTGCTAGACTATTTAGGAGGCTTAGCTCTCTCTGTGCTGGCAGGCTTGCTTAGTAGCAGTCATGTAGTTCCCAGGCTGGAAAAGGCTTTCTTGAATTTAGCACAGTGTTACCAGGTCAGATTTATTTCATCCAACCAAACTAAATTAGAACAGCTATTTGCAAATGTTAGTTTTGGTAGGGAGCGATAACAAAGCCTCTGGCTTCCATTTGTCGAAAATCCAGCTATGGACATTTCACAATTTACAGCTTCCTGACCATTCCATACCTGGCCCTTGCTCATCACTGTCCCCTGTTGGTCTTCAGGTCTCTCTTCAAGTACCACTGCTGATGTGATATCTACTTAAAAAAAAAGAAGAAGAAATAGGTGAGAGACTGCAGCAGTTTCCTTGCAGAGCAGGTGAAGAGTTGCCAGCTACGGCTCTTAGTCGTGCAGGTCTCATTGCTGCAGATGCCCTCATGTGTACATGAACCAGGTGCCACTGCTGGGATGTGTCAGTCTTTCTCATTCTGTGTTAGCCAGAGACCAATCTTTAGGACCATGATTACTTGCAGTTCAAATGAAAACACCAGGCTGAGCAGGCAAAGTATCTGGTCTTTTCTTTGGAAAAATCAGGTCCTTTTTTTTTCTTTGGAAAAATCTTTGGAAAAAAATCAGATTCTACAAGGGCAAGTGCAGGGTCCTGTATCTGAGAAGGAATAATCCCAGGCACTAGTACAGATTAAGGATTGACCTGATACATGGAGAAGAATTTGGGATTTGACAAGAGGTTAACTATAAGCTAGTAATGTGCCCTTGTGGCCAAGAAGGTCAATGGGATCCTGGCCTGCACTAGGAGGAGCGTTGCCAGCAGGTGGAGGGAGGGGATCCTGCCCCTCTGCTCAGCTCTGGTGAGGCTGCACCTGGGGTATGTGGAAGGACATGAGAGAGTGCAGCACAGAGCGACAAAGATGAGTAAGGGACTGGAGCATCTTTCGTGTGAGGAAAGACCAAATGAGCTGGGCCTGTTTAGTCTAGAGAAGAGAAGACTGAGAGGAGATCTTATCAATATAGAAAATAACCTGAGGGGGCAATGTAAAGAGGATGGGGCCAAACTCTTCTTGGGGGTGGCCAGTGACAGGACAAGGGGTAATGGGTATAAATTAAAACATAGGAAGTTTAATCGCCATATGAGGAAGAACATTTTTACTGCGAGGTTGCCAGAGCCCTGGAACAGGCTGCCCAGAGAGGCTGTGGAGTCTCCTTCTCTGGAGATCTTCCCAACCCGCCTGGATGCCGCCCTGTGCCACGTGCTCTGGGTGTCCCTGCTGGAGCAGGGGGTTGGACTAGATGATGTCTGGAGGCCCCTTCCAACCTCAACCAGTCTGGGATTCTCTGAAATCACAGTTTTTCTCCATCTCATAGATTACTGACCTATAAAGAGAGCAGGCCATAAGGCAGCAATTTCCACTGAAGATGTGAAAAAATGACTTTGAAAGCAGCAGATATTTTTTGTAAAACAATAGTTGTGTGAGTGAGAAACACAATGACAGTGGATATTTAAGGTACAGGTAGGCAAGGATTCCTCTCAGCACCACTCTGACACAAGCAACCCCTCTCTTTTCCAGAAGAGGCAACCAAGAAAAGAATCCAGAAAAGAAGAGAGGATGAGGATGAGGATGTTTCATCATTGGCTAGAACTAGACATGGACCAGTAAGCCCAAATGAATTTGGGAATGTACCTTAGAAGAGAAGCAGAATTTGAAAGGGTGGGATTTGGAACTGGTCTGTTGGTTGTTGTCCATAAACATTCATGAGACTGAATTTTGATTCACTAGAGTGTTCACAGAAAATGGGAGCTTGGCAGATATACAGACAAATACGCATTGGCTTGAGGATTTGCATTTGAAGCATTTGGGCTGCCATTTCTAAAGCTTTCAGTGACTTGGGAAGTCTCCAGCAAAAGAGCCCAACCCCATCATACAATCTGGGTGAGTAAACACAAGTCCAAAGAGTGTTTTTTGATTAGCAGATATTGGATGTGATGACAGCAGTAAAAGCAGCCAAATAATCAGCCTACCCATCTCTTGGTTTAAAATTCATTTGCAAAAATCATTAGCACAATCGTTGTAAAATAAGCAGAGGTATAATCACTCGAGGATAATTTCAAAGAGTAAGAGGGCTGCACTCGCTGAAAAGAGCTGCTACCATCTCTTAGGCTGCCTGACTCTGAGATTGCCACCAGCTCCAAAGGGAAGCTAAGCTGGCACTGTAGGTCTAGCAGGCATTGCTTTCTTGAGCCCTTTCTAAAACATGTCTTTCCCTTAGGCAACCATAGCAGTCCTGCCAACCTGCACTGTGGGGCAAGCTCACTTACCTCCATGCTCCCTGATCAGCTGGTCCCAGGTTTCAGCCTGGTCTGAGAAGCAAAGTCAAGCTGCCCAAGACACCTTCGCTCAAGCAGTGATCAGTAGGGCAAATTGAGAGAAAACCTATAAGATGAGGGGGGGCGTAAACCATGACCATTGTTGTGCTGAATCCCCTAAACTTCAACCAAAAGTGATGTAGAGAACTGCCAACCTAGAAGGCATATTTTAACTCTCTTGGAGGACTTTGCTCTATGGTTGCTTTGTCAGTAACAGTCAGGCCGCTAATGTTCAAAAAGATAAACATCTCCCAGCCCTCTTTTCTCTGTGAAAGATGCCAAAGTCAAGGTTCCTTCCAATCTTGGCATTGGCCACCCTCTCTGATCTCTCCCAGTCAAACCGGCACCAATCTGGCACACAGAGACCTCTCACCACACACATTTGTAATTCTTCATGGACCGCCAGCCCCACTCCCAGGGTGCTGAACTTCAAAATCCTTCTCCTGAAAATCTGTCCAGTAAATTTCACAGCCAGCACATTTATTTACAGCTGCTTTCACCCATTGCTCTTAAAACTACATTTATGCCACTTGCCCCTGCAGCTGCTAGGAGCCCTTGGGAACAATTTCATTTGGGCTTTACTTGTCTCGAAGACTGAGTGCTTTTAAATCACTTCATTTCCAGCAACAAAAACAAAGCAGAACATGATGGAGGAGGTAAAAACACAAAGAAATATAGCAAGAACAAAACTGAAAATAAAAACAAGGAAGGAAAAGGAATTCCCCTCCTGGTATAGACTTAAGGTGACCTGCGAAGGAAAAATAAATCTGTCTGAAACAATTTTATTTAGGATTTGCCTATTCAACTTTTCCCGTGGAATACTTTAGAGACCTGGAGAACAAGTAAGATCATGTCACTGGAGATATGACAGTTATGACTTCATCAGTTTGGAAAAATATTTAAGGAGTTTGTCTTTTTTTTCTGTTGTTTCTCCTGCATGCATCAGCTTAACTCATGTTAAGCTTAGGAGAAAAGCTGTCTCTGCCAACAACTCATTATCAGCTTGCTCTCAGTTAGCAAGTAAGACCTTGCACTGGAAGGACCAAACATTGTAGCACAAAGTAAAGATCTGTTCGACAAGTCTTGAGATATGTTGTAGGAGAAAGGAGGATATTAGGGACTAGGGAAAGAAACGTCTAATAAAAGAAAATGCATTTATTCAAAAGAAGTCGCAGTAGTGTTTTTCCTCTCTTTTCTATAAATGAAAAGCCTTCACCTCTGGTTTGTTTCAGAGGAGTAATTATAGATATGTGGTCAACTTTTGCATTCATTAGAAATAAATGGGAAATAAATGGGTTTCTGAGAGGAGAAAAACATACTGCTTTACCTAGAGTAGCTTGCCTGTGCCTTTTGTTAGCTGGCAAAGATTGGTGAGAGCTCAGACTGCTGCTGCCATCACAAAGTTTCTTCCTCAATTGCAGTAAAGCTGGCAGTGATGTGTAAGGATGATCAGTGCACATAGATCACCCAGCCTATTAGTTTGATCATGGCAATAACTAAGAGGTGAGGAACCAGAAGCGAGAGCTATCACAGACACCAGCCTCAGGATTTTGCAGGGGGAAAGGTCTTTAAGAGGTACTGACCCAAGGGCTATGGTAGCTTTCCACTGACAGAAAGTGCAGAGAGCTTTGTTATATCTTGTCTTGTCCGCACATAAGCAACCTATGTTGTCCACCTATATAAAAACAGACTAGAGTAAATCAGAACAACCCACTTTGCAAGCCTGTTTGTTGCAGTATGAAGACCCTTTCAACTAATAGGTGGTCACACTCATTGATGCAAGTACACTTGTGGTTACAGGTTGTGTCACTAAGTATATTTTTAAAACTATAACATCTTTCTATCAGTGAAATTGCTTCCACAAGAGACTGATGATTAAGCTGTTTTTCTTCTAATCCATCCAAAAGCAGTATGAAAAGTAACAGAGTTCAACTTAGCTTCAACTTGATCATGATAGACTTAATATAAATTGAAATGAGTGTAAAAGGAACATAAATAGAAGTGTCCACACATACTTTGGAAGATTTATGAAATCGCATACTAAGTAAACCATCCAAACTTAAAATGTGTATGTGCCCTTAGGTCTAAGTACATCATTAGCAAAACTCTGCCAGGAGAGCATGACTTTTTTTCACTCTTTACTAAGAGGCTTATGCATTTGAAAGCATGACAGTAGATGCTTTAAATCAACTGAAGTTCAGTTATACTGGTATAGCTTAAGTCATTTCCCAGTACAACTGTATGCCAGCACCTTCCCATAGGGAGAAGCAACCTTATCGCAAAGCAGTTGAGCTGCTGTTCTTGGTGGTATGTACCTCCAAAGTCCGTGGATCTTGGGGAAAAAAAAAGGTGCCAGAGTTACAAGGTGAAAGAGAACACATTCGGCAGCAAGATGCAAAGCAGGCAGCAAAGTAGATGTTAACAAGAGGCAATGTAATCACTGACCAAGTTGGTATCAGATTCACCAGGGCAAGTGCAAAGACTTGGAGAAGAGAGGAGACGGCAGAAGAGGAAGACCCACAGCCAGTTGAGGATCACGGACATGGGTCTCTGAGGGAATCCCAGGCAAGGCCTCGAACCACATCAAGGAGCAGGGAACGAATGTTGCGAGTATCATGGGAGCCCTGTAGATCATCACTGATACGCTCCCATGCTAAGGGCTGCAAATGAGTTAGTCACCCAGCAAAAAACAACAATTGAAAAGGATGAAGGAAAGGGGAACTTCTTGTTTCAGGGCTACAGGGTGGGACGTTCCAGGACGTCCCGTTCTTGAGCAACTTGAGCAACTGTGAGCGAAAGAAGGGAAGAAAAGGTCAAGAGTATCCCAAACCAAAGCATAGACTTGAACCCTCTGCAAAGCCCCATGTGGTCAGAGACTGTGCATGCACTCTGTGTGGGGATGTGTCTGCATGTGCATCAACAGAAGAGGAAGGGGTCCAATGGGGCAGGGGTGAGAGAAAACCTCTCCAGCCTGGAGCCTTGCTCCTGTTTGCTCATGTGATGCATAGGCACAAAACGAGCTCTTGTTTTCAGTAATCAGATTTCATCCCCCAGGGAAGACATGTTTCCATCAATAGAATTGGACATTTGGAAATTGCTTTGCCATCGCTCGATGGGCCATACGTCAACCTTGGTGGGACTCATGCCAGAACAACCCAAAGGTGCTGTTCATGCTGCAGCCCAGGGAAAATAAGATGCCCTTCCCTTTCTTCCAGGGAAGGAAGAAATTTCAGAAAGGTTTACCAAGATTAGGAACTAACTCAATTTATAGACAGGATCTAAAGGTACATAGTAGGGCAACCTAGCTTACATTTAGGACTTGAATTTTAAAAAGTTTGAGTGACGTGGTAGGTGAATGGGAGAAGGGAGGGGTTTGGAGGAGCCACCCTCGTTATCAATAAAGCCCAGCTCTAACTGCATGGAGGCCAGGGAAGCTGGAAAGTGGTCCTGCGCTTTCCCACCCCAAACACAAGGGAAACGACATCCCTGTATTGAAATGCAGAAAGAGACAGGATGGAGATCCTTTGTTTCATACAGAAAATTATGTTATGTAAAACTTCAGAAAATGTAGGCACCAAATAACTTTAAAAAGCTCATCTTTTAGCCATTGATAGGACAGGTAACTCACCAAAAAATGAAACAAACAAACTAATAAATTAATGCTAACCTGCCATTTCTTTCTTGCCACTGCAAAATCAAAAATCAACATTCTCTTAAAAGCCTGAATATCCTCTAATCTCAAGGTTCTGAAATGAAATTAAATGGGCCTGACTTGTACAGCTCTCTGAAAGACAGAAACACACTCCCATCCCTGGGCTCCTGGAAAGGAAGTTTTATGAGATGAAACTACTAACACTGTCCGTGGGCTATAATTTTATTTAGCCAGTAGTATACTCTTTATTTAAGTATCAGGTTTAAAACTGAACTCTACAAATACAGTCAGAGACTGGGAAGCCCAGTGCTGGTAATGGGACATACACCTGAGCCTGGTACTCATTGCTTAGGTCCAACTAGAGGGACAGGATAGCACGAGGGGCTGGGAAGGGAGGACTCCGTGGCCATTCCCTATTTGTGACCAAAATACACTGCCAATGAGAGCTGTGGTCCCCTTGGCCCCTATGAAGGAGGCACACCTTGTACCCTAGAAAATAGGAATGCCTGGACACTTTTCCCTTAAGATATGGTAGTAAAATTTCAGCACTGGGTCACTTCCAGCTGACACTCTGCTTACTGCAGTCCTGAACTCTCCCTAGAGAGTTTAACCTGCAGCTCCCAATTTAAGGCACTTTGCATTGCCACTGAGTGGGATTTGTGTCCTGCAGCATTGAGGGTCACAGGTGAGTTGCTTGCAGTGTCCCAGCACACAGCACTCCAGATCTCTGGGTGACTTGCCAAGAAAAATGAGTCTTCTGCTCAGATTAATTAGCTCATCCCCACTCAAAATCTACAGAAATATGCAGACAGGAAGGGGATGCTCACTTTGGAAGACATGATGCTGGTTCCTCTCCAGGATGTAGGAAAGTGAGAAATTTGGTGGTGGTGGTTTTTTTTTTTTTTTTTTTTTTTTTTTTTTTTTTTTTTTTTTTTTAAGAGAGGAGGATGGGTTTATTTTTCTGTGAGAAAAAGAACTACTGATAAAATATGAGCTTGTGAAAGCCACTAGACTACCTCAGCAGTCAGCCCTTTCCAAGAAACCATTATCTATTCCACAGCACAACACAAACCTCACACTCAATAAAGTGTGTTTTGGACACACTCAATAAAGTGTGTTTTGGAAAAGTCTGGTAGCCACGGGAAGAGAAAGAACAAGAGTGATCACTCCTTTGATCCAGAACAGCCATTCTAGCCTCCTAATGGGATGAAGTTCCCTGCCCTGGCTATAGACTAAATTGGGCAGGAAAACATTACACAGACTGTAGAATGATAACATACACAAAAAAAAGAGACTGCATTTCACAGCATTGCCTCAGTATGTCACCAAAAACAAGACAGGACTGAGTTGCCCATGACTTTCTTTCCATAGCCATTGACAACATTCCTTCCTGAGAATCCCTGTCCTTTCTACATGACTTTCCAAACCCAGGGCTGACAAACCAGAACAGACAGCTCTGAAAATATATGTCCTCCTTTGCAGAGATAGGTCAAGGGTCAGAGATTCAAAACAGATCCAGAATCACGTTCCAAGCGCACGCAATGGGTCAAGCTATTCTGGGTTTACAAAAAAAAAAAAAAAAAAAAAAAGCACAAACCAAACCTAAAAAAGCAAGAATTGTCAGAAGTTTCCTCTGTTCCCTTTTGATACTTTATTCCCTTTCTGCAGCCCATGGAGGGAACTGAAAGGTGATGTATTCCTATCTCTTCGGTTTCTCAGATCTCAAACCCTAATTCTCATCTTCCTCTCTAGCTGTCTGCATTTAGCCTCCAGAAGACCCCTCTAACCTTTCCCTCCACTCTTGGTATTAATGTGAACCGCAATCAGCAGGTCATCCCCCTCACTCACAAGCAAACCTACCGAGGCATCTTATGAACCCAGCTGGCCGTTCCTGACTTGATGCCCATCGGGCAGGTTGTCACGGAGTCCCTTTGGACAACACAAACTATACACATAGCTATCTGTGTGAATCAACCACCATCTTCCTGCTCTTGGAGATGACCTCTGCTGCAGGAGTATCCTCAGCACAAGTGTGGCGCCAGCTGGAGAGCGGCTCCTACCAAAGAGATGATGGTCCTCCTCCCAGGTAGGACCCCTCCTTGTCTGGGCATCCTCAGTGGGACTTGCGCAGTCACAGTGGGGACAGGCAGTTCCACAAGAGTCCCAGCGAGTCTCACCTCCAAACCCCAACAATCTTCTCAGTTTCTCCAGTTCAGCCAGCCCTGTAGTCAAAGCAAATCAGTTTGCTGGGTACTGGGAGATGCTTCCTCTGTGTGTAGACATGCAGAGCCAATGCCTTCAGTGCAGAGGTGAGCTATACTTAAGTGCATGTAAACTATTAAACTAAATGTAAACTACTAAAAGATCAAGATGACACAAAGCTCTCAACAACTTCCTGAATGTAAACTGCCCTGTTTGATAACTTTTGCTTATTGGGCACCCAAGATGTTTGGCTAATGTCTCTTATTGCTGTCTGGATAAGGCCCAGCTGCCTTCAAAACTAATTCACGAAACGCTCCTTTCACATACCTAGAGCAGCAAACATTTGTGGCAGCCCCAGCACACTCCACAACCTAAATCACACAGTGTCTGCAGACAGAACACCCATAACTCCCATAGCATAAGCACAAGCTAAGTTTGCTGTCATTTGAGGAATCAGTTTCAAATGTTCTTGCATAGGTTTTCCATAAGCAAAATGCACCGTTTACTCCAACTCAGTCCCTACTGCCCCTCATGCTGTAGATGCCAGGCCTGGTTTGTACCACCTTTCCTGTCTCACGTGATGCAATCCTTGACACCTGACCTGAAGAGCTGAACGGGATCTCCATCTCCAGGCAGGAAAGAGAAGGTCTTTGGTGCTCCAGGGCCTGGAGGTAGCCATCCATGGCCTGCACAGGACAAGGAGGCTCTCTGGGAGACTCCTGGGCCAGCTCAGCTGCCTCAAGGTTGTCACGGCTTCTCTTTACCTTACCCAAGCGTAGGAGAGATTAGCCTGGCCAGGACCATGAACCACCTTTATTTGGATGAGCTTTTAAGAGGAGAGGATCAGAAGTTACACATTTGCCTTAGGAACAACAGCAAAAGCAAAATTACAAAGAGGACTTGGGAAGGGGCTCATTCCAGTATGCAGCAACAAGGTCCTGCCAGTCAGCATCGGTCCTCAACCATCTCTGTGCCCTCATGCTCAGTTGGACTAGGCAGGCCCGCAGGGGAGAACATCCTCACCAGGACACTGCAGTTTCCACACAAGTTCGAGAGCAGGATGCTCTCTGGATTTACCCCATCCTGGGCAGCTCAGGAGTCCTGCCCCGCTCAGTAAAGGCAAAGCTTCAGCAGCAGCCGAGGGCAAGAGCAGGCTGACTAGAGCGTGCCCATCCAGCCCTGAAAATCCCCATCTCCTCCCCTGGTCCAGGCTCTGCTGAAACACTAATGCTGCTGATAACAACCAGCCAATAACAAATCAACAACTCGTTTGGCTTGGTGGTCATTGGTTTTGTATTTCTTTCTTCAAGGTTGTTTTTTTTTTTTTCAGTAAAAGTTTGCAGCTATTAGTTCCTTCTCCTCATTTTTTCCATTTGCCACTGTAAAAGGAGGTAGGGAGGGCTGAAGGGGAGGGAGAAGGAAAAATGGAATGGAAAGAAACAAAATGAGGGAAGGACAATGGGAAAGAAAATTCAAGACCTTTTGGATTGTTTTATTTCTTAACAAAAGATTTTACTGTTTTCCTTTCTGGAGAGAGGGGTAAAGGATCTTTTAGTTAGAAAATAAAACAACAACAACAACAAAGCAAAAACAAAAGTATGCCCCTGATAATTAGGTGCTTGAAGGATGTATGTCCATTCTAGTGTAGAGTCTTTTGTCTCACTACTAGGAACAGCAGAGAACAGTCACTTCTTATCTTCTCTTCTACTTCAGTTTTAATTGCATTACTTTTTGGCTAGCATCAATAATAAGAGAAAAAAATCTCTCTTCACTCAATACCTTTCCTTTTAATGGTGTTTGCAAGCTGGTGGTGTGCAGAAAGGGAGCACTTTTCCTTCCGATAGATTCAGAGGTCTCCAGCCTATGTAGATGTGAGCAAGTTTAAACCCTGTCTACAAGTCAGGATTTTTTTTCCCTGCTTTCCAAACTGGGTACTGGGGTCATTGAGCTTCTTCTTAAACACCCCATGATTCTGTCAATCCCAATCAAAGTGACTGGATGAATTTCCTGATCCTGGGAAATTTCTAATTGCTTTTAATGGGGACAGCAGTGCCCCCTCTAACTTCGTTCAAAATAAGCTGCTTTCTAGCGAGGGTGGGACACTAGGTTATACATGAGCAACAGAGGAACCAGCTCATATAGTAGTTAGTTTCAATTGCACAATTCCACATTTGCACCAAAAAAAGGTGTGAAGTCATTTAATTTCATCTATGATTTTCGTAGTGTTATGAGATTAGCTCAGAAAAAGGACTGAACACATCTCCCCAAGCAGGCTTGCAATATGGCACTACCATATATCTTAAAGGCATGGTAACAGGATCAAAGGGGTTAAATGTTGTGCCAGGGTCACACAATAATCCTATGGGAAGGCCTAAAACTGACTCTGAACGCCAAGTCTCAATCCCACTCCTTAACTTCTCGTTCTATTGTTTGAAGAATAGAAGAATTTTTCCTTCTCAAAACCAATACCCTTCCTGGTCCTGGCTGTGGCAGCTGCTGGGTTTTGTTCTGGCTATGTGAGGAACCACCAAATCAAGGGCAACATCACTCCCAACACCTGGTGGGCTAAAGCCACTAGAAGGGAGAGGAGAAACAAACAAAATACTTACTTACCATGAGGCCTGACTGCAAGCCCAAGAATTTTAAGATCTTCCCTCAACTTTTGCTGAAACATGACATTCAGTGCTTTAAAAATAAAATAGTGTCTTATGTGATGCTGCAGTCCTTTGAAGGGAACCAAGAATGAGGTTTGCTGGCTCTCTCTGTTTATTGTAAATCATCTCCAATCAATTTACAATATCCCAGAGAAATATGAATTTTCATACTTGCCTTTTAGTGTTCATTTCACCAGCAATTTTTAATTTTAATTTTTGAGGAAAGGAAATTAAAAGGGGAAAATTGCCCTATGCTAATTCACCAGTTAAACGCAGAGAAAATTGCAAAAGATAAGGTTCCCATAGCAATTGGAAAGGTACTGCATCGCACAGATGAGGCCTGAATATCCCGCTAACATTCAGCGCTGGTGGTTTATCTATGTGTAGCACAGAGACAAGTAATTACTTGGAACAAGGAACAAGGTAAAGGAGAAGTGGGACAGGAGCCTATGGCATCTGTGATTCTTTTTAATGGCAATTCTCCTGCATGTTTTGATATGACATTTTTGCAACATAGCCATCCACTGGCATGTGTTCCACAGACCACATTAAAGCTCCTGAGGAGATCCTATCATCGGCTTTTCCTGTGATTTTAACTATGTAATTTCAATATGCGCTCAAGTAGGCTTTGGCACTGCATTTTACAGCAGCACTGTATAAAGTCCCAGTCTCTGCAGGACGATGTTGTGTAAAACTGCACCAAATGCTGCATTCAAGTGAAAGGCCTCCCAGGCATTGTGTCACAGTCATGACTGCCGTAGCAGGGTAATTTGACGCAACCTGTTTCCGATGACCCCATCTTACCTATTAATTGTCCCTTTATCTTTCATAAGTTTATGATCATTGTGCCTGATTATCTGTCTTCCTTATCCCTTGAGCCATCAGCTACAGCACAGCCAAGGCAGAAAAATCCTTCTCCCATCCTTGCCTTTAAGCTAATCTACAGTAGGAATCAAGCCCATCAACTCCTTTATTAATTCCTCTATAAAATGCCCCAGAAATGCAGTTAAATTTGTGGGTGTGCAGTCCCTGGGGTTTCGTTTCTCCCTTCTGTGCCGCAGTTCATTTTTAACTGACTGGTCTGGGACATTTCCTGCACTCCGTGATTTTTCTGAAAGAACGGTCAAAGGTTCAGCTATTTCATTCTTGGATGCGTTTTCACTGGACCATACAGATTTGAATAAAGCAAGTCACCTAGATAGCTACTCCTCATCCCTTTCCGTTCTGAGACTGCCTTGAGATCCTTCATCAATAACTATGATTACATTAAGCACCCTGTCACTCTCTTCCTTTTTAGTGACAACCGAAGCCGTAACTACTGATGCTGCAGTCTCCTTTTATCATTGCCTGTGATATGTTGCTGGCTCCCTCTCCCTTCTGCACAGGTGACCTAGCAGTGCACTTTCCTTTGTCATCCTCCAGCTTCTTATGTACTTCTGAACTGACTCCCTTATTTCCTGTGCTAATGCCCTGTGGTTTTGTGCCACTGCATCTCTGACTTTTCTCCCATACACCTTTATTCTCTGCTCTCTCTTACCACTATGGTTTCCTTTCCTCTCCCCTAGCATGACCACATCATTTTTTCTTTATGGTTGATAGGCGACTTTTTTGCTTTTCTCTTTTTCCCCAGTGTCAGCAGTGGAGGATACCTCTGACAGAACCATTTTGCTCTCTGTCCAGGTGTTGACCGGTGAGATCCCTTCCAAAGTATCAAAAGAAATGCGGGCCCAGTCCACGTCACCAGCCAGCCAGAAGGAAGGGGTGTCCCAGATACTTCTATCTCTGATGTGAAGGACAGAAGGGAAGAGCCCAGGAGAGAAATGAAACTGCTTCAGAAAGGAGAGAAGGAATCAATCCAAAATATGAAGGAGACATCCCCAGTTCTTTACAAGTGGGTTTCTCTCTCTACGAAGCCGAGCACCTCCTTGGCGGGAGGGGACAGTCTTTTGTGCTCTGGTTGAGAGCCGTCCCAGGGCTCCAACACTCCGGCCACATGCTTCTTCGGTTGGGGCAGATCCTCCGCTGGGCAAACGAGCTGCTTTAGTCGCTGCAGAGAGGCAGGCAGACAGAGGAAATCTCTATTAATTAAGCTGATAAGCAAAGTGACACCCAATAGCAATCCACAACAATAGCTGGGGGCAAAGGCATCTGGAAAGCTAATGCTACCAAATTCCTGCTCCTTTCCCACTGAATAGCTGTACAAGAGAGTAGGCTCGTTTTCCTACTTTCAAGGGGTCTCACTGATAATTATTCCACCTCTAGGCTCAAAGCCACACCATTGCATGATGATCTAAGAAGATACAGGGCTCCTCACAGACATATTTCTGGGAGGAAGGATGCCAGTGGTTAGCTAGCATCGCCTCTAGTCCCCTGCTTTCACCACAGACATTTTTTTGTGGTTGTGGTAAAAAATGTGTAAACCTCTGTTTGTTTTCTTATGCCAAGCAGCAGTACTTCCCACTGACTTTGGTGGAGCTGTGGAGCTTTCAAAAACGTCTGGCCCATCCAAAGAGCTGGTCATCCACTGCTCCGTACGGAAGCAACAGAAAAGTCAGGATCTTAAAGGACCGCCCTCTTCACTTCAGCTCCCATGAAGTAGATGCTATGATGATATCCACCCAAGCATTCTTCCCTGGGAATAGCATTGCCTTCCCAGCATTGAGGAGCTCCTGCCCCATGGCACCAGCTCCACTCCCCTCTTGCAGCCTCATGAACCACGGTGGGCAGGCAGGACTCGGAGACAGGGGACCATCACAGCGCTCATCCCCTCACCACTTCTCCCCAGGAAGAACAAGGCTCACAGACGTTACTCTGGTGCTGTACCTACTTGTCCAGCCCCACACCAGCTCGCACTGTGCCGCCTGGACACTGTACATCTGTCAAGGTATGCAGCGTTGTCCCTGTCCTCTGCAATGCAGCTCCTGCTGCAGGGGGTGCCCTGCAGGTATCGCCAATGCTGTCCCAACTTACTAGTTTTTGGGGCAATTTATCATTAAAAAAAATGCAAAGAACTTATGGCTGGAGCTATTTCAGTGAAATGTGCTACACTATCTTTCTCAGCCTGCAGAGACAGCATCTGTGACTTTCTGATATTTCTCATTTGGTTTTTGAAGCCCCTCTGGTACCACAAATCTTCCCGAGACCTTGAGACCCTTGTTGCAACCCAGTAACCTGCTGTGTCCCACAGCCCAGCTTCATAGGGCGGTATATCATTTCCCTGACGAATACCAACTTCCACAGTTACTAACTTTTCCCTTCACAGACTGTTTAGGCCAGCGGTCACATCACTTACAGAGCACATCACAAGCTGGAGCAGGCAATTCATCCATGACTCATCTGATTCATTTCAAATACTCCCACTCACCATGCAACACCTGCTAGAATTCAGGATTCCTCTCATTTATTCAAAAGTATTTGCCCCATAATTTCTGATATCAGCCATGGCCTAAAGCTGCTCTGTGAGCAGCTCGTTGCACATTTTCAATGTTTGGAACTTGAGCTGTCTTAATCAGACGCATTAAGAAACAACATTTGTGTTTCTTGGTCAGCCAAGTGTAACAAGAGGAATCAGTTTGTTGCAGTGACTGATTATAATTACCAATTACAAACTTGCTTTCGGTGAATGGTTTGCAATATTCAATTGAAATGGACTATACCCCGAAGCACTGGTGTCAGCAAAATAATTTATTACATTTGTGGAGTATGAGGGGAAAAAAGGAACAGGTAGAATTTGGAAACAAAATCAAAACTGGATAAAATATTCCAAAATATATTGCACTATCTACTTTTATTCTCCCCTGAATCAGTCCTGGCTGCTTTCCTAAACCATGTCCTTGAAAGGTTCTTCATAATAATATAGAGTAAATGTAAAGTCCCTGGAAATTACACCTAATATCACATAAAGCAGGGAAAATAGAAAAACCCTTAATCTGAAATTGGCAAATCAGTCCCTTGGATGTGCCATAAAATAGGCATTCATAGCAGTCTTTCAGTCCAAGGACTCAAAGTGGTTTGCCACAGGTGAAAAAATATTGCCGGTTAAACAGGTGGGACATTTAGATCACTACTTCAATGACAGCTCTGAGTCTTCATATAGACATATGAAACCCCTGAGCTGTGGAGAGTCCGACATGTTATCAGCTGCATGGTCAAGCTCTTCAAACTGGCTGTGGGAATGGGAAGATGTATTACAACTAAATGGTCTTGAGCACAGGAGAGGGCTATAAGAGACAAGACTCAAGACCTAAGCTTGGAGCAAGTTGTATTGCAGAAACTTGGCAAGAAAATCACCCAGACTTTCTCATATTAGGAGGTTACATTTCCAAATGGAAGAGTAATGGAAGTGGGAGTGCTTGAGTGCTTTTCCTTAAAGCAGTGTTCAATTGCCAAGGGATTTTTTTTCAGGGTGCCACTACAATAGCCTTACACTAAGCCCTTTTTTTAAGGGGATTACATGGGTAACATCTCTGTATGTCCTTGACTAGAGACCCTTCTGGGCTAATACAGCTTTGTACGTGTTCACATACCAGTGTTACTATTCCAGGGGCTTTTTAAGTCCCACTTGACTTGACTTGAGTTGAAATGAGTTGGTCCAGAAGCTACAGCAGGCTGTAGGGTCTGCTCTGGCAGCATTACGCTAATCCAGGTACTAGGGTGCCTTTGCTCTGGCCAAGGAGGCCGGGACTCACTGGGACAGACCTTGGGGCAGAGCTCTGGCCCCTCCAAGGTGCTCCCAGCAGAGGCAGCTGTATCGCTCCTGGAGTGCACAGCTCGGCTCTCCACAAACCTTCATCCCATCACAGTAGTAACCAGGGGGCTGAATGGTCAAAGGGAGCTAGAAGTCTATTTCTTTGTATTACCATTCTCCTACGTATCCCAGCCTGCATAGTTCATGCCTCTCACTATTTCTCTGAAGGCTTTTCCCCCTCCTTTGACCCTGTGCATTGCCTCGTAACTTTTTCTGAACCTGAGGTGGACATTAACCTGCTCTTTCACAGAGCCTGTCATCCCTTGTTAAATCAGAGTTCCCAGACAGTAAATAGGAGCCCTCATGGGCACAGATTCACCTTCCCTGAGGAGGCCGAGACAAAGAGGACATCCCACATCCAGCCCAGTCGCGACTGCCTTAGCAGGTCCTCCTCTCCACACATCTCCCATGTCACTGCCATGCCTTTGCCATGTACACAGAGACATTACTCATCCCTGCTCCCCTACAAGCCCTCACCCAGTCACGATCAAGCCTGCAATCAGTAGTTGGGGGGAAAGAAATAGAGAGAAACTGTGCTGGAAAGGAACTATGCCTCATGTAACACCAGTCCTCCTCCATGGACCATGGGTTACATCTCCATGGCTGCATTTTCTCAGGCACAATCCTTCCTAGGACCTTACCAGCGGTGTGAAAAGGCCAAGATGTCTATGGTGAAAGGGAGGCATGCGCATAACCCAGAATAGACTTTTGTAGCTACATGAGCATTTTCTCTCTAGTAGCCACGTGTAATTCATTCATTCAAAGTAATGCACTCCTGACTTAGGACTAAAAAGGGAGCAGGGATAAGAGACAAAAGGTAAAGGCAAAACAGCACCTATTTTTACATGTGGTTTGCCTTGGTACAAATCAGTAAGGAGGAGGAAGCAAAGACTATGTTATGCCGTCTTTGTTATGCTCCCCTGCTCAGGCTCCCAATGCCTGGGACTTTCTCCACACTGGGATGCGATAAAGGCATCCATGAGCTCTCAGCCACTCTGGCTTTGCACACACTGAGGGGGTACTCTGCTATCCAGTGGAGCGAGCATTAGAGATATTCTACATATATCTACATAGTGCACCAAATGTGGCGATCTGACATCCCACAGAAGACGGTGGATGCTTGATGAGCTTCCTGCAGGCTATGCTGAGAATCCCCAAACCCTCCCAGATTACCATTCAGGCGCTATTGGGCATTCTAGGAAAGGGTTATGTCCATGTCTTGCCTTCTCGAAAGAGAAATGTGTAATGTGCAGTTTCCTGGAGCCCTTCCCATGAGTTGTCTGGAAGAAGACGGGTGCACTGCACCATCAGTTTGCCTGCTGACCATGAGCTCAGTACCTGCTTCAGGGGTCCCTTGGTTTTCAGGAGAATGAAGATGGCGTAGAGAGGAACACAGATCATCGAGGAGAGTGCCATCATCCAGCCCAGCATGTAGCCCCAGGGTGGGTACACGTAGACGTTGTTGTATTTCAGGGGCGTGTACTCGATCAGAGAAAACAGGAAGATCGCCTGAGGAGGAAAGAACACAGACACAGCCAGAGCAAAGGGGGCAAAAGGAGACCCACAGCCTGACCAGGTTGGAAGCCCAGTCTAGGTAATGATGACTGTGTTGTCTAGCAAGAGCTATGGTGTGCCTCACTAGCTACGGCAGAGCAGAGATTGGTGCATACTGACTGCGCTAGGAGCTATCTCAGAGTCACGGCCAAGTTCTCAGAGTGCACAGTCTTCAGATTTCCTTTGGGACCAAACTAAGCACAGCTGGCAGTAACTCTGAGGGTCCAACAACTCCGAGGCAACAGCCGAGACACTGATAAACTCAGAAGCTCTCCAGAAGTACTGCCTGGGTGCAAATATCCCACTCTTGGGCCCTCTAACCACAACTCTCTCAGACCATTTGGGATGGATCTGGCACTAGCTTTAAAACTTCCCAGGCATTCAGATCCTGCTGAAACCCATGAACAAAGAACCAGACATCTTCTACAAACTATAAAAGATGACATCTACATTTTCACTGAGGTCAAAGAAAACAACTGTCCAGATCAGACAGAGGAGCAGAATTTGACTTAGAGATCATGTAAAAATCAGTGGAGCAAGACTGAACGTAAATCCAAAACAGGGAAGAACTTGCCTGATGCAGGGTGCACTTTCTTTAAATATAGTTATCAGAAAAGTTTTCAAGGAGGCTTCATAATATATAAATCAAATGACTATAGAAAGATATTTCTGAGTCACAGGGGGCCACAAAAACACAGGTTGAAGCAAGCATTTCAGAAAAGCATAATTCTCACTGGTCTTCTATTCAGAAGTAATTTGACCCAAACTCTTCACACTTTGAGGATACACTTTCCTTTGCCATCACAAAGAGAATAAGAGAGTTTTCAGGCTCAATTAATTTTCTGGGCAAAAAAAAAGGACTTTACAAAGGAAACAAATTGCAGCCTCAACTACGGATCATCTTATGCTTCTCCATAGTAATTTGATAAAATTATAGCAGCACTTTGAAAACAAATCAACCTTTTCTACTTTGAATCTAGAAATCCAGTATTAATACTCCACACTGTTGTAATTGCAGGTACTTACCACGCACATGACTGGGGTCAACACTGTCCAGCTTATCTTAATCAGGGGCCATGGCCGGTAACCAATCATGTCCTCAATGTTGTCATAGAAGCGGTCTGCACCTTGGTCAGAAAAGAGACAGAAATGAGCAGGTGAGATTTTCTTTGTTTTATTTGACAGCTACTTATATCAGATCCCAAAGTTCATTATCCTTAATGTTTCTTCTCTTAAAAAAGTGGCCATCCTGAAAATAGGACAGCAGGAGACTGGCTTTTCTGACATTTTAAATGCCCAATTTTAATGCTTGATGGAGATGGTGGTGTTTGACTTTTCAAAACCATCCATAAGTTTCCAAAACCTTGATATAAAAGAACACACAGCAGCAGCTGTAAGAAGGATGATGCAGCTGTTGTACCACTAGCTGCTGGAACTAACCCCTGGCATAAGCAAGAAGGTATGTCTTGGGTACAGGTCAGTACGGGAAAGCTCTCACAGGCTGAGCATGTTGAAAGGAAAGAAAGAAAGTAGAGGACACCAAATAAATTCTTGACCTGTAACAAGACTGGCCCACCAGGAAATTTCAGGTCAAGAATACCCACTGCACTGGGCATTTTCCTTGTCTTCAAGAGTATGTTTTCCAAACACCACTTCACTTTTTGCCTATCACAAGAAAATCTGGCAATCCAAACACTGCTGGTAACCAAATCTTCTGTCTGCAAGCGCTGCTTCTGTCTTGCCCAAATGAGAGCTGTCTGGTGAGACTCTGATCTCTTCTTCTTCCCATTAGTTTCACTCACTACATTGCATATGCTTCATCAACCTGAGTTGCACAATACATCTGGATGCTAAATACCTCTGAAAATCATCAAAAGTCCTGCCACTGACCAAACCCAATCTGTGTTGAGCACTGACTGTTCCCAACCCAAAACACAAAGAGGAAATGCGTGCAATGGCATACAGAGGAGACAATCTAATACAAAAGGTCTTTAGCAGACCTTTCAGTAAGCTCTAGCATGTTACCTAGAAATAAAAGAATAAGGTTGGTCAAAAAGAGATGTAAAATGAAGGATAAAAGAATCATTTGCAAGGTGGCATACCCAGTTCACGCCAAGTAGAGCTAACCAGAAGTACAAGACCAGACTGACTGAGGTAAAATGGAGTTTATTAGACAAAAACCTGTCTAGAGAAAGAGTCACCAGTTAAGTACCTTCTAATATCAAATAATGTCACGTTCTTCCTATCGCAGTTTTACCAGAGTACTTAGGTGACAAAACAGGCCTCTGCCCCTGTGAGGGTGTTTCTCTGGCATTGAACTCACGGTCATGCCAAAGTTCCCACCTGGAAATGTAATGGGATCCTTAGTATCTGATAAGACTCTTAACATCTGATGACTGGGCCATAAATATATGCCTACCAGACTAGCCACCCTTGCTAGTGTTGAGGATTTAGTGGATTTTCTTTTCCTTTCTTTGCATTTCAGAACTAAGCCCGAGTATTATCTTTGCTTTAAATGTGCAAATTCTATAAAGGTATTCTATCTTTGTCTTTCTTTTGTGTAATTTTTTCATTATTCTCTGAATTTAATGTAATAGTTTGGAAAGACAGATTTCTTGAACACCTCATGGTTTCCATCTTGAGTCTGTAAGTGAACAAGTAGCCCCCGGGAAAGGACAAGCTGTGGCATATCAAGGGAAACACAATCTTGTGAGAGAACCTATACCAGAGGAAAAAAACCCTAAAACTATAAACTTAAACCATGCTGTAAATTCCATGAAGCCTCAGGCAGTATTTCTGCAAATATATTGGTGATAAAGAGGATTGATATAACAAAAAAAATCTTTTTGCCAAAAAGCCAAAATCTTCCATGGACTAGAGAAAAAAAAGACAGAGGGATATAAATGATACCACTCTTTCCAGAGAAAGACACTGTAAATAGATGATGGATAAAATCATTCACAATGCAATGCTGTTGTAGTCAAACATCACAAAATTTGGATTTAGGATCTACTAGAAGAGACACAGCAGTTAAAGAAAAACACAAAGAGACCAGGCAAAAAGGAGGACACAACAGACATCCATCCTGCTCCAAAAAAAGCCCAAACAAACTGAATCATATATTATTAGTTATAGTGTGCAGTAGCCTCCATCTGTCCTTATCCCTGCTTGCTGCAGTATAACCACCGTGTCCTGCTGTTCCATTGCCAGGGTTGTAGGCAGCAGATGATGTAGTAAAGCACAATGGGACCTGACGTGAATGGACTCAAAGAGTATATGAACAGGAGGTTTTTACATGTTCTACATTTCATAGGCAGATGAAAAAGTAATCAAGCTTAAGATGTCATCAGTTCAATCAGTCAACATTGGCCTTTTGAGCAAATTAGAAGCCAGAAGAGTCATGTATTCCCTCTTCCTTTCCAGCACATTAGAAGTATTAGATAAAGCTACCGCAGGGAATGCCCTAAAGACTTCCCCCAAAAGATTTCTGTTGGAATGAATAAAGATGTTTACCCTAGATGTTTGTTCTACAGTATCCCCAAATGCAAAAGTTGCTATCCATGAATGTCAATATGACCTCTCTTGTGCTTATTAATCCTATACACTCTCAAAGATGTCACATCATTTTCTGGCACATCATTGAATTTTGGAACAAAAACTCATGGGAACAAATTTTGCAGTCACCCAGCTAAGGATATGCTTATGTTCTTATGTCTTGTCCTTACAGAACCCTTCTCATTCTAGGCAGCTTATAAAAACTACTACTATTATCCAAGCTGAAAGGTACCAAGATATTTCTTCTTTTTTTTCCTTCTTTTTTTTTTTTTCTCAAATATTATCCAGCAACAGGAAGTTTCTCAGATCAAGTATACACTGGAGGAAATACTTCTCAATACAATCTGTTTGAACTGTTATTTTGGAAGCTAAAAGTCTCTGCCTTTCAAATCATTACTCCCAAGCTGCATTTATTTGCATTCATCTATACTGAATTTCATCCACAGGATTTCAATAGGTAATGACCTTGGCTCTTTGCCTCAGTGCTAAGCCTCTATCTGCTCCCTCACTGTATCAAATGTGCAGCATCAACACCTGTGCCAAACCTGTGCAAAATGCTGCCAGCAGAAGGATTACAGCATTGCAACAACCACACACCCTTTGGGTACCAGGTGCACAAAGTGGGCCCTTATGACCCATAAGTAAGGGTATAAGATCACTCGTGGCAGCTGCATCAGAAAGCATCATGCAGGTAATGCTTGTGCAAGCTGGACTAGGAGGATCCAGTTGAATATGGAGACCGCAGCCCCTAGGAGCCTCTTGGCATGTGACTATCAGAGAAAGATTTATAACATCTCAACAAGGATTCACTCTGGGGGTGACCCACCAGTACTTGCTGGCATCAGTTTTCTCTATATTTCTATACAGGTCTGATGGCTCCTGCCTCAGCCCTCCTGCAGTAGTGGGAAAACCAGCTTTCTCCTGGAGCAGCTTATCCTAAAGTGCGTGCTGTGACTGCCTGGAAAATATCCTTCCCGCAGCACATTTTGGTGGTGTCATGCTGCAGATCCTAGTGCTCAGAAAGAGTGCCTGCTTATGTGAGGGCTGGGTCGTCCCAAGCCAAAGGGCCAGAGGAGAGGGGAGAAGTAAAAAAGCCTCCAGCACTTCACTGGCAAACGTGATCAGCAGGTTTTATGCCGCAGAAGGAGAGCAGTATGTGAGGAAATCCTCAGATCTTTGTAGCAGTAGCTGCCTGACAGGCAGAAGGAAGCTGCCAAGCAGTGGGTGGTTGCCGTATGTGCTGGGAGAGGGGAAACTCATAGCGCATATTTGTGTTTGCAAAAACACTGTAATTTTTCACAGTGTAAGCAAGAGGCTCAGTCCTGCCAATTCTGAGGCTGAAGAAATCCCGTTAAGTGGCACCAGGGATGGTTTTTTTCCACTAAAATGCCCCTCCTTAGCCTGCTGACTATGTTTCAGCCCAGCATCAGGCCAATGAATACAAAGCAGAACATCAAGAGGGCAAAACCCCGCTGTGCAGAGTGGGGCAAACGCACAGAGAGTGCTGAGGTAATGACTCATTTCTCACCCCCTCTTTGCTCCATCAGCTCCATCAGGCTGCTGAAGTGGCATTATCCCTCTTGTTGTTAATTCTCTGCCGTTATTTATCCGTGCTGGTCAGTGGGGAAGAAATGAGGCCTGTGCATCGTAACAGGGGTAGGGCCTGTTGTGCACATTAAACTGTAATCAGTGTGGTGATGAAGAAGCTCTGTCACAGCGGGAAAGAGATCTCCATCTCCCTAGAAATCCTATGGGGACTGCGCAGAAGGAGACTCTCGGTTTAAATATGGCCTGCATCTGGTATCACAAGTGCTCAGGGGAGCTTCTCTTTCAGGACCTCTCTTGGAGGCATCTTTCTTGTTGAGATGCTTCTCTTGCATTCCCTGGGGGTCACTTCCAAGCACTGTGTCTGCTCTCATTTCAGGAAGGTTGTCCAGGCTAGCAGTTGGTTCCTGATGTACATGAAGCATTTGGAGAACATGGTGCCTCCTTCATCAACAGCTGTGCTACAGCCATTGCATCCGCTATAAAACTTTAAGTGGCAAAGAGTGCATACAAGGATTCATTGCTCACTGTCTCTTCTAATGCAAGACATAGGCAACATGAAATTAAACTAGCAGGGAGCAGGTTCAAAATAAGAAAAAGAAGAGTGACTATTCACATTGCCTATAAAAAAGAGCTGTGAAACTTGCTGCAGGATTCTGGGGATGGTAAATGTTTATCTGAGTCAGCCTGACAAATGCACAGGAGAGAAATAAATACCAAGATCTTTCTTATGACTCTGGAAATCCCTTGGCCACAAGTTGCTAGCAGCTGGAAGAATATCATTGCCGCTTCCTCTGCTCTTGCACTCTTCCCTGCGCAGCCATTGCTGACCATTGAAGGCGACCCAACATGGAGTTCTTGTTTGCAGCCTTTTTTTAGGTTACGATGGATAAACTGCCTGGCACAGCTAGGAGCCAGCAGGGGCTGAACTGTGTGGATTGACAGACTGATCCAACCTTGCAACTGCTAGAGCTTTATACACTCCTTACGGACAGAGAGCTCCTGTGTCTTCATGAGGCCAGGGAGAGGGTAGCTGCTTTTCATCATTCATGATGAAGCCTGGGACCTAATAATCTCAATACATGTTTCAGTAAGATGAACTGCAGTCTGTTTGCTCAGACACTGCTAGACATGCCAGAGATCTCCCATAGGATAACACGGGATATTCTTCTTACTACACTCTCTAGCAAGCATTTGGTTTTCTTCTGATAGGTCACAGAGGTCAGTAGTTCAGTTACAGTCTCCACCTAGAGCCAAATCAACTCCACCAGTTTCTTTTAGGATTGCTCTCACAGCCTATGCTAATGGGAAGTAACACATAGCAGAGCATGCATGCCAGCTTTTCGTGTTGAATGAACTGACAGGACTAAACTGAGGGAGCAATACAAAGAGACTGTAAGAGATAGAAACGGAGAAGCAGCAGTCATTTCTCCATAGCTTATTTTCTAAATCAAATGTAAGGCAATAGGGGGAAGCTTCAGAGAAGGAAAAAATCATTCCTACGCTAAATGTAGAACAGTGAAGAAACATCATGAGCAAACACACTGGAAGGCAAACAAGAAGAAAGGTAATTACATGTCCCCTCAGGGAGAGGATGGGTCTTTTTCATCCACCTCCTCCACCCCCAAATGCTTCCCTTGAAAAGGAGCAACACAATCTCCTTGTCCCACTTACCATACACCCATCCAACACAGATGGCTTCAAAAATGGCCAGAAAGAGCAGGCAGGTACCACTGGCAGCATAATAATCAAAGAGCTGGAAGATGTACATTCCCCCCTGTAGGAGAGTTAGAAAAGAGAGAGTCATGTCAAGACTATTCCATGGGAGAAAACACTCAGACAGGCGGGGGCACAGCAACAGAAGGACTACACCAAAAGCACACGGGAGAAGGAGAACAGATTTCTCTTGGAACTGACCACACTAGGGGTTATCGCATCCCAAAAGAACAGTCAGACCAGGTGCCAGGGAAGCATTTCACAAACCCATTTTGTGACACTGCTGATATTGGCTGCTTTCTATGCCCATAGGAGCATTTATTTTATTTTTTTTTATCGTGTAGCAAGTTTCTATAACCATTTCCATAACCATAACAAGTGCTATGTGACTGTTCTGATCTTTGCAGCCAAAAAAGATGAGATGACAATCAGGATGTTCAGATACCTTATTTTAGTCTGCATTCATTTTTACATGTAAAAGGTCCAAGTTCTGTAGTTGCAGAGACACGAGGCTCTCTTGCTGTCTTCACCTTTGGTTTGACCCCTGCTTAATTGCAATCAGTTGCTGGTACAGCTCATTTGAGTCCCGTTTCATATTTTCATGTGTTTTCTCTAAGGGAAAGCCCTTCAGACATACATTAAGCAGATGCTTCCCAGCGGTACTCAAGGACTCCAAACACTGGCAGAATAACACAGCACTTACCCCTTCATCCCACCACATACTGATGTGATGTCCTACAGCGATGGGAATATATGCTTCTATGTGAAGCAGCATAAAAAAGCCACGGAAACCTTTACTTTAGTTTCACACAGTCAAAGCTCTCTTCATCTCATTGGGAATTGAAATAAATTCTTAGTCAGGATCTTGTGGGAGTATCATTCAGAAGTGGCTAAGAGGTTTAGCAGGATTTAATTGTCTCTGCTCGGTGCATGGAGTTAATGCAGGGCAGTGCTAGGACCCCAACCAAGGTGTGTGGTACAGCATGGTACACACAGCACAATATCATGTAGATGGAGGTATTTTGGGCAAACTCCACGGGCACAGCACTATATTAATGCACCTTGGCTACCTCTGCTCCTGGGAGCTCGTGCTTCACCCAGCTAGCTTCCCTCCACTTCTTCATGTGAACAAGCCTGGAGTCTCCTTCTACTAACACAGGCAAGCTTTCGATTAATTCAGCTTGGACTCTCATGGAGAGTAGCCAGTAAACTAGCAAACACATTAGAAATGAAGGATAATTAGCAGCATAAAAGAGGCTTGCTGTCTCTTCCAGGGTTTCTAGCGCTCACCACAGCTATTCGTTCCTTACCTCAGTGACCAGTAATAAGCCCAGAAGGTAGCATATAACTGCAATGACCAGGATCAGCAGCTCTCGACGTCCCTTCTTCCGAAATATTTCCGGAAACACGTCAATAATAGCTGTCACCATGCTTTCCACACAGACAAACTGCAGAAGAAATCATGTCAGAAAAGCCAGTGAAAACTCCACAAATACACATTCTCTCAATGACATTTTTTTCTTTTGCCTACCAATCCCCTTTTTTCACAATGATGTGACCTGTTTTACAAGCAAGAAACAAGACTGTGTCCCTCAAGAGGAGGGACACAGCTGTACATGCTCTGCCCATGCTGTTTTCTCCTTTCATCTGGCTGATTTCCATCAAAGGGCAGCTGCAACCATGGTGGGCCCAAATAAATCTCGGTATCAATAAAGTCACTTTGGAGCTGCAAGCTGAAATGGTTAAAGTACAGCCACTTCTGGAGGGGAAGAGTTGTCAAATACATGAGGAATTTTCTCAAGCCCAGTGTGGCACATTATTGCACAGCAGGATCACACAGGGCATATGGAGACAAGTGATCCATTGAGGATCTGAGAAGGCACAAGAAACTGCTGTTGCAGAGAGGAGATCCCCTGCTACCAGGAAATTAAATGGAGATAGATGACTGGGGACACCACTTAGCCCTGAAATAAAGCCTTCAGGAGATGTTCAAAGAAAGAAGAGGCACCCTGAAGCTAGAAAGGCAGCAGTGTTTTCTGTACCTGGCTGTCCAGTCCCAAGAAGATCAACATGAGGAAGAAGAGGCAGGACCAGAGCTGAGACACAGGCATCATCGTTACTGCCGTTGGATATGCGATGAAAGCCAGGCCAGGACCTGTCAACAGATTCTTGCATGATCAAGAGTGTCCCATGCACCACTGCCTGCCACCCAGCAACTCAGAGAGTGATTTATTGTCCTTCTATAAAGGCCATCTTGCCATGGCCCCATACCCTAAAATATGGTCAGGACCTAAAAGCATTATACAGGAGAGTTCATGCCAGCAGGGAAGGTGGGAATGATTCTGGCTGAAAGCCATATCTGGGAGCACAGATCCAGCAAACCTGGATGCAGGCACCCACAGCAATAGAGGATGTAGATAACATCATTCACTGCATGGACTAGTTCATAAAAAGTCTCCTCTACTTCAAGCTTTTTCTTGTGCCCTTAAGTCTTAAGAAAAAAGAAACCTACCTGATTCAGCCACTTCTGCGATGGGTACACCCTGCTTTTGAGCCATGAAGCCCAGCACAGAGAAAATGGCAAAACCAGCAACAAAGCTAGTGGCACTGTTCAGGAAACACAGCATGATGCAGTCCCTGGAAGGAGAGGAGATCAGAGAGAGAGCAAAATGAGCCCACTTTGGTCATTTCTATACTCAGCTTCCTCAATCAGACAACATGAGTCAAGGAACATCAATACTACTCTTCAACTCTACTTCTAAAGTCAATAGCTCAAAACAGAACAGAGCCAAAAATGAGTCCACTACTTTGTACTTCTGCATTCAACAGCTGTAGAACTATATGTGGCAAAAGAGGGGGACAGAGAACACCACCGATGGCTTGTAAGCAGGATGCCACAATGATGTTCACAAGGACATGGCAATAAAAGAACTGACAGGAGTCAAGGGAAATAGAAAAACAACAGAAAGAGGAAAAGAGCAAAACAGAAAATAAGAGTTTGCAAAAGTAAATTAAATATGGTCAAGAAAGAGGAGTATCTGAAAACACTGACATGTTAACAAGGTCTATTAGGACAAGTACTAGTGGGATAACCTAATGTATCACCTGTCAAGGGCTGTGTCTACATTGTCTTCTTTAGCTGTGCTCCCATGGAGGTTTGAGACCACTATGGCACTTGTCTTCAAACATTTGTGCTCTTATGCAAAAACGGGGCCTCAGTTGGAGCTGTCTGGGCTAGAAACCGCTCACCTTGGGCTCCTGCCCGGCAGCCAGGAGGCCACGGCCAGCCCACAGCATATGCTGCCATGGGCAGCGCAGACACCTAGCACATTTGGGCTGGAGAATCCGTCCAGAGCTAAGCTGGTGGCCGGAGCTACCTAAAGTGTTAGATGAAGGCTTCAGCTCACCAGCCACTTGGTGACATTTCAGAAAAGCCATGGAGAAGCACTAACTGCCTGACCAGCAGCCATGGCAGCACCTGTTTGTGAATGGAGGAAAAGGAGAGGGGACTCTTGACTTTGAAGCAGCATTAAATGCTTCTAGCCTTGTGGGAGTAATACATGAAAGAATAATAAAGCCCCTGATCTTTGGGACTCTGAAGAAGTTAGCAGCAGTGGTCCTGATGACTTTCTTCACTGAGTTTCATACCAGGCCATAGAAAAAGCGGATCTGTAATCTAACACTGAGGAGGGGAAAGCGTAAGACAGGCCAGACAGATTTGATTAATCTCCTCGATATGATCAACATATCCTTGGGGGTTTGTTACTCTGATTTGAGGATCGCTTTCCCCCTCACAGTTGCCAGTGGTGCCTCCACAGTGCTGCTCTCCCGTTTCCAAGCTGACTCATACCAGAGAGCATTACTAATATCATTTTCTGGAGCTCCAGTGCTACCTTGGTGACCCTCCATGCGTATGCTGAGTCTTCTCCAACTGGGTAACTCTAAGCAGATCCTTACACAAAGCAGCGTGGCTCAGTGCCTGCCTCAGGTGTAACTCTGTGCTATTTGCCCTTGAGCAAATTTCCGTGAAGGTGTGAAAAGTCCTGGCTCCTCTCACCTGTAACAGTTGTTGGTGTATTTGTTGTAGCTGCCCAGAGCTGTCAGGCACCCCTGGCAAATGGCATAAGAGAAGAAGATCTGAGTGCCTGCATCCATCCAGACCTGGAACAGAAAAGGACAATGGCTTCCAGCCCAGGCAACCAAATAAACAAATGCCTGGGCCCTGTCCAGCAGCCACCCCTCCACCAAAGCAGAACAAACCGCCTGAGACGGAGAGGCACAGCTCCTATGGAAAGTGAGATGCCTCTCTGGGAAAGCCCAGGTGACTGGATGGAGGGTCCTCTCAAGGAAAGCTTCTGCGAGTGCTGAATTTGCACGTTCCACTCAGAGTGATGCAGGGGTGCTGGTCCATGCCTGCCACCACCCCTCCACCCCTTGTCATTGCAGCCTGGGCAGAGGCAACATCCCTGATAACATGGCTCCAGCTGAAGTTGGCACTACAGGGGGATCATATCCGGGGACCCTCCACGGCTCAGGGCTCAGCAAAAACACTCAGGAGTCGTCAAACAGGACCAGTGAGGTCTCTGCATGGCAACTCCCTGCTCTGGTTTCATGATAGAAAAAGCTCAGTCAGATGGCTCACCTGTGCTCCATCCTCCTTTTCCCCATGGAAGAGTCTGTTCTTCACTCAGTATTTGGGGGGCTCTCACGCTCTTACAGGGAAGGCCCTTCCCTGTCAGTCAGCAGGCAGGAAGGAAAACAACCCACCTTTTGTTTGTTTGCTTGTTTGCCTCTCGCTCCTTTTTGATTTTTCCCTTCAAGCAGACCCCAGCTGCAGATATCCACGCAGTTGCAATTTGGCAGCCCCCAGAAAACCCCATCCAGGCACTGCTGCTTCAGTTCACACAGCTCCCTCACAGACACGTGCACACCGGGAGCCCACAAACACGGGCACGCATCCTGCTTCACACCAAAGCCCCAGGCTCTGCCTAGGCTCAGTAGCAGGCTCTCTGCCCTGCTCCGCTTTGCAGCAGCACAGAAAGTCCATGTCAGCTTTTCCCAGGCTTTAAAAGATAGGGAGGTTTTCAGTAATTTAGCTATGACCATGAATAAAGCGCACTTGGCCTCAGCAAGTCCCCTGTTATTTATTTTGATATTAAAATGTCATTTATGTTCAGCTGGCTCCGAGTTTTCAGCACACCACAGATTTTGTATTGACAACACATAATTGCATCTGAAAGCCATTTGGGGGAAGACAGTGTGTTTGGCAGCTGGCTTGGGAGCAGTTGGGGCCTTGGCCATCTGGGAAGATGGGGGAGGCAGGCTCAGACTGCAGGCAAGGCGTGCTGCTGGCTGCCTCCTCGAGCAGGCTCAGCAATTAGCAGCAGGGCCGTTTGGACGCTCTTCCTCAGGGTGGGGGTCAGCTCTGCACCCCCTGGGTGGATGAGGCGGCCTGCCCGGCTCTGAGCTCGCGTGGGGAAGGGAGAGAGTGGTGCCTGGAGCAGCCCCATGCTGGGCTCCCTGCGGGTCTGTGTACGCCCTGCCCAAATCCCTGCCAACCCCCTGCCCCACATCAAGCTGCAGCAGGGGAGGTTCAGGTTAGATATTAGGAGAAAAATCTACATGGAAAGAGTGGTGAAGCGCTGGAACAGGCTGCCCAGAGAGGCGGTGGAATCGCCGTCCTTGGCAGTGTTCAGGAAACGTGTAGATGAGGCGCTCAGGGACACGGCTTAGCAGGCATGGTGGTGATGGGTTTACAACCGGACTTGATGATCTCAAAGGTCTTTTCCAATCATAATGAGTCTATGATCCTATGATCTCTCCCAACAGGGCTGGCTTGAAGGAGCAGGAGACACAGGCGAGAAGGTGATGGGGCTGACATGCACCCTCTGGCCAACCCCTCATCTGAAGAAGGGGCACCAGCACCCTAGGGAGGGAGGCAAAGCTGCTGCCTGGCTATGCGCCCTGGGAGGGACCCACTGGAGCCAAACAAAGCTGTAATGGGGCCAGATAAAAATGTAAAGTGCTAGATTATTTTCTCCTTTCCTTAATTATTTGCATTTAAGATGCAGCAAAACCATCTGTTCCATGCTGAATATTTCATATATTCTTCTGTTTTTGCTGAGCCCATGAGTGGAAATGACCTAATATGCCCATATGCTGTAAAGACATCAGCGAAACGGCTGTGCTGCGCAGAGAGACTAGGCTCCCTCCCAGCTCTTTTTAGGACATCTCGCTGCTCTGCTCATCCTTTCTGAGAAGACAGCTAGCTCCTCAGCCCAAAGAGCCTCTCCATCCCTCACCCACCTGTGGGTCCGTGAGCCTGGTAATGTCTGGCTTCAGGTAGAAGAGGATGCCCTCAGCAGCACCCGGCAGTGTCACTCCCCGCACTAGCAGGACCACCAGCATCACGAAAGGGAAGGTGGCAGTGAAGTAAACGACCTGCAGTTGCAGGAGAAATGAGAGGCAGGAGACTCAGCAGGGAAGGGGAGGTGGACACGTCACCCGCAGGCACCCACCCCAGGCAAATGTCCCTGGACTCTCCTGGTGACAGTTCTTGCTACCGCCAGCATGGGAGTAGGGTGGGAGAAAAAATAACCAGGGGTACATCTCGCTGGTGATTTAGTTAATCTGCTTTTTGCCCCTCACCCAGCCTGTGCCACTAGTTGTTCTGCTCTATTGCTTGTTTCCAGTCCAGACATTTCCCTGATCTCAAGCTGTTCTCTTCATCTTTCTGGAGCTGCAAAAGGAATCCAAATCTCTTCCTGTCTCTGAGTTTTAATGAGGAGTTATTAAAATGGTCCTGCTCGCAGCAAGAGTTTTCCAAATTAAATAGCAACTTTTGCTGCCCAATTTAAGACAACTCTGAGGGGGTCTTGTTTCTAGAGGATGTTCATGCAGTCTTACATCTCTTCAGTGCCTCTGAAGTGCACAGATAAAAAAATGGGGGCACTAGGAATCTCAAGGCCTTTTAAAGAAAATGTAGAACATTGTTTTTGTAAAAGCTTCTTTTCATTTTTTCTTGTGTGTAATGTAAATTAATATTAGAGTAGAATTAATCATTTCTAATCCACTGCCTAATTTAGCATTTTTCTGTTCGCAAAATATCCACAAGCAAGTTGTAACTTCCTTACATGTATTCATTATTAAAATTCATCAAGTAATATGAATGCTTGTTTATTCTATGGATTCATGGTGAGGAGCCTAAAATGAAGCTGTTGCTGCCTTAGTGATAATTGGTTGAATAAGTCACAGTATGTGGCATTTTTGCTGTTCCCTGATTGAATGAAAATATGAGCACTTTTGGCACCAGTACTGAATTTTACTTTCAGAAATCACTTCTGGGGAACATTTATAGAGATCTACTGAATGCATAAGGAAAGGAAACATGGAAAGAGCACAAGAGTGGGCAAAATGAATAAAAGAAAAAGACTTTTAAAGAAAATGAGTCTTCACAGAGTAATTTTAAGTTATTTTCCCAAGGTTGCTATTGTTTCTTTAAGTTCTGACTGCTTAAATCACAGAAATATAAACACAAGGATCAGGAAGGGCCCTCTTAGGCTAGCTGATTACTTTAGCCTTTCAGTCAAACACAACGCCTCTTTATTCTGCAGCTGTTAAACACAATTATTTGCCTATTCTGAATTTTTGTTACACTTCCCTGCTGCTTATCCTCAGATGTAGTCAGCGAGGTAAAAGAAGAAAGGACCTGGATATTTCGACAGTACCCCTGTAAATCTCTCTCTCTCTCTCGCAAAAAAAAGAAAAGATAAAAAAAATGCAGAGAAGACAGCCACCCTGCCTGGCATGTCCCAGGACAGAAATGCCCATCTTGTATGGCTGCACCATGTTCATAATGCCTAATTAATAAAAAGTAAGTTCTTTATCCCAAAAGTTGGGATGGAAAAATCTTCTGCAGTCCTTGGAAAGCCATTCCAGCCACTACCTGCATTTCCTGCTTCCCCTCACTTTCTGACTGACTTTGCCTACCCAGATCAGCCTGACTGAACTTCTGTAGCCATCTCCTATACCCAGCAAGTTCCCCACGCCTGTGGAGCACCGAGCAACAGGGACACTCAGTGTAAAGAGGACAAGGAGCTGGAGGGAACCTGGGACATCTCAGCTACCTTTCCTTGCAGGGCAAACAGCCTTTCAGACCCTTTCAACAGTCTGTGAAAGCAGAATGATACCTCCTGTGGAGATGGCACAGGACCCATCTGAGTATTTGAGCCAACTCACAGGGAGCATCAGAGACTTCAATTTAAAAAACAGAACATCCCCTCTCCATATGTGTTGAGTCTGTCTCTCCCTCTTTTTTCCCTCTGGTGTTTTCTGAATACATTGCTGGCACCATGGCGGCAGCTTCTCCCTCTCTGAGACGTTATGTTCCCTCCCGCCATGTCCCAGCTCAAGACTCATTGCTGGCACTCTTGAATGAGAAGTGGTGGATGACAGGTCAGTACAAGCCAGAGCCAGAACCAGAGCCACCAGCAGAGACTGGACAAGTGTCCTCAACAAGTCAAGGCCACAGCAGCTCCCTAAGATGCACTCCAGGACTTGACACATTCATTCCATCCAGAAAGATAACCAGTCCACCTGATTTATGGGGTCTGCTACAATCAGGGAGCACTGGCTCCAATCTCCTTTAAAAAAAATATAAAGTAACCTGCTGAGTCCAAGATCACATAGCCAGACCTTTCCCGCCCCCAGACTCAAATAATAGTGCAGGAAAAGGAGGCAAGAAGGATACATGCCCAAGGTGGTTACAGGCAGCAGCTTGTCTATCATGCTCAAGAGGGGCTGAAATTGGGAAGGAAATGCAAGAAGGCTATAGGAAGATTTAGGGACTAGGAGAATGATCTCTGCTCCTACTTTGCCTGTGGACTTGACGCCTTTCCAGATGCAGAAGTAGCAGATGATCCACGCGAGCAGGAGACACAGAGCCAGTTCCCAGCGCACGGTGCCCAGTTTGTGAATACCATCCGTGAGCCTCAGCACTCGCTTCCTGACAGTGTCCAGGGACAGGGAGAAAAACATTAGGCTGCATTCGTCCACACACACCTGTCCCACATTATCCCACCCAAAGACCTAACAGACTATCCATAATACTCTGCCCAGGACTCACAGACAGGTAAATTATCCCAGCTCCTTCTGCTCCCCGCTCTGCCACTCTTGCTGCTCCACCACATGCTGTAGTCAGCCTAAGCCTTCCTGCTCTCTAGAGCTCACGGTACCCTGCCCTTCAGACTCGTGTGGCACAAAATCATCACCAGCCCTGCAGTGCTGTCCCACCTTGGAAGATGCCCAGTAAACCCTGCTCAATCCAAAGCAGGCCACCAAGGTCATCCTCACCTCTCTTACTCTGGTCTCCCATACACTGTGGACATACTATATGTAGGAATAAACTTTTTTTTTTTTTTTTCTTATGATTCTCATGCCTTCCCTTCAGCCCCATTTCCTGGATCTTCACCAATACAAAAAACGAACCACAGGAGAGCAGAGCACTGCAGCTCACACAATTCCATTAACCCAGTCCTACACATACCATTCCTATGCACTCCTTCCTCCAAAATAAAGCCCTCTGGGGCCCCTTTCCCTTGCAATCCGTGCCAAATCCCCACACAACCATTTCAGAAGGACCAGAGTGTTGCTCTATGCTTTGTGAAGAGAACAGGGCTGCAGAGGGGATCTGTCAGGATGCAGACTCATTCTGCACAAATGGGTGCATCTGCTTATCTTCTGTGTTCTGCCGTGGCTAAAAGGGACAAAGGACACTCATCCTGCCAAAAGGCATTTTCAAGAGACATAGATGAAAAACAAATACTATTGTTGAGGTTTTATGCTACCCGCAGCACCATGGCCAAACCTTCCTGAGACCCCTCAATGATATAATTTAGTTGTCTCAGTGGTGTTCCCCAGGCATGAGCCTGGACAACTTGAATAGCTAGAAGGGCTGTCTATCTTCTACTCCAAGCAAGATATGGTCAGAAGAAGGAAAATGACAGTTTTGTAGCTCTCTGTTTCACTGTAGAGGACTCTTGACAGTCTGTCCTGGTCTTCTTACACTTGAGAGCCAGCAGTAGCCTGCAATACATACCTCCTGCCTCCAGCAAGCCCTCATTTCCTTATGATGCATCTTTCTGTTATCCAAACACCTGAGTGTGGGTACTGCCATGCCAGAAAGGGAACATGCCTGTGCACGTGTGTACAGGAGCACCCAGGTGTAGGCATGGTGCAAGCAGCCTTTTGGGTGTATCTAGTACTCTAGCCCCTCAGTCTGTGTTGCACAGACCTCCAGGCTTTTTGCTGATCTCCTTGTCAGTTCAGTGCATGGTGCTTCTCACAAGCTATCTGATACTTTGCACCTCACCTACCCTTACAGAGATCCCCTGGGATATTCCTACAGCTGTGGCCTTTCATTGAATGAAGAATGTAAACAGAGGGAAAGTGACCACATACTCCCAAAACTCAACCACAGAGGAAGTGGCGTTTGCAGGCATGGTCCTGTTGTCCAAGCTGGAGCTATTCAAGAAGTCCACACAGAGATCTACCAAAAGAAAAGGAAACTGATGAGCCAGAGAAATTCTCTAAGGTCCCTCCATGAGGGATACTCCTTCCGCTCTGCACCCCAAACCTCCCTGTAGCTGCAAACAGATCCTTTACATCGTGCATTAGAGCTTCCCATTAAACTATTGCATCTCATTAAACATCTCATTAAGCTCTTGCTTTCCCCACTCCCAAATGAATCCCACCTCAGGAGCAGCCAGAGGGCTTGTGGAAGGAAGAAACAAAATGGGAAGGAGAGATTGGGAGAGTGATTTCCTGCCAAATGGAAAACAGATGGCTGCAAATTGTAGATTACTGTGGGATAGCCAGCATGAATAACAAGGGCACAAAATCCCATTCTCAGCAAAACACACCATTCCCCGTCTACACACACATTCAGGTATGTGCTTGCAGATACCACAGTTGTCTTTATGTTCTGCTTCCCCTTATCCAAACCTGTCACGTAGTCTGAAATTCCTAAAAACAGAGGAGATTCTCTAAAACCAAGAAATTCACATCAGTGTTCATCTGGAAAGCGAAAGATTGTCCACAGGAAAACACAGGAAGCCTAGCTATGGCTGGAATGCTTCTGCATGGTGAGAGAGTATCTATGGCTTTCCTGACAAACAAGTCCATACTAGGGGAGCTGAAAGAATCAGATCTGCAGTTCGAAAAGATGGTTACGTCTGCTGGGATTAAGAAGGAAGGAAAGTGGTGAGCGGGAAAAATTAACACGTGATGAAATTGAATTACCTGACAAGAAGTAAAGGGAAAAAAACAAACTTCTGCCAAAACCTTTTCCAGACTGACTTCTATTGAAAGCAGAAGCTGTTCCAATACAGTAAAATAGGCTTGTCAGGCCATCTGATCGATTAAGTTTCTCTCTCATCAACTCCACTTTCCCAGACACTGCCAAAGTGCCCTAAATAAAACCAAAGCTGGGCCTTTGCAGTTTGGTACAGTTAGAAGAACGGTGGATGGAGATGAGTGCCCTGGGCAAGATATAAATATAGAGGCTTGTACAGATGTCATTAGAGGGGGAAAAGGGTACACAGGAATTAGAGTCTTGTGCTATTTTTTTCTGCTGTGGTAGATCTGTATTGGTAAAATCCTCCTGTGTAGGCCTGGTCTACAGGCCTGGTCTTTTGGTTTACCCAAAAGCTGAGTGTGCAAAGGAAAACAGTTCTGTACAGGACAACAACTGTCCCAGTAATTCTAAAGGAGTAGGACAGCAAACAGGACTTGTGAGATTAATTATTGTACTAGATCCAAACAAAAAGCTCCTGTCATGTGGAGAGGAATACAGATTACTTTGAAAATTATGTCAGCACAACTTCCCCCCTTCACACAAAAATATGGAATTTTCAAGAAAATCTCCATCCCAAAATTTCTTTATTCATAAGTAATCTTACCCTCCCCTGTCATTAGGTATAGCGTCAGACCATTATCCTTCCTGACACTCATCCATGGTAAGTGAAGAACGCTGCATTCGCTGGATCCCTGGCCATAGAGACTCTCATGAGATCTACCTTTCTTGGCATCACACTGTGACACCCATGGTAAACTGCAAAGTGATGGTGGAAACCAAAAAAGTTCATCTATAACCAAAACATCTTTATATCAATATGATACATTTTCTACAAAACTAAAATAATTTCTAAGAATTGGGAAAAGGGGAGAGTAGTTATATTTGACGGAAAAATTTCCCTCTCCACTTGCCCTTTGCAGGAGTGAGCCACATGGAGGTGTACCTGAGTTCCAGGGGTTACTGCAACTGGCCCATGGCAGCACAGCAGTGAAGGAGCTGAACAGGTAGAAGAGTGCCCAGCACAGGATGATGATGTAGTAGATATTCAGATAGGACTCGATGACTTGCGAGGCATAACCAATTCCTGTGAATAAAAGCAACAAATGTGAGGATAAGGCTGTCATCCATCTCCTAGTGTGTCAGGTGTAGCCTCAGATGAAGTTCTAGGCCATATCCAAGCAGGAACGGTGCAGTGCCAATAACTTAGGGAAAGAGAAAGAATTTTGTAACTTTGCACACAGAGATGGGAAAACATTAATAGTATCTCCAGAGAGTGCAGTGTATCTCTCATAAAGGGCAGTGTTGGGACAGAAGTGCAGTGCTAGGAGTCAACAGCTCTGGCCTCACATCCTAGCTGCTCCCATCACTCACTGACATATCAGAAAGGTCACTAAAGAGCAAATCCATTTTTTTTAAAAAACAGCCGTCAATCTCCTTTGAAATGCCTTTCCTGTCCAGCCTCCAGCCTTGACTCCAGAGGCCACAGGTCTCCTTTGGGTCTTGCTGGGTTGTCTCATAGACTCCCCAGGGCATTTTTAACAGCACTTCATGCCTGTGGTTAGGTGAATAAACCAGACCTTTAATCTGCATGGGCAAAGATTTCCTTGTCTGTGAAAGGAACAGGGAAATTATGAATGTTAAATTCATTAATGTCTTAAAACCATTAAATGACCTTTCTCCAGGAGAAAATAAGGGCTATAGGAGATCTGATTCGTATCCCTTTGCCTTAACCACAGCACCAGCTGTCTCTGAACTGTCAAACTAGTGATTCCAGCTCAACAGAGGTGAATGTCAGCCTGCAAACACCATCAGGAAAACACCTGGTGGAGAAGGAGCAGTATAGGGTACTGCAGGCCAGGTAGCCTTCCTCATCTTCTCTTCTCCTTGATGTTTGTCCTGGCCTATATACAGGCACCTGTTTGTTGACACTTCGCTCTTGGCCCTCCTGTTTGTTTGCCACTCTCCCCTCACCTCTGCCAGGCTCTGAGCACCGCAAAGCAGACGGTGTGGTTTGCACTCTGCGCCAGGGCCATCAGCGGGCATGGCAAGCCAGTGCTCACCTACTACCCCCTGCACCAGCAACAGAGACCAGATGAAAACAAGGTTGGGAGAGGGAGGGAGGAGAGAAAAAAACAAAAAACAAAAAGCTCCCAAAAGGGCTCTTAGTCACTAATTATTAGAAGCTGCCACCAGCAATTCTGCTTTGACTCACCTTCAAAGATGGGGCAGATCTTCCCCCAGGACGTCACCCCTCCTTGGCTCGTGTACTGCCCCAGCGAAATCTCCAGGAAGAACAGTGGGATCCCACAGGCAAAGAGGAAAATGAGGTAGGGGATGAGGAAGGCTCCTGCAGAGAGAGGTGAGAAGGGGAGATGGTACTAGAGAAACATCCTCAAAGTCTTATCCCTGTGAGCCCTTATCAGGTACAGGGGCCAAAGCTGGAATCAGATACACAAACACAAACATTTCTCTGAACTAAATGTGCAGCCTATGCAGAAGAGCAGAGTCCCTAACTCCTTCCTTTCTTGGAAAAAATAATTACAAGAGTGCTCTGTCCCATGCTACTGCAGCACTTCTGTGTTTGATCTTAGGTACAACCTGGAAGCTGTGGAGAATGAAGAGAAAAAAACAACCAAACCACCAAACAACCAAACAAAACAGATGGCACTGGAGAGATTGCCCCCACTGTCACAACCCTCTCATTCAAGCTTCCAGAAATCAGGTAAAGCAAAAGGTATTGCAAGTTCACGAGAAGGAGTCGTTCTTCCTTTCCCAGGAATTACAACAAAAGGCTTCATTGCCCAGAAGACACAAATCTAAAGACTGCTGACATTTCCTGGTAAATATTTGATGCAAAATAAGTGCTGGAGAATTTATTCACATATTTGGCAAGTAATTTTCAACAGAATAATAGATATAGAGGTTGAAAGGAATGGCAAAAGAGCATCTTTCCAGCATTTCCAAAATGAAAAGGTTGAACTTCTCTCTTCAAATTCTGTTTTTCATTAAGATACAGGAGAAGTCTTAAGAGAAGTCAAATGAAATAAGGAATTAAAATAGTCCAGTAATGGGACAAATGCTCGGTTAAGTTTAAATAAAATATTTCAGAGTAACTCTTGAAATAGAAGAGGAGGAAGAAAATAATTGTTTTCCTAGAAACAAACAAAGAAGAAACAATAGGAAAAATGCTGCAAAAGCAAAACAAAACCAAAATAAAACAAACAAAAAGATTTATACCCTGCTCAGGCAGGTTTTAACTTATTTTCCATCTTTTTAGTTCTGCTACCAAACCAAAACACTCAGTTCTTTCCTTATTCTGCTCCAAACTGCTCCTAAAATCTGTTTTATTGCTTAATTTTCTCCTATCATCGCATAATCTTTCTCCCCATCATGGACATACAAATTTTACACTTTCTCTCCCCTCCAAGCATAGACAGCAAAAGCAAAGTAGGTCAAGGCAACTGCTTTCCTAGTTGGAACAACATCTGCCAAGGTTTCATCATCATACAGTGAACTTTGACCATGAGCATCTCCTACCACCAGTGCCTGGAGAGCCCTCAGCTGTTTGCACTAGAGATGTGGGCTCTTTCCCTCAGCAGAAGCAGAGCTTGTCCCCCAGGCCCATTCCTCCTGCCCCAGGTCAGTCATCCACACTGAAATTCCTTCCCATGACAGAAAATTAACAATTAGGAACATTTCCTCCATTTTTTTTTAAGCTAGCAACGTTAAAATAACAAGCAAGATCCAGATTTCCCCTAAACACAGCTGTGCCATAGCTGCAGGGGACCTGAGGCCAGCGGAAAGGAGGGTGGATCACAGCGCCAGTCCAGGTTTGTGGAACTGGGGACGTGAACTGTGCGTGATAACCAGAGGCAGCTGCTGCGTTTGATGATACAAGACTTCTTTAAGCCGTGTCTGTAGTAGGATTTTATTATTCTCTACATAGATGATTAACCTTTCAGAAGGTCTCAAACCCTGTTTTCTGATACTATTTGCCCCAGAGATTGATCCATTTTTTGTCACTGAGCAGCAAGAGGGCTCCTTACACACTTACTGGCTTGCTCCTCAAACCTTTCCCCCATCTTTAATGCCTGTTGTGATCTTCTCCCCAGTTTTCTGAGGACCTCCTTTCTTTACAAGTCAATAACGTCAAAAATAGATCAAATTTGGAAGGGCAGCCACCGATAAGTTTGCACTCAGTTGCTTTACAGAAAGTCAGCATAACTCTCTTTATTACATCTATTTTTACAGCTTTAAAACTATCTTACTACATCTGGAGCTGCAGAAAAGCAACGGGATAACATTCTCCAGTATGGGAGCTGGGGAGCTTATGCTGATGGTAAATATCTTTTTTTACAGCAGCTCCAAAGACTTTTATCTTTTAGTGTCATGGGAAAGACAGTGTCTTGTTGACCACTTGGTTCCCTACTGAGTTGGGCGGCGGGGAGTATGTACCTTCTACAATAGCTGCATATTTTCTGCAGTGGTAATGTGCAAGCTGGGAGAGGAGGACGCTCCCATGATAATCTGTTCCAAGCCTGCTGACCTCTGAATACACCCTAAAATATTCCAGGATAGTTTAGTCAAATATATATATGTATATTCAATAGACATTTAAAATGAAAAAAAAAAAAAAATAGTAGTCTTTTCATTTACGCTAATTAGCATATAAATTGCAAAGACTGCTGAACTGGATACCATAGCATAAACTATTTAGAGATATCATCTGAGCTCAGGAAGGAATTTTCCGTGCAAAATCCATGACATTTCTACCCCTGCTTTCAAAGTGTCAGTGCAGAATGGCCTATTAAATTAGATGCATGGTCAGTGTTTTCCATCCCAGGCAGTTCCCACTTGCATTTGTTGCCTCACTGGCCATCATAAAAATCTCAGAGGAAAACCAAAGGTCAGGTGAGAACCATCCCAAGGTTCAAAAAAAATCTCCTTCCATTTTTTTAACTGTTCTTTCAGCTGACCCAAAGCTCATTTGGTTCAGTAGAGACATTTTATCGACTCCAGCTTGATTCAGATAAACTCCAGCAGCAGCACAGGTGACAGGAATTTGGTAGTCCTGTGACAAACAGCACTGAATCATTAATCCATTGTGTGCACTGCTCTGGGACTTTGCAACTTGGTCTACAGAGAAAGAGGAACATACACAGCTCAGAGTGTTATATCAAGATGATTATATTAAATAAGAGCAAGAGAAGTTATTGCTTTATTTGACATGTAATCTATTATTCCTCCTTCTTCCTTATAAGAAGATTGATAAAAGCTCTGATTTACTAAGAAAAGTTAGTGACAGTCCATTATTCTCTCATCTCTTCCACGGTTTCTTTTTATTGTCATGAGAAATTGTAATTTTTAACCATGTGATGATCTTTCTGCCACTCCATTGGGAAAAAGAATCCAGGAAGTCATGCTACAAACAAAAAGGAGAGAGGAACCTTCCTGGGAGTGGATTTCCCAGCCGTGGGTTGGGCACTAGCAGAACTGTTCCTGAGGCCTTCCTCGGGAGGAAGGTCCTCCTCCTTCCCATCCTCCAAGCAACTCCTTCACCCGTGTGCAATGGAAGATGGCCCTTCCGTCTTACATCTTCCGATACAACGGACACCTTGGTACTTCACCTACCCACCTAGGGTGAGTCCCACGTGTTGTGCACTTACCGCCCCCGTTCTTGTAGCAGAGGTACGGGAACCGCCACACGTTTCCCAGACCGATGATCTCCCCAGCCACGGACAGGACAAACTCCACTTTGTTACTCCACTGGCCTCTTTCTTCCATTTCCTCCTCTTTTAGCTCTTCAGGCCCTGCCACAGCCCCATTGGACTCTGCGGTTTTCTTCATGGCTCTGCGGGACAGAGGAAAAGCAGAGCACAGGACATAAAGGGCTGCTGTAGCACTCCCTGATGGAAGGTGGAGAGATGGGCCCTAGCCACCAAAATGATGGCATTCATAGTGTTACCAACAGGTCCCCCTTGTTCTTTGGAAAATAGCTTATTTAAAGTCAGCACAAAGCATTTCGTTTTGGATATTCCAGGGAGAACTTTTCTCCCCACCGTGCCTACCGAGGCCTTCCCAGGCCTCCTCCTGTCTGCTGGTAGCTTGGCTGTGACTTTAGAAACAACAATTCTGAGGAAGAGAAACGGAATTGGAGATTAAAGAAGGGGCACAGGAGCAGAAGAAATTCCCCTTCCCGGTATATACACTGTCTTTTTCTGACACAGCTTCAAAGAACAGGTAGAGATGTTATGGATTATTAGTCTGAATAAGAATGGAAGACCTGTCTTTTATATTCATGCACTGGCAGGGGGTGCTGAATTACTGTCTGTGACAAAGCGGTCACCACGCTATATTACAGTACAGCACCACATCTGAACAAAACACACACATGCCGATTCGACCCAGGCTCACCTTAACAACAAACAGACATGAGCAACAGACCTCTGCCTCATTGCCCAACCCTGCAAAGAAAACAAAGCAAGGAAACAAAGCCCATGAGATTAGCAAAAGGCCCTCATACTTGTGAAGAGCTCAGGTGTTTCAAAGCTGGGCGAGGATGTGCTAAGAAAAGACAAGCTCAATTACTGCAGTAAAAATGTTACTAGGAAAAAGCACAGCCAGGCAAATACAGAGGAAATTCACTGTCTGACATTGAATGTGACTGGGCCTGTAGATGGTACAAGGAAGACATTCTCCCTGTCTATACTAAATCCTGAGTTGCGTCTAGCATCATCTTAATTAAGCAAAGTTAGAGGCCGTTTGTTACAAGATAAAATTTTCCATCATATGCAAGCTCCTTTTTAATTATCTAGTCCATTTAAATCTAGCCAAAATTTGCACAAACCAGACTAAGTCTTCTTGTTGACATTTTCACATTGATTACAAGAATCTGAGTGTGAGAGGAAATTAAAGCATAGAGAGAAAGATTTCCCCTTGACTTAGCTAAAAACTTTTCCTCAAAAGATTGCTCCAGCTGGTATACTGAGGTAAGGATGCATGCGGAACTCCAAACGGAGGACACAGATCTTATGTGAGTAACACTGCTGGTGAACTGTATTAATGAAGTCCTAGAGGTGGCTACATCTCTCCAGTGGCAGTTGAACAGAAGCTTTGATGGTGTGAGTAGCACCAGCAGGGGACACACATTCCCTTTGGTTTTTAACATAATCAAATAGTTGTGAGAGACCATTGAAGGCTATGCTATGAAAATAACATATCTCAACTGTTATTTCAATAATAGCTGTTCCCAAGATGATTTATTTTGCTAATACTGGTGTTTCAATGATCATTTGCTCTGATGTTGCAAGGGGAACAGAAGACAGCTGTGCTTTTTTTGGTGTTGTGGGAAGCTGAAGATGCTGGAGAGGTTTAGTGTTACCTGCATGTTGCTTTTGGGCTACTTTTAAGCTAACAGTAAGAATTATAACTCAAACAGTGAGAGTTTGTTTATTAGATCCCAGAATCCAGGATTAGTCATTGCTAAACAAGCTGGAAGCAGGGACAGGGTCTTTCCTGGGCTGGCAGGGAGGCAGTACTAGAAATGATTTCTCTCGTGGTAGACAGCTTCCCGTTGGTCTTACTCTTGCAGAAAGAGAGCCAGCAGGAGCCTTCTCTCCCTGACTAGAAGCCAAAGGAGAGGTTTAATTATTGGACTTCCAGGAGTATTTTCCAGGAATAAGTTCAGGTTGGATATTAGGAAAAAAATCTACACAGAAAGAGTAGTCAAGCACTGGAACAGGTGGCCCAGGAAAGTGGTGGAGTTACCCTGGCAGTCCCTGGCAGTGTTCAAGAAATGTGTAGATTAGGCACCTAGGGACATGGTTTAACAGGCATGGTCTTGAAAGGCCTTGGTGGCCTTGATGACCTTGAAGGTCTTTTCCAGCCACCATGATTCTATGATTCTGTGTGAAGACTGGAAAACTGAACCAGAACTGACCCTCTCCAGAGCAGCATCTCTATTCGAGGCTTCCACTCCCATCAGCTCTCCCATCAGCTCTGAGTGCTAAGAAATCAGGACTTTGTCCTTTAACATTAATAGAGATACAATTTCCTGGTGGTTTGATAGGTTTTTAATTCTTCTCTCTGTCCCTCTGAAAGAATATCTCCACTTCCATGGAGCAAGCAGGAACAGGGATCTGTGTCACCCACACTGCTCAACTCTGCCTCTGCCCCTGGGTCTATTCTGGCTCCTTGTCTCCCAGGCAAGATCCAAGTACAAGTCTGGATGCAGCTCTGTCCAGGGACCACTCCCAATAAGCAGAAAGAACAAGTTCTCCCCACACTTGACTCTACCCTACAGGACCTCCAAACCTGTCCAACAAACTTTGCACCTTCAAGCAGGGCTGATAGGAATATGCATTCCCTCTCTCCTCATGCACAGAGTTATTTTCTAGTTCTCTCACTTCAGGCCAGCATTGTGATAGGAGTTAACATATGGATAGCAGGGACTATTGAGTGGTTGAATCAATTGGGAATTGCAGCAAGTATGGTCCTAACATTAAACTGATGCCTACGAACACCAGGGTGTTTCTTTTGGCGAGGTTCAGTAGAGGAGCAGAAGCTGATTACCCATGCTTGTACTTCTTAATACATATAAGACAGTGTATCGTGATATCTCATTTGCTTCTTAAAATTGCCCAATGTAAATGAAATGATTTAATAAATCCTGACCCTGTGGATATATCAGGCCAAGGGGCATGGAAAGGCACAGACATATGAAAAGCTAACTTTTATTGAACACTCATAATGAAGCAGACCGTGTTTGGCATGAGGCATATGTCCTCCCTCTGTCATTAAATTAAAGAAATGAAAACAGACCTCCCAGTGTTACACATCAATTTCTCTGGAGATGCCCAAGGCAGCAACACTCTTTATTTCTGCATTTGCCCTGGTGCTGAAGGGCCCATTGTATTCCCTTTGAAATCAGCAGATTTCCAAGGATGCAGAGCACTGAATCCCATACAAAGCATTAACACTGCCTTCAGTAAGAAGAGCTGCAGCTTGGGCAGAGGAGCATAAAACATGAAGAAGGGCAGACAGAGATCAGTGACTGTACCTGTTCAAAAATATTGCAGGAAAATTCTGACCCCTTCCTCAAATTTGAGCATTTTTTGAAGTTACTTCTCATAAGGACTTACACATGGCCAGTGCCTGTGGACACACCAGTATTACAAATACAAGTGAACCAGGGTGCTAAGGAAATAACCTTCTTTCCTTTCCTGCTCAGCCTTTGCCCTTTATAGCCCATATGTTGCGAACGCCAATTTACAGGCGATTTACAGGCACCATTCCCTCAGCCCCCAAATCACCATGCTCTACAGCATATTTGGATCTGCCCTTTGAGTGTCCTGCTGCATCAGTCCTCCAACAGGACCTCTCAGCCCAGGTTTAAAGGTGGTGGTGCAATCGAGAGGTCCCCTCATGCACCCCACATGCTGGCTGGTGCAATCCTACCAGAGCACTGATGGTTCCCTGCTGTGGCAATCCTCCTGGTCCCAGCTTTGTCCCCCCTCCACTTAGCTCTCCTGATGGATTGATTGGGAGACGGAAATGAGAGCTCCTCCAGGCAGCCTTTTCTCAGCTCCCGAAACCCAGGCAAGGCCCTTTTCCCGCTCCCTATCTGCAGCACGGCCTGCCAGCTGGCTAATCAGTTCATTCAGATGCTGCAGCACAGCCTCCTCATCCTAGAGAGGAGCAGAGCTCCACGCACTGTCAAATGGGAGAGAAAAAATAACACATACTTAATGAAATGTGTTTGATCTGTCACAGTCCTCGGCACGTTCCAGTTTGCTGCAGTCCAGGGCACATTATCATGTACGATGGTGCTTAAGCCTGGGCTTATTGAGGATGTCATGAGAAGCTGACAGGAGAGGACTTAGCTAATTTCTTTACTTTTATTCTTTTCATGCAAGGTGGATCCAAGAGCCAGCCTATTTCTACTAACGTTGGTGTTTTATGTGTTTTTGTGCTATACTTGTTTTACATAGGGGCAGTGGAGGACCACAAATGCAGAGTCACCTCCAAAGCAGAGCCTCCGACTGAAGAGTCAGACCATGGCCCCAAACCTGTAACCAGCCTTAACCTTAGTGATATCTGGGTCAGGATTTGGACTTTGCAATTACTCTGAATCTACAGTAGGTCAATAGAAAGCACTGAAGAATAACACTGGGACAAACACACTTTCGGGGAAGATATTGCATTCAGAGGTTTATTTACCTATTTAAAACAGGGAAAAGCACACTGCCTATGAAACCGAGCCGTCCTGGGTGGATACAAGTAGCAGGGGTGAAACTAAGCTAGTACCCTAAACCTTAGCACTTATGCCATGATCTCCACCTCCTCCTTTCCCAGGCAAAGCAACATGCAGCGTTACACATCTCCAGTATTTCCCTCCTCTGTTTGCCTGCTGTTTCTAAGGACAAACCTATTCACACACCTCCTGGCTCTATTCCTAAACATCTAATCCTACTGTGCCCCAACCCTATATGTTCCCAGACCAGATGGGGACTCAAATAGCTTCTTGTTTCCAGCTAGGAACAATTTGACTCTCCCACAGCAGCCATAGCCACCCGTCGTGTTACATCACTAACTCACAAAGATATTTTCTTCTCCCATCAGATTCTCTTGCTCTTTATACGCAAGTTTGAAGAAAAGGCTGAGCCTAAACTGGGAGAAAAAGCCAGGCAGCAGACTTGCTCCTCTAACTCCACTGGTCTGAGACATTTTTCCCACTGATAAGTCTGACACTGTCTCTAGCCCTACTGCCTCTGCTGGGCCTGTTCATGCACCAACAGCACCTTCCTTCCTCCATTCCCTCTCATCTTACTGTTGCTATTTCAGAGGTGACCCGTTGCACCTTCTTCCATCAACGCTATGAGGAGATGCCCAGAATATCCTTTGAAAGTATAACAGCCTGTTGTCTTCCTGCAGAGAAGATGGGGGCTTCTTTTCTGCCCAGTGTCACAGGCAACCCAGTGTGAAAGTAACTGGGTTGATATGGAATATGCTGTGTGGAAGCAGCAATTCTTAACTCATAAGATTTAATGCTGAGAAAACAAGAATCCGCATGGATTTTCCCAGTCACTAACACACAAGCCCACAGCTTGCAGTCAGCCAGAAGCACAGGCTACACCAACTAGTTCTTGTTTTAAACACTTTAATGGACTAGTTCAGTCTTCCCTTGCTGGTGTCTTTTGTGCAGTGTTAGTGCAGCACCTGCCTCTGTGGAGCCCTTCAGGTAAGACCACGGAAGGCAAGGGAGAGCAAAGGTGCATCTGAAATGCTTTGGGCACTCATAGGTTCACTGTGGTGTGCAGAAAACACGGTGTAGAAATTCAGGAGAATAGCATTCATGGGTTATATTTGGGACAGCTGCCATTAAAGGGGTGAAGCAGGAACGAGAGAGAAAGGACCCTGAAGGAAATGGAAAGTATCCTTTGAAAGCCCCTCCCTGGGTGGAAAGGGCTTACCCAGGGCTTACGGCTGGCTGCGCAGGTGAGACAAGGCACCAGAGAAGGAAGGAAAAAGCCACGAGAGATTCCCCTGCTGTGTGTCTCCCCACTGCTCTGCAAACCAGACGACAGCGCCTGCCATCACACGCGAGCTCCCGCTGCTGGGAAGCCGGCGTTCTCCCTTAGACCTCTTCTGCTGCTTTATCTCAAGGTAAATGAGAGGGAGACAAACCTCAGGAGCGAACAATGAGACAGCAATTGAGACATCGTTAAAACGCAGGAGATACTGCTTATCGGAGGAAACACAATTTAAAGCACCTTTGGACACTTGTAGGTGCTGCCTGGGCTGCGGGAACTGCAAGGCGGGATTGCAGGTGACACTGCAGACAGCTGAACTGCATTTATAGTTTGTGTTTTATTTCACAACAAGCAGCAGCCAAGCATGAAAACTGCAATTTAAGGTGGGAAGGGAAGAATATGAAGGAAAACAGGCTGCACTGTGTTACAAAAGGAGTAGCAGGAGGACATGGAAAATTCTCCAGTTGCCTGATATGAACCAGCAGTCAGTCAGCAGCTGAAATCCTGCATTGCATTTTGATGGCAAGAAGAGAGGACAGCTGAGGGAGCGCAAAGAAAAAATCAGGAGTATGTGAGAAATAGCTGTGCCTAAGCACAGCTTAAGGAACAAACTTAGTTGGATTAGTGCATGAGGGCTGCCACTGGAATAAGTCGTAACTGCAGGATGGACAGGAAAATATTAGCAGTAGGAAAAAGTACTTTTCAGATGGTTTAAAAGCAGCTACGTGAATGGAGCTGGCTGCTTTAACCACAGTCGTTTCCAGATCCAAACACTGCTAGCAGAACAGCTCGCTCCAACTGCTAAAAGGAAAAGGGCAAGGAAACATGTAGCAAGAGAAAAACTGATCAGCTCCTGGACAGCATTCAAAATTAAAATGCCTTTCATTCCAAGCTGATGAAAGCTAGATGGTTTCTTTACACCTTCTAATTAACTTGCAGGTTGTGTGGGCTACAGGGCATTTTCAAAGCATCTGTTCAGCAAGGTTCATGGGGCATAGGAGGCTGTAAAAAGGAGAAGATCCTGCTTGTGTTTCCTCCATGAAGAAATAAGAGCAACGCTCCCGCAGTTGGTGAGTTTGCTGCTCACTGTTTCCAGCAAAGAGCGAGATAAGGAGCAATTGTAAATGTGCTAATGGCATGTGCACCTGTGATACAAGCTGCAAATACAGAGGCCCATCCTTCAGAGCGCACACAACCAGCTGAGAACGGGACTGGATGGCTCCTGCCTGTCGTTTGCTATGAAAGCAGGAGAGCCTCCATGAACCCTAACAGAGACTGATCTTTCCTGATGGCAGCACCAAAATGCAGCACAGTTTGTTCTCTGCTCGGGTTCAGTCTCTGTCCGTGTTGAATCACCAGCCCTGCTCTAGACGACAGAGATGCAGAAGTGACTTCTTACTTCAGCCTAGGAAAAATATCAAGACTAACTGCTGAGGTCTGTAAAGGGCAGGTAAGTATGAACAGAATCCCACCTCTGCCTTTGCATCAAACCAAATAAACTCAGACAAATCCTGCCCATATCTATGCCACAGAGCACAAGGGCCCATAGCACACAATTTTGGCAGGATCCATCCTTCTTTCGGGGTACCACTGTGACGGGTCCTCTAGGTCACATCCTGTGGACCCAGAGGACCACAGGCAGAGCCCATTAGCCAGGAGCCTCCTGATGCCTAGGCCATGTGGCCGGCGGCATCTTGCTGAAGTGCTGTGGTTGTGCCAGGACACTCTGGCACCCAGCAAAGCGCAGGTGCCTGCCCAGTCACTTGCTGAAAGGGCAGAGCCAGGTGAATGACACAGAGGCTAAAAGCCACGTTGCTCCAGTGACCTGCTGAGCAAACAGGCACGCCAGCGGCTGCTGCCTCCTCCAGTGACCCACATAGAAAAGCACAGGGGAGCAGCGACCCAACGGCTGGTCCGGAGGCACCGCACAGAACGGGCAGAGTCCAGAGGAGAGGAAACCATCCTCCACTTGCATACTACCCTGCGGAGGCAGCGAAGTCCCTGAATGCAGGTCAGCATGTGACAGGAGGGAGGCTCCTGGCCCGCATCAACCCTACCTCAGCCACCCACCGCTGACACAGGCCGGACGGAGCCTGGAAGCTGATGGATGAAGGGAGCACGGGGTGCAAACTCGCCACCCTCTGCAGGTGAGCATGGGCCCAAAGGAAATCCCTAATGGGGAATGGGCACAAACCTATTCACCACATGCAAAAGGGACAGCGCAGCGCCTTTGCCCTCTGAGAGCAGCTGTATCTGCCCCCAGACCTGCGACACCAAAACTGCTTTACTTACAGCCCTGCCTGTGAGCACTGGCAGGGAGAGGCAGTGCTCCTGAGCCTGCCCTCAGCAAGGAGTGCATCTGCCCCAAGCAGTTCATCAAAGCTGGGCTGTTGCAGGGTTGGGAAGGTCAGGTCCAAAGTTCAGCCCCTCATATCAAAAAGGAGAAGCTGGAATAATGGCATTTCCAATGAGATTGGATGAGAGGCCTGATTAGCA